>CM042191.1:4371423-4413207 GCA_023539305.1 Ilex asprella
ACAGGCATTATAATACCTTAGAGATGTAAGAGAAGAGACACAACTCTTTAGGCCAAGAGACATGAGACACAACTCTAGGCCAAGAGACATGAGATACAACTCTTGGGCATTAATTGATAATTAATTAATTATTTATAAGCTTCAAGCCCAGGATACAAAATAATTAATTTCGGCCCAAGCTTCAAACCCAAGATGCCCCAAGTGCCCAAGTGTCCATCTTTTGACTTTAAATATTATTTTATTTAAAGTCTAATCAAGACCCATTGATTTGAAATATTTGGAGTTTCCCTCCAAATCTTCCCACCATCCAAATTTATAAAATTTGGTGTGTTCCTTCTTTTAAACTCTTACACTTCCTTTCTATTTTTCCAATGTGGGATACATTACTAGCTATTTCTAACAATCCCCCACTTAGATAGTAATGTAAGTAATCAAAATCAACTAAAGTTTATGCATATAGAAGGTGTCTTTCGACTTAAACCTGCTATTAGTATAAACATTTCAAAACCTTGTCAAAATCAATGGTTGTTTAAATTTATTAAACCTTGATTTTATACAACAAGATCGGAAATGTCATACAAACAAACTTACAAGTTTCTCTAAACGTGTTCACCGTGAGCTTTAGCACCATATTATGGCCTTGTGCTACCTCCTAGTTTCATTAACACTTACAAAAAGTTTTATTTCCAAACTCTTGATAGAAGCGACACCACTTCTTGTGTTCACATAGGTGAAGAGTTGTTTAAAATTTCAAAATTTTGAACTTTCTTGTTCATAAAACCGAACACAAAGTCTTCATTAAGAATATTTAATATTCAACCTCCTTTTTCATAAGCACTATATATAGAACCTTGTGTTCGCTATCAATCACTAATAACTTGTACTTACCACTTAAACCTTTAGAATTGCTAAGCAACAAAAAAGGTAGGGTTTCCATTATTAGTGACAAATTTAGAATAGTTTTAGACCCATCGCACTCGTAGTGCTTTTTATCATATCTCTCGAGAGTCCTTTAGTTAATGGATCAACCAGGTTTTTACCAGACCTGACATAGACAACTGTGATTATACCATCAGAAAGTAATTGTCTAATATATTCATGTCTTAAAGCAATATGTCTAGATTTACCATTATAAATCTTGCTAAAAGCCCTAGACATAGTTGCTTGACTATCACAGTGTAAAGAGACTGTTGGTATCGGTTGTGGCCACAACTTTATATCTAACAATAAATTTCTCAGTCATTCCGCCTCTTTACCTATCGCTGCCAACGCAATAAATTCAGATTTCATTGTGGAATGAGTAATACACGTCTGCTTCTTAGAAGCCTATGATATAGTTCCTCCACCTAAAGTGAAAATCCAACCAGACGTTGATTTGTTGTTGTTAAGAGTATTAGGGTAGTATATGTAAATTGTCAATAGTGTTAGGATAGTATGTGTAATTCTTAGTATATGTAAGTTAACTATAAATACAAATAATGTATGAGAGTTAGGTAATATTTTTAACCACTCTCTGTTTCTCTCTGAATATTGTCTCCAATATAATGTTAATCCTCCAAACTTAACATGGTATCAGAGCAAAGTTTAATTCTAAATATATCTTGGATAAATTAACTCGATCTGTGGTGGTGGTACTGTTGATCAGCGAAGTTACAGTGGTGGTACTGTTGATCGTCGAAGCTATAATGTGGTAGTGATACAGTTGTTTTATGGTTGTGTACTGTTGATTGTCGTCGTGGCGGTGTAGCTGTGGTGGTGTGGCCATCGTGGTAGCCTGTCGCTCGTTGTGGTGGTTGAGGCGCAGGCGCAGTCGAAGACTAGGGTTACTGAAACCTTAATCGTGTACTGGTTGCTGTTCGTTGTGGCGGTGTAGCTGTGGTGGTGTGGCCATCGTGGTGGCCTGTCGCTTGTTGTGGTGGTCGAGGCGCAGGCACAGTCGAAGACTGGGTTACTGAAACCCTAATCGTGAAGAAGAAAAGGTCCAGACCCGAGGAAAGGTCTAGAAGGTCCAGATCTGACTTCACGGGTTTGGATAAAAGATCCAAACTCATACCCGGTCAACGATTTTAAATTATTTTAAACCCAAGTCCAGACTTGAGCCCAATTTCAGATCAGCTTGGGTCAAATCAAATCAGGCCCAACCCACGGTCCAACCTCAACCGGTTCAATCCCGGTTCAATCCTGGTTCAGTTCGCCTCAGACCGATTCAGACCGGTTCATTCAGTGGTTACTCCGGTTCATCGGTCTAGCAAGCTCCTTTGGCCCGGTTCAGTTAGTTCTGGAGGGGTTCAGACCGGTTTAGTCATCCTTTACTCCGGTTCAGCTGTCCAGCGCACCTTGTCTTCCCGGTTCAGTCTTCCAGCAGGCTTCTGTGGTCCGGTTCATCCCTCCAGCAGGTTCAGCTGTCCGGTTCCGCTGAACTAAGACCTCCATCCGTCCGGTTTAGTCAATATAAGACCGGTTCAGTCAATTTAAGACCGGTTCAAGCCCGGTTCAGGCAGTTTAAGACTGGTTCAGGCGGAATCCATCTAATTTTTCTCCGGTTCAGCGGTCCAGTATACTTTTTTTGACCGGTTCAGCGGTCTAGTAGACCTTTTTGGCCCGGTTCAGTGGTCCAATAAACCTTTCTGGTCCAGTTTAGCCTCCAGTTGGGTCCTCTAGTCCGGTTTGGTGATTTGGTAATCTTTTCTTCTTCGGTTCAACAGTACACTCGGTGATTCTTGTCCGGTTTAGTGATCTGCACTTATGGAACACAAGCAAGACACTGGGTTGGTTACTATTACACGAGAGAAGTATGCTCAGCTTCTATCCCAACAACAGGTTGTCCCATCTCACTCTACTTCTACTTTTGCCCATTCAGGCAATGCTTCCACTTGTTTATTATCCTCCACTCGCAGTCCCTGGATCATTGACTCTGGCGCTTCTGACCATATGACTGGTGCGTCTGATGTTTTCTCTACTTATCAGTCTGCTACTTCTACTCGTAGTGTTACTCTTGCTAATGGTACTTGTTCTAAAGTTTCAAGTTTGGGGACTACTCACTTAGGTTCTGATATGTCCCTCTCTTCTGTGTTATTTGTTCCTCAGTTTCCTTTTAGTTTACTTTCTATTAGCAAAATTACTCGTTCTCTCAATTGTTCTGTCACTTTTTATCCCTCTTATTGTGTCTTTCAGGATCTCAAGACGCAGAGGAAGATTGGTACAGGGCATGAAGCTGGTGGTTTATATTATCTTGACTTTGATTCACCTACCCGGGCTCTACAGACCTCCTTGTCTCTTTTTCAATGGCATTGTCGTCTTGGACATCCCTCTCTCCAGAATCTGAAGCGTCAAGTTCCCAATCTTAGTGGTGTGTCATCTTTGTCTTGTGAGGCTTGTCAACTTAGTAAGCATCACCTTGTGTCATTTCAGCCTAGAGTCAATAATCGTGTGTCTAGTCCATTTGAGTAGGTACATTCTGATGTATGGGGTCCAATAAAAAATATTTCATCTAATAAATATCCTTACTTTGTATCATTTGTGGATGACTATTCTCGCGTGACTTGGTTGTTTTTTATGAAATCTCGGTCTGATTTATTCTTTATATTTGAGACTTTTCGTAAAGAAATAAAAACTCAGTATGGTTGTCGTATACGTATTTTACGTTCTGATAATGCTCGGGAATATGAATCTGATCATTTTTCAGCTTATCTTAGTAAAACTAGCATTATTCATCAGACTTCCTGTGCTTACACATCTCTACAGAACGGTGTTGTTGAACTCAAAAATCGTCATTTGTTGGAAGTCACTCGTGCCCTGTTATTCCAGATAAATATTCCTCGATTTTTTTGGAGTGATACTGTTCTTACTGCTTGTCACCTCATCAATCGTATGCCATCATCTGTGTTGAATGGGCAAAGTCCATATTCTGTCCTATTTCCTGACAAGCCCTTATTTTCTCTCACTCCTAGGGTTTTTGGATGTGTTTGTTATATTCACAATTTGGGTCCTGAGTTTGATAAACTTGACCCTCGAGCTACAAAATGTGTATTTCTCAGTTATTCCCGCACACAGAAAGGGTATCGTTGCTACAGTCCTTCTATGAGACGATACTTTACTAGTGCCGATGTCACGTTTGAGAAATCTGTTCCATATTTTTCAGCACCTTCTCAGCCTTTGGATCTAGACTTTGGGTCATCTCTTGTACCACCGTCTCTCCCATTATCTTCAGATATTCCGCTGTCCATTGTGTCACCATCTACTTTACCTCTTCGTGTATACTCTCGCCGTCCTCGACCATCGACTGAGGTGCCTGTACCATCTTCGTTGCCGTCTGGTGATCCTGGTCCATCAGGTAATTTAGACTCTCTACCTATTGCTCTTCGAAAAGGTACTCGTTCGTGTGTTACTAATCATCTCATTGCTCATTTTGTTTCATATGATGCATTGTCTCCTGCCTTCTCTTGTTTTACCTCTCAATTATCTACTATATCTATTCCTAAGCGTTTATAGGATGCATTATCTGATCCGATTGGAGGAAAGCTATGGAGGATGAGATGGATGCCTTACATCATTAATGGGACTTGGGATCTCGTTTCTTTATCTCCTGGTAAACGAACTGTTGGTTGTAGTTGGGTGTATACTGTTAAATTTCATCCGGATGGTTCTGTGGAGCGTCTCAAAACCCGGCTTGTTGCAAAGGGCTTTACTCAGACCTATGGTGTTGATTATGAGGAGACTTTCTCTCCTGTTGCCAAAATTTCCTCTGTTCGTATCTTGATTTCTTTGGCTGCTAATCTTGATTGGCCCTTGTTTCAGTTAGATGTCAAGAATGCCTTCCTACATGGTGACTTGATTGAAGAGGTCTACATAGAGCAACTACCTGGGTTTACTGCTCAGGGGGAGTATGGTAAGAGCGTATATCGGTTAAAAAAATCTTTATATGGTTTAAAACAGTCACCGAGGGCATGGTTTGGTAAGTTTTCAGATGCAGTTTTAGAGTTTGGTCTTCTTCGATGCCAGACAGACCATTTTGTGTTTCATAGACAGACAGATGCTGGATATGTTCTATTTGTGGTCTATGTAGATGATATTGTGATTACTGGAAATGATTCTGAGGGGATTGCCAAGTTAAAAATATTCTTGCAGGATCGATTTCATACTAAGAATTTGGAAAAACTTAGGTATTTCTTGGGTATTGAGGTGGCTCAATTTAAACAGGGTATTTGTTTATCACAGAGGAAATATGTACTTGACATGTTAGAGGAAGCAGGTTTGCTGGGTGGCAGACCGATTGATGTACCTATGGATCCGAATAAAAAACTTTTGATGGATGATGGTGCATTGTTTGAGAATCCGAGTCGGTATCGCAGACTGGTTGGAAAGCTCAATTATCTCACTATTACTCGACCAGATATTTCCTATGCAGTCAGTATAGTGAGTCAGTTTATGGGGTGTCCTAGAATACCACATTGGGAGGCAGTTACTTGTATTCTACGATATCTCAAGCGAGCTCCCGGACTTGGACTGTTATATCGAGCTAATGGACATCTTAGAGTGGAAGGTTTCTCAGATGCTGATCGGGCTGGCTCTCCTTCTGATCGGAGATCGACCATTGGTTATTGTACTTTCTCAGGAGGTAACGTTGTCTCATGGAAAAGTAAGAAACAATCCGTGGTGGCAAGATCCAGTGCTAAGGCTGAGTATAGGGCAATGACGCATACGACGAGTGAGTTGACTTGGCTACTACACTTCCTCCAGGAAATTGGGTTGTTAGTATAACTTCCTTTACAGTTGTTCTGTGATAACCAGACAGCTATCCATATCGCTGTCAATCCGATGTTTCACGAGAGAACCAAACATATTGAGGTTGATTGTCACTTTATTCGGGACAAGATAATAGTTGGGGAGATTACAACTCCATTTGTGAAATCTGAAGATCAGCTTGCAGATATGTTTACCAAAGCATTGAGTCGTACACATCTTACGGAGATTTGTTCCAAAGCTTAGATTATATGATATATATAGTCCAACTTGAGGGGGAGTGTTAAGAGTATTAGGGTAGTATATGTAAATTGTCAATAGTGTTAGGGTAGTATGTGTAATTCTTAGTATATGTAAGTTAACTATAAATATAAGTGATGTATGAGAGTTAGGTAATGTTTTTAACCACTCTCTGTTTCTCTCTGAATATTGTCTCCAATATAATGTTAATCCTCCAAACTTAACAGTTGTCATTGATACTAGTTATCCAACTAGCATCAGTATAGCCTTCTACTACTGAAGGGAATTTATTATAAAATAAGGCAAATGACTTTGTCCTTTTAAGATAACCGAGAACTCTTCCAATAGCCCTCCAATGATCGGTACTAGGATTACTTGTATATCTTGAAAGTTTGCATACAGAAAAAACAATATCAGGTCTAGTGCAATGCATAGCATACATTAAACTACCAATTGCACTTGCATAGTCTAATTGACTAACGGATCTACCCGAATTTTCTGCCAATTTGTTGGAGACATCAAATGGAGTATTAGCTTCTTTAATTCCCAAGTGGTTAAACTTGGAAAGAATCTTATCAATGTAATAAGATTGACACAAAGCAAAACCCCCACTATGTTTCTTAACTTTAATCCCTAAGATAGTATCGACTTCTCCCAAAACTTTCATTTTAAATTGAGAAATCAAGTATCTCTTAGTATCATTTACTCCTTCCAAATTGGTTCCTATAATTAACATGTCATCAACATAGAGACAAACTATTACACTATAGTCTTTAATAAACTTGGAGTAAACGCATCTATCTGCTCCATTATGATTAAAACCATGAGACAATATGACACTATCAAATTTCTCATGCCACTGTTTAGGAGCTTGTTTTAATCCATACAAGGATTTCACCAATTTGCAAACTTTCTGTTGATTACCAGGAAGTACAAATCCTTCAAGTTGTTCCGTATATACTTCCTCATCAAGATCACCATTTAAGAATGCTGTTTTTACATCCATTTGATGGATGTATAAATCATATATTGATGCTAAAGCAAACAACACTCTTATTGAAATAATTCTTGCCACCGGAGCATATGTGTCAAAATAATCAACTCATTCTTTTTGTCTAAAACCTTTTGTCACTAGTCTTGCTTTGAAGGTTTGTAGAGAACCATTAGTATTATATTTTCTCCTAAACACCCATTTACATCCGATTGGTTTATAACTAGGTGGTAAGTCAACCAATACCCATGTTCCATTTGATATAAGAGAATCCATTTCATCATTTATTGCTTCCTTCCAAAAACTAGAATCTCTTGATGCCATTGCATCACTATAAGTTTTATGATCTTCTTCCAAATGCATAACAATGGGTATCTTATTTAAAATCTCATCTCTATTTCCTTCAACCAAGAAGACTATTGTTTGTGAAGAAATAAAATCAGAATCCAAGTTCTTCTCTTTCCTTACCCTTTGACTTCTCCTAGGTTCATTAGGAGGTTCAACTCGTTTCCGTTTATTATTTAAAGAAGAACTCTGATCCATATTAATGTCCTATATAATTAGAGGTTCAACATTTTCTCTATTCAATTGTTGATTGACATTTGAATTTCCAAGAAAACTTGTTTCTAAAAATTCAACGTCTCTAGACTCTATGATAACATTCGAGTCTATATCCAACAATCTATATGCTTTAGAATTTTTAGCATAACCCACAAAAACACTTTTAAGAGCTCTAGGTCCTAATTTGGTTCTTTTAGGATCTGGAACTCTATAATAAGTTATACAACCCCATACTCTCAAATAGCTTAAGTTTGCCTTTCTTCCTTTCCATATTTCATATGGAGAGGTTTTTGTTTTCTTTGAGGGTATTCTATTGTGCACATGACAAGCTGTTAATAGAGCTTCTCCCCATAGATTTGTTGGTAGTTTAGCATGCATAAGCATAGAATTAATCATATTTACCAATGTTCTATTCTTTCTTTCAGCCAAACCATTTTGTTGTGGAGTATAAGGTGCACTCGTTTGATGAATCAAACAATTTTCTCCACAAAAACAGTAAATTCAATTGAAAAATATTTAACTCCTCGATCACTTCATAGGATTTTAATTTTCTTTTCCAATTGATTTTCAACCAAGGTTTTATAACATTTAAACATGTCAAATGCTTGATCTTTAGTTTTCATCAAATAAACATGAGTAAACCTTGAATGATCATCAATGAAAGTAATAAAATATCTATTTCCTCCTCTAGTTAAATGACCATTTAATTCACATATATCAGAATGCACAAGTTCAAGTGTTTCAGTTGTTCTTTCATTCTTTGAAAAATGTTTCTTAGTCATTTTTGCTTGTATGCAGATTTCACATTTTCCAAAATTTTCATTTGTACATGGAATTAAACCATGCCTAGACATATATCTAATTGATCCATAATTAACATGTGATAAACGAGCATGCCATAAATTAAAAAGAGACTCAAGAATATAAACAGAAATATCAACTTTATTAATGCTCAACTTAAACATGCAGGTGTGGCTTAAGTCAATTAGAGGCCTAAAGCGAAAATACTAAATGAGGTTTTTTTATTTTTAATATTATTTTTAAAAAAAATTAATTTATTTTCAATTTATTAGATAAGAGAGAGACCGACGAAGAATGACGTGCTAGTGTTACTGAAAAGAATATTTTAACTTTTTTTTTTGTTTTTTATCAGAAAGAGTGTTTAATTTTAATTTTTTTTAATGTTTTGTACTAATTTTTACAGAGAGAGGGAGAGTAGATGTAAATATGAGTTAACTTTTCAGTACTTTTTATTTTTTCAACTTATGATTTTTAGATTTCTAATGTTATGAATTGAATCATGGATCCAAATTATTACAATAAAAATGTTGATTGTACTTAATATTTTGGAGCTTTTTTTTTAGAGTTTAAAATTTAAAGGATTTAATTTTTTTATGCGTTAGTAATGTACCTAAATATTTGGGGTCTTCTAAAAAATTGGGGCCTAAAGCGCATGCTTTTTTTTTAATGCAGTAGAGCCGGCCCTGTAAACATGCCATCACATGAATACCCTTGTCCAATAAAGACACCATTCTTAGAAAATATAATTTTTTCTGCCTCTAAGACAGCCTTCAAGCCCTTCTTGCACAACAAACTTGCAGATAACAGATTTTTCCTCACATCAGGAACATAAAATGCATTCATTAAAATCAATTTCTTTCCAGAGATAAACTGCAGTTCAATTGTCCCTTTTTCATGCACCTTGGCAGTATCATGATTCCCCATCAGAACATTTTCATCTTTCGATGCAACTTCATAATTCTTGAACAGATTTTTGTCATTACAAACATGGACTGTTGCACCAGAGTCATACCACCAATCTGCAGTCTTGTCAGTTGTTGCCATGTTACATTCTGTAATCATGCTGATTTTAAGTTCAGCAATTATGGCTATAATTTTAGAAGGACTTGGAGGACGTTCAACAATATTGTCCTTCTTTTGTCCAGCGTTTGTCTCTGTCTTCAATTTCTTATAGAACCTGCATTCTTTCTTGAAATGTCCATTCTTGCCACAGAAAAAACATGTCTTGTTCTTCTTAAAGTTGGCAGAATTATTACTTGAAGATTCAGCATACTTCCTTTTATTTTCAGAAATATTACCAGTCTTTGTGGATTTCTTTGTATTAGACTCAATATTGTTTACTTTAGAACCAAACTCTGAAGCATTTTTATTCTCACGACTGCGAGTTTCTTCTTCTATTCAGATATGCTTCATGAGTTGGTCTATGGTAAAATCTTCAGAAATGTGCAACAATTTCTTCCGATATTCACTCCAAGTAGTAGGCAATTTTGAAATTATTGCAGCCACTTGAAGTTGTTCGGATACTTCTATTTTAAAATCCTTGAGTCTAGATACTAGGACAAGCAATTCATCTACTTGTTCCATGACAGATTTATTATCAAACATTTTGAATTCAAAAATTTTCATACTGAGAAATATGTCTGTACCTTGCTTGACAGATGTATATTTCTTCTCTAGGGCACTCCAGATTTCTTGTGGGGATTTGATTGAACGAAACAGATCGTACAATCGATCAGACAGAGAATTCAGAATATAGCCTCTGCAACGAACTTCATCCTCCATGCGTTTCTTACGGGTTGCTATAGTTTCTTTATCTTCTTTGTCAGATGGTTCAGGAATAGTTGACAGATTTTTACTTAGTAGATACGTAACACCCAATTCAGTAAGCAAGAAAACTAATTTATCCTTCCAGCGCGTGAAGTTCGTTCCATCAAAATGATCAAACTTGAACACTTCAGGATTGAACTTGAAAACAGAATTAGAACAAGTAACCGAACCAGTAGCCTCCATTGTTGCTTAATTTCCTTAAGATTGTTAGCAAAATAATTACAAGAGAAGACTTTGATCGTGTATTCACTCTCCTTAAGGAAATTATGTCCCCACTATGTTGCTGCTGGGTTTATGGCTGATTCCTCTAGGATTAACAAAGCCAAACAGAATTTAGATAGCAAACTCTAAATTCTCCCAAGAATAGAATAGAGAAAACGTTTTTGTTAGATGTCTGGTGAAAGAATTTTACAGGCATTATAATACCTTAGAGATGTAAGAGAAGAGACACAACTCTAGGCCAAGAGACATGAGATACAACTCTTAGGCATTAATTGATAATTAATTAATTATTTATAAGCTTCAAGCCCAGGATACAAAATAATTAATTTCGGCCCAAGCTTCAAGCCCAAAGTGCCCAAGTGTCCATCTTTTGACTTTAAATATTATTTTATTTAAAGTCTAATCAAGGCCCATTGATTTGAAATATTTAGAGTTTCCCTCCAAATCTTCCCACCATCCAAATTTATAAAATTTGGTGTGTTCCTTCTTTTAAACTCTTACACTTCCTTTCTATTTTTCCAATGTGGGATACATTACTAGCTATTTCTAACAGCTCTTACAGGGACCAAAGGCTGTCACACAGCAAATTTTTGGACCTGTCATAACGACCTGCAACAGGATTGGAGGCCTTTGATTCCATCATTTAACAGCCATATTTAAGAAAGCCTAGAAGTAAGTGTGAACAAGAGACACTAAAAGATTTTTAAACCTTAGGTTGATCTGATATTGTTCACAAGTATTAAGGGTTAAAAACATACAACTAGACATATAAAACTGTGATTATTGTCTGCATATGCACCTATATGCACACATGTCTACCTATAAGTGGACAGAATCAGATATATAAATTGAACTAGAGAAGTGCATCTGATATGTAGGAACTCAAAAATCGCAAGAAAGTTCAGACATAAATACAGCAGCTCATAAGGATATAACAATTATACATGCATAAATCCAAAAGGACTGAAAGAGATTAACAAACTGAGTCAAATTTGAACATAACCTTAGAGAAACTGACCAGGTGATTGAAATTCAAATAGAGTCTGATATCAGTTCTAGACCAATGCTGTGCTCTCCTGGAGACAGAAGAAAAAAGAAATTAGAGAGAAAGGGATAGTTGTGTTTGGAGAAAGGGGAGTAAAAAATGAGAACATAAATGCCAGAGTGATGAAGAGTTAAATTGTTTAGTTGTTTCATTTGATGCAGGTTAGAAGGTTTTGTACCTCACCTATCTTGAAGTCAATTTCCATTTTCGGACGTTCTTGCCGATCTGAACAACATAATGTTGGCATCTAACGCAGTTTTTGATATGAGAGTTCATTATATATTAGCGTTGAAATAAATCCAAAAGGACTGAAAGAGAGAAGGAAACTCAATAAATACAAGAGGGATTTTCATTCAATACCGATTCTTAGCAGGGAGTTGATAAGCAAATTCTTGTGGATGTCTATTTGCCAAGCTTGGACATAACATAGAGAAACTCACCAGTAGATTGAATTCAAATGGATTTTGACATTGGTTCTAGATCAATGCTGGGCTCTCCTGGAGACAGATGAAAAGAGAAATTAGAGACAAAATCCAGAGAGAAAGGAAGAGTTATGTTAGGAGAGTGAGAAGTAAAGAAATGAGAAAATAAATACCCTGGAGATGACAAAGAGAGTTAAATTGTTGAGTTGTTTCATTTGCTGCATCTTCAAAGGTTTTTGTTCCCTGACAAACTAATAACTCAATTTCCATATCGGTTAATATCAGTGATCTGTACGACATAATTGCGACACGGTCTCTAATGCAGACTGGTAATGAGGGCTCATTATTTATTAGCACTGAGATAAATCCAAAAGGATAGAAAGAGAGAAACAAACTCAATGAAACTTACTTGAACATGACATAAAGAAACTCACCAGTTGATTGAAATTCAAATAGATCTTAATGTGGGTTCTAGACCAATGCTTTGCTCTCCTGGAGACAGAAGAAAAAGAGAAATTAGAGGTAAAATCTAGAGAGAGAGAGAGTTGTGTTTGGAGAATGGGGAGTAAATAAGTCAGCACATAGATAACAGAGTGACAAAAAAGAGATTTAAATTGTTGAGTTGTTTCATTTAATGAAAGGTTTCTTTTCCTCTGCAACCTTGAATTTAATTTCTATTTTTGGCTACTATTGCTGATCTGTAAAACACAATTGTGCCATGGTATCTACAATGCAGATTGTAGCAATAACAGCTCATTAATTATATTTGAGTATTGGTTGTCAATGAATTCAACCATGCATAAGGCTTCATTCAAATCTGAAACTTACTGTTGTAACGCTTCATTCAAGCCTACCTGTCATTGTCTGGTAGCATCAATGTGCAACTAGAGATTGGTGATCCGTGTAACGCCTAACTATAGCTTGATATGGAAGCATAACAACACATGTGCAAGTTTTGAAGACATGTTATATAAGGTGCTTCATTACTTTAATTCTAATTTCTCCACCTACTGGAGTTTTAGCCAGTGGAGCCAACGATGCGGCAATGCATGACTGATTAAGTTGGGATTTTGTTATCAACTCTAGGAGAAACTGATGCCAAGTTAAATGTCTTAACTTTTTGTGCAGAAGAGAATCAATCCATACAGAAGTTAAAAGTCCAACATAGGCTAACTTCCCCTTAACATGTCTTATCCTCATCCATCATGAGTCATAGGATTGCTTAGCAGAACCCAAAGTATCGAAATACTGAGTATTAGGTCAAAGGGGTATCTTATTTATCACCTAGGGTGAGAGTCTAGTTTTGTGAAGGTTCAACTTGAATGAGTCCTAACAAAGTTTAACATGCAATCTGCAAATTGATGTTCTTCAATTTTCCCATAATAGAACTAAATTCAATTGTCATAAAAGAAAAGCATAAAAGAATCATATGCTCCTATCTGTATTTGGAAAAAACATAATTACAATGTAGAACTTTTTTCCTACTATTTTTCAAAGCGAGTCAATAAAGACACTGACAACTCATACTTTTCATTCAACTCTTTCATTATTTCTATCATGATAATGGATGACAACACAATTTATATTAGATTTGGAAGTAATTTGAATACGAAACAATTATGTGCTTCAGATTCCAAACTTCAATTTTTAAGGAAACATTTAATACCTTACCTTTTCTAAAAGATACACATAATAAGAAGTGTTATAACACACTTTTGGTAAGTTCTACGCTGTCTTGCAATTTAGTGTGGATTATATTTCCACATAAACACAAATCATTATTCCGTGCAACCAATTGTCCAGATAATATTTTATGAGCAGAAGTTGTTTATAACTATGTGCAGACATTATATTATTGCCATTGATCACCAAGTATATTTTAGTTGCTTTCAGTTACAAAGTAGAAGAATAGCCTTCACTATGTACCAACATATGGCAAAATATTATCTCCTCACAATTCTAGCCATGGGTGGTCCTCCCTGTTGATCTATCACGTGTTTCACTATTGTTGAAGTATCTAGCTCGAAACCAATTGATAATAAGCGGAGAGGCTCACAAGGTTTATGTATTAGTTTAAAAGGTGTTATTTTATTGATATAGCAGCTATAACAGTCTCCTGCACGTGCAAATGGGTTTAAGCATCCAACTCAAAACGAGTTGGTGGCGGGTGGAGACTGGGGAGGCCCCAAGGTTCATCTCCTTGGTTAGAAAGTGTTATGTTGTTGACGTAGGAGAAGCTACAAAACTCTACCATGCGTGCAACCCCCACTCACACATGGAGAGAGAGGAGAAGAATGGGAAGACAAATTCGAGAAATTTAACAAGTGCACCCATGGCACGAACAATGGGAGAATCCATTATCAAATTGAGTCTTTCCCAAACCCTCCCCAAGCCCAAATCTGATCCAGTGTTAAAACACAAAAAACAATTGGCAATAATTGAGAGGCCCACGAGACTACTAGGCTAGCTTGAATGTGTTATTTTATTGATGCGGGACAAGACCAAACAGGCATAATGACTAACATCATCAGATACCTTCATGCCCTAAAAGTTTTCAGGATAGAGTTGTCAACAACTCCCTTGAACTTGTAGAAGGTTTCTAATCCAAAACATTCAACACACAAGGCATCACTACAAGAAAATGTCAGTTAAGGAAGGATTTGCAGAACACTTAATGGCTGTCTTTCCTGACAAAAAACCATAAGAGTGATTTTCTCTTCTCCGTTCTGTTGAAATCTATTTTTCACAACCATTTCAATGCTGCTGCACCCAATAAATGGCCCAGATGTATGTTTGTAATCTCTTAAAACTAATGGGATCAAGAATTCTCAACCAGATGATTAAGTAAACAGCCCCAAAAATCTTACCAATGTAATTGCTACTCCAATTTGAATTTCACGGCGTCTTAGCCAGGTCTTTTCTATGATTTTGACACTATAATTGTCCATTAACCTAGAGTACTTACCACTAACCACTAACCAGGTTTACTAGCATACCAATGGATTACTCTCAAAAAATGATCAGGGTATGTTTCCTAAACCAGGTTTTTCTCCAGAGGGAAAAGGGGCTGGGAAAATGGGTCAAGGCATTTATTTCATGCATGGTTCCTAGAAGCTAATTTGAATTCAAGGGACCTTTAGAAAATTCAACTTAAGACACTCAGAAGATGAAGAAAATTCCATGCAGCATTCTTCTCAAGCCAGTATAAGCAGCAAATGTACCCTTAGGCACTGAGCAAACTGTTTACACAAATAGAAATGCCCAAACAGATAATTAGTCTTTAAGTAGCTTTAAATTGTACTAAGCAAATATAAAACCAACCCACCAAATGTTTAAAACGAAATGTATACCTTCTCCCTTATGCAAAAACTTTTAAATTAGTCGAGTACACTGAGAATATGGAAGATAACCAGAAAAGGAGTAAACAAAAGAAGACTGTGTAGCTTGTACACCTGATGTCTGCATATTGCCACAAATGAAGAAGCATTGCCATTTGACTCACAATAAGAACCCCTGCAACAAATTTTGGAAAAAAAGAAAAAAAACAGTTTGACAATTATGTTAATGGAAAATTCATTACCACCATAATACATGACTGATGCAAAACACAGAGGAAAAACAATTCTGAAACCAATTCACATTTTCCCTTTTCAATAACCTCCTGCTTTATTTTCATTCCATAATGATAAAAAACAGTGGTACAAGAATTTTATTCTAATTAAATGCTAGCTGGCTGATGGGCGGATAATAAGCAACAGGAAGTGATTTAGCATTTGAATTTTTACATGTTAACCTTTATTTTTTGCTAATACGTATCCCAAACTGCATTGCAACTTTGGCTGCTGCCGCCAGAAAATCACCACACAAACAAAAGTAGTTTCCAGGCAATGTTGTGGTTGCTATGCTCCCCTAACCTATTGTTGAAACATACGAGTTGTGGTACAATCAACTTCTACAACACAATGACAATAAAATGTATGCTACATGCTCCTCCAAGCATAGATTGATAAACTGCCGACTTACAGTGTACCACAACTAGTATTTCGGTGGTGATGTCTTACTTCAAAAGAGATCAAACATATCCCACAAAACGCTTTACACTGTGCCATTGTAGCCCGTACTAGGTTATTCAGAGATATAAAACCTTTCCAACTGGGTTTGGTATAATATTAAGGTCACAAGGATTATTGTGGCTTCTTTCCTGGTACAACAGAAAAAATGGGTTTTTTCTACAAAAGTGTATTACTAACTTTGAAACCGTGAACACTGCATGTCTTCATGAATCATACTCACGCTACGCCATTACGTTATTATTATAACATTGAGGCTTTCCTAATTTTTAAAGCCATGAAGCATTTTAAGGCTCCCAAAAAAAAATATTTCCAAAGCTAAGTCCAACCACATGTGAAGAAAATTTCAATGCCGTATATATGTTAAAACATAGCCCATAGGCAACTTCAATCCATGTGAACTTACCAAGTGTTTTACATAATGAGAAAACAAGTTTACAATCTAATTTAGAAACAAAATGAAACAGCCTGGCATCCTTACACTATGTATCACCTTAAGGCAGGGAAGAAATGTACAGAAAGCTAAAGATGATGCACCAGGTGCACTTTTTTAGAACTTATCCAGCTATCCTTGCTAATGTAATTGCAGTAGCAGCTGCTCGTAACCAAGGAACTAAATTTCATTTTGAAATGCTAAAACGTCCAAAACATTTCCGTTTCCATGGAAACCGAAAAGAATCAGTAATTGAATATCAAAATTCCTATATTTCGAAATGTTTCGATATGTTTCGTTATGCTTCAATCAATGTTTCGGAATGTCTCAGAAATAATTTTTTTTTTGTTTCCATCACGTTTCAGAAATGTTTCCGAAACATTTTTGTTTCCAGGCTGCCTGAAACTATGCACTGAAACAAAGTTTTGATCCTTGCACCACTACTAATTGTCATCTATGTTTACCAAATATAGAAAGCATACCTATAGAACAAAGTGTTAAATCCATATCCACTGATAAAAATACACAGAGGCATAATGTTCTTCAATGTACAGAAAGACAATAAAAGTGGATATTTTTGGACTTACTTGTTAATAGAAACTTCAAATTGCATCTATGAGCTTGCAGCATAAACTCTTATTTTCTGTTCAATCTGACCATAGCAACATGGACATCTACCTCCAACAGGCACAGTCTTGCTGTGATCCCCGTTGCAATTTGCACACAGAACTTGATGAGCACATGGCAGGAAAAGAATAGAAGCTTCATTCTTCCAGCAGATTACGCATAGCCTGTCACATATAGGTTCTTCAGAAAAATCATGTGAACTAGATGATCCAGGAGGAATTACCGTGCTGTTCCAGTTGTCACCACTATCCAGCATTCCTTGGGATGAGCTACTAGATGAATGGTCGCAGATTCGGAGACGGGATAATTCATTCTCAAGTCTCTGTATATCATCCTTCAGACGGTTAGAATCCATCTCCAATTTTTGGTTCAAGGACTCAAGATTTCTTTTTAAATTGGCTTCTGCTACCGCCTTTAATCTCTTTTCCTCTGAAAGTAGCGCTTGGGCCTGCTCTTTTTCCTCCAAATTTTGCCTCCATTTTACCTGCAATCAAGAGTTGTATAAAGTCCAGCATTGTCCTGTGGGTGATAAAATTAGGAATGAAAAACAATTGATCTTTCAGACTGTCACTGTCCAAGCTTCTAATAAAAATGATCAACATAATTTACAGAAAACCAGGGATTATTATTCATGAACAGCATATGGTATTCTCTAAAATGCACCGTCCTTTTCAAAATTGTGAAAAGCACTGTGTGTACACATTCAAACTATGGTATCTACTATAAAAAAAATATTCCAAAATCAAGTGCCTCTTCTGAAAGTGTAGACTTGAAAAAAGAATTTTTTTTATAGAACCTCGACGGTACAGGAGAATTTTATTGATTTTTAAAATGAATTATACCTAGCTAGGGGGGACTTATGTACCTTATCCCTCGATGCAATCTAATCATAGGGGAATTTTTTTAAAAAAAAAGTAAGACAAATATGCATGCTGAGTACATAAGATATACTTGAAAAAAGATATGCTCCCAATACTTTATCTGAATTTACAGAACAGAGCTCCAGTCTCTAGAAATGCAGTCATCACTAATTGTGCTCCATAGATAAATTTGCAATAATGACAATCTGTATCACTCATTGGTAGGTAGTTTTATCCCAGATGCAAAGGATTTTAATCTCGGCAACCGGAGTATGCACATCACAATTTTAACTGTAAACAAGTAGGAATGCAACAAAAAACCTTGATAACCACAGGAGTTGAAAGAATGAGAATCTGCATTTAGTCCATAAAGGTCAGTGATACCTCTCCATTGCAAATTAAAAAGGCGAACTCTTCAACGGGGAAAAACAAGAGATATCATGTTGCACCAAAGAAAATTATCTGATTTTTTCCTTTTAACCAGGCACAAATATTTTGCGTAGTGTGAAAATCCTAGACGCCAACTACACCTTTGGTAACCAATTCTGACCCAACAACTTTCTCCAAAATCAATTGGCTTTGGCAGCGGCAGATCTCTTATTTTTCTCCATGGCAGAGGCATGTGTCTCGAAATCGTTACTACTAATACTGCAAAACTACATCAATGTACAAGAATTTCTTTATATGTAATAGATGTTAGAGCAAAGAAACTGCCACATCAGTCTTGTCCTCATATTTGATACTAAAAGTGGGAATATCTATATTTTCTAGCCACCTCTATCTGGAAATTTAGGATACTTGGATGAGGTATACATTATACTCGTGTAAAATAAAAGCCATTAATTACTATATATACATGCTCTTCTAAATGATTTATCACTTCATATGACAAATAATTTCCTAACACAATTTCCTAATAACAGATGCCACAATCACTGCCTTGTTGGGTATGAATTCACACATATCTAAAATATATAAACCATTTACTAGCAAGAGATCATTACCTCCTTATATTAAACTGTATTGCTGATATCTCACAATAGCCATAAGAAATTAAGAATTGACAATTATAGACTAGTCAAAAATATATAATCTGTATTTAATGTAACATGCGCCTATTAACAATCTCCAAATTGGGCATACAAGATGGAAGATGAAAGCCAATTTCTCTCTTTGTTTTTTTTTTTTTTTGGTCTGGGCTTTATCAACATAAATATTGCTTCAGTCCAAAACAAGGTATACTATAGAAGTGGAAGCTTTAGTTTTCATGTCACTAACTCTCCAATTTCCATTTTCCACACTTCACAATTGTTACATTCATGTTTCTTTCTTCCAAGTAACTCAAGAAAGAAGACTGAAAAAAAACAAGGTGAACAAAAATGCATAGAAATATCATGTTAGAGGTCTTTTAGGAGGAAAATCAAAAGTCTTCAACTGGAGAGAAGTTCTTGTGATGCATTCGTCAAAAGGATACTTGACGGGGCTCTCTATGCCCTTAAACCTCCTAGATAAATGCTAGACCACAACGTAGGACATGGACAACTGGTTTTGGATAAGTTGTAAGGATTTGGAAATACAAGGTCCCTGGATATGAAAGGTGCGGGATGTTAAGAAGTCGGCAAAATCACAAGGGATCTGGGATCGACTATAAAGGAAAGATTTATCAGCTTAATCAATAATACACATTAAATAAAAATTTCAGGCAGACTTTTTCACAATCCAAACAGATCCAAACTGGTGCGCATGCACACAGAGACATACACCCGCATGAACCCACTTGTATGCACACAATAACACCCGTGCAAACACACAATACAACTCATGCATCCCAACATACACATCCACGTGCACGTAGCCGTTCACAACACATTTGACTAACAATACCTAAAGCAAACGCAGCTATGAAAGAGATTGGTCGAATAAAAGCACGAGTTCTAGTAGACCCCTACTAGTAAAGGGCAAGCCAACATCCCTAACCAAAGGGTCACAACAACATCCAAAGGTTGACTTTGTTAACGCTACTAAGGACCAAGGCGATCAAAATTCAGTAGAGGCTCGAAGAGGGATTTACTAAGCGAAGGGCCAAAGGCGGCTTTGCTATTTATTCTACTATACCACCGAAGGGTGGCAGGCAAAGATACAAGGAGAGGGTGCGGCTTCCTTTGTTCTCATGGCAGAGTGTTTGTCCTTGAATGTAAACCTGCATCCTATCAGAGGAACAATAAATGTGCACCCTCACACATACGCACCCACTCACACACATGCACAGAGTTTGCACTCAAATGCCGTATGAGCAAGGATCAAAATATCGTTCGAAACATCCGAAACGTTTCTGTTTTCAAGGAGACCGAAATGAATCAGTGATGGAATCGAAATTCTAATATTTTGAGATATTCCATAATGTTTTGAAATGTTTTGTTATATTTCAATGCATTTGCACAATTATTTCGGAATGTTTCAAGTTATTTCAAGATATTTTGGTATATTTCTACCAATATTTTGAAAAACAATTCTTGAATTTTTTATTTTTTTTTTCATTATGTTTTTGAAACGTTTCTATTTTTTTAGGTGATCGAAACAAAATTTTGATTCTTGCATACGAAAACAATGCCTAGAGATAACGAATAACCCATACTTGTCATTAAGTGTGGCACAACATCTAGAAGTAAAAAGGTAACACATAAATACAGAGGAGAGGAACATACGCCTAAAAAATTATAAGCTTCAGAATCACAATAAACGAAGCAGGACTAGATGAAAAATATTCATCAGCACCTGGGCAAAGTAACACTAAGTGCCAACAGGGAGAATGGGTGATAGAAGAGTGGCGGAGCAGTTCTCTGATCGATATTGAAGAAGCATACAAAAACATGTGCAAGTAATAGATCAAGTCAAGAGGAGCATGAGGTGCAACCTAGAAAAATGATAAGCAAATAAAACACGGTACAGAATCTATTGGACCAAGATGTCATGCATGAGCACAACCAAAAGATCCTGAACGCACAACATGTTGTACGAAATTGGTTGCTACAATTTGTTTAGCTCTCCGCCAAGGATCAAAATATCGTGTCGAAACGTTTCCGTTTCTATGGAGACCGAAACGAATCATTGATTGAATCAAAATTCTAATACTTCGAGGTATTTCGGAATATTAAGTTTTTTCCAAGATGTTTCAATAAGTTTTTACCAATGTTTTGGAATGTTTCGAGGTGTTTCAAGATCTTTAACTATATTTAGACCAATACTTTGATATGTTTTGAAAATAAATCCCTAAATTTTTATCCAGTTTCATTATATTTCCAAAACGCTTTCAAAACATTTTCAAAATGTTTGCAGTCTTTAGGTGACCGAAACAATGCGTAGAAACGATATTTTAATCCTCGTTCTCAGCGTGTCTCACTCTTGTATCTTATATAAAGGGACACAACCAAAATGTGCTAACTCATAAGAAAATAATTCTTAGAAAAATATTTCTTACTTTGTTGTGATGCTAGCGGGTAGAAATAAGGGTAGAAAGAACGAAAAGGGATAATGAAAATAAATCGTTGATTTGCACACAAATACCGGTTTAAAATCCTACTCTAGGTCTATTGATTCACAAAAAATATCAGTCTTAAAAGCTTCAATAACTCTACTGATTCCTAAGAATACCATAAGAATTCAGAAAAAAAAGACAACTCTCACAGTTGTATTCAATAATCAAAAGTTGACTTATAAGACTTTAAATTGTAGTAGAAACCCTAAGCAACTAGAAAACTGGAATCCCAAATAAATTAAGAAACCAAATAAATTAAAATCTTAATTGAATTGGAAAATAACATAAAATAATTTTCTACTAAAATTAGGAAATAAAATAAATCTTCTAAAATTCCCTAATTGAACGACATTGACCACATTCAAATAAAAAAAAAAAATCTTGCCATTTGTACTTCATCATTCTCCCCCAGTTGGAAAGACTTTATCCTTGAATTCATTTTGAAATTTGAATCTTCGTTTAAATTTAGGCTTTCGACCATTCCATTAATATTTGTTTGAACTTGCAAGTACTTTTGACCACCATAAAATTTGAACCCTTTAAATATGCCGAAAGTTTGACTATTAATGGCTTGCAGACGATTTATAGAACCAATCCGCATGTATTTTTGTCTTGACCATAACGACAACTTTTTACTCCCATTATCATCCATCTCCAAGGGATCGAAAATAAGATGACTCAGCTTTCTTAGTCAAATATTTTTTGTGAAAATTCAAACTAAAATGGATCACCATAGGAGGAGTGAAAACTGTAACCATATGCAGTTGGAAAACTATATGAGCCTGAATTCACCTTGGCTTAGAAGACAAAACTCCCATACTTGATCCAAGAGCCTTGGTATTAGAATAACCTAATGAAAAATTGATGAAAGCTTCTTTCCCACCATTATTCGTGTCAATAGTCCCACCAATATCACTACAATATCCCTCCACGTCTTTTAACTCTTTATCTTCCTCTTGTTGGTATTCTATCAAGCTCCAAACATCCAAGGTCTCATATAACGGCATTACTTCGACAATAACTTTATCTTCATGAACCTCCATTATCTATCCTTTATATTATCAATGGAAACAATGTCTCTAATATGGGTTTTGATGTTAACACTGTCATTTGCCGTCATTAGATAACATTCCTCCACATCCTCAACTTGAGGAGTCAAGCATGCTCACTGAATCACAAGTAGTGGCCCCTAATCTCCTTCCACCCATAGTTTTTAAAACCAGCCCGGACATCAACCCGGTATAGGGACTAGACCAATAAATCACTAATGCTGGGAAGTGAGTAAAAAGAAAGGTATATGGACTAAAAAGGAATAATGAAAATAAACCGTTGATTTGAGCACAAATACCAGTTTAGATTCAAACTTTAAGTCTGTTGATTCTCAAAGAATACCAATCCAAAAGACTTCAATAAGTTTGTTAATTCCTAAGAATTGGGAAGAAAATAAACAACTCTCTCAATTGTATTCAATAATAAAAATTGTTTTACGCTAAGACTTACAAAGACTTTAAATAATAGTAGAAACTCTAAAGCAACTAGGAAACTAGAATCCCAAATAAATTAGAAAACTAAATAAAATAAAATCTTAATTGAATTAGAAAATAACATAAAATATTTTTTACTAAAATTAGGAAATAAAATAAAATATTTTAGAATTTCCTAATTGAACGAAATAGACCAAGTTCAAATAAAATACCAAAAATTCTTGTCGTCTGTATTGCATCAAGCTGTTAGCTGGTCTTCACTAGAGATTGAGGTATACAAATAATAAATGCCCCTCGATGACAAACTTATCAAGTCAAGTGAGAAACCTAATATCCATAATGATCGGTTAAAAGCATTGCAAAAAAGTCAATTTGTAATTCTTTAAGCGACAAAACAGTTTTGATAGTTTAGCACATTTCTTGTGATTAACCTAGTTTTGTTAGAAAATATTTTGTCATTTTTGCCCCCAAAAAAATAGACACCAACTATCAACTTTCAAAGGCGACGAGTGGATACTTTTACTGGCGGTTTTCTTAGCTGAGAATTGCTTTACTTTTGGTGATGAAACTAATTTTCAGTTGTAGAAATATAGATTTTATCATAAATGATCTTCACTTTCACGACTTTGAGAAAGAAATCCAGTAATTGCCTAAGATTAATTCTTTTGCGACAAAATATGTCATTAGATGTAGGAATGAACACTCAGTTGTTTATGAAGCATGTAAGTATAGAGCAATTATTTCCATTATCAACTACCGATTGAATTCTCATGCAATAATACCATGCTACATTTAACTCCTTCAATTGTCGAGATTGGATGAGTAAATTCAATGCAATGTTTTTAGGAAATATTCAAACTTATAAATCCAAATTCGTTCAAATAGGGATTTGAAGGTTCATTATTTTCATTTAGGGTGTCAGTTTATTAAATTAACTTAAGACTTTCGTGTAGGTTATGCTTTTATATTGAACTCTTGTAACTAGATAGTACTAAGTGATCGAACTCAAAAAAATGCATTTTTACAAAAAAGACCCCATTTTGTTTGAATTATCTAAAATTGACACATTTTTTGTACATAATATCCTATTTTGTACATAATATCCTAACTAAGCTAACGGATTTTATTGATTGGGTTGAAAGCGAAAGATATATAGGAGATCTAATTAATAATTCCTCTCATTAACTTATGACTTATGAGGCAATGTGGCAGTCAATGTCCTTTCATTCTCTAAGTTTTCTTAGTATGCAATGCAACATGTCTAAAAGGGACAATTCAACTCATCTTGAAAGTTTGTTGGAACCAAACACTAGGTTGAAAGAATTAATGTTGGTGCATCCTTTTCAGCACTTTAATATCGTAATTCTTGCTTGTCAGAAATCAAAACATTAAGAAGGAATCCTACAAAACTTCAAGATCTACAAAATTATTCTTCGAAGCACTATTCTGGCATCTCTTTGTTTTATACTACCTAAGAAGCACGAACTTTTCCAAAGAACTGACGTGGCACAACACCAACACCAACACTTCTTGGATAATCTCGGACACGCATTCAATACTTTCTTAGCCGTGCCCATAATTAAAAGGTGAAATAAATATATTTTACTTCAGATATGTATCCGACATTGAATACATGCAATGCAATTTTAGTAATAGAAGAAGTAGAGATAGTGAAAAAGTTAAAATTAAAAATCAAGAAATACCAATGAGTAAACGATTTATATATCTAGGATCAATTATTAAAAAAGATGGAGAGATTTACGACAATGTAACTCATAGAATCAACGTTGGTTGGCTTAAGTGGAGGAAAGCCTCTAACATATTATGTGATAAAAAGATACCAATAAAATCAAAAGTCAAGTTTTATCGAACAGTTATAAGGACAACAATATTATATGAGACGGAACATTGGGCAACTAGAAAACAACACAGTGACAAAATGAGTGCAGCGAAAATAATAATATTAAGGTGGATGTATGAAAAAACTAGAAACGACAGAATACAAAATGAGCGTATTAGAGAAATGGTAGGAGTAGATCCACCTGAGGACAAGTTGAGAGATAATAGATTAAGATTGTTTGGTCACATTCAACATGACCAATAGAGGCACCAGTTAAAAAAAGTGATAGAATTTCTCTTACTGGTACTAAGAGTAGGGATAGACTTAAATTAATATTTAACAAAATAATAAAAAAAGATATGAAAATATTTAACTTAAATGAGCGTATAGGGCATGACCGAAATGAATGGTGAAGACGGACTCATATAGCCAACCCTAAATGATTGGGACATAAGACTTGGTTTGATTTGTATATGTGTCCGACACTACTTTGGTGACATATCTTATGCTTCTTTGGATCATGTTTATAGCCACAAAATATGTGTACAAACTTTGAAAATTGGTTAAATGACTATATCACACTTCATACCTTCCACACTATCTCACTACGAAAGAAATATGTTTAAGACTTCTTGTGTTAAAATTGTATGTTAAATTTACTAATAAAAGGGATAGTCTGTTTGTTCTATATGTTTTTTCTCTCCATCTTTCCAGTTGAAAGATGAGAGTCATCATTATTAATTACATATGTTTACTATATTTTGTCTATAAAAAATGAGGATTACTGACTACAATGATCCATTAGGCGAAAATTGTATTAGAGGACTACCACAAAAAAATTACTTATCACAAAGGTATGAAGCACGGACATGGATATGGGTACGAAACTACGAATACGATGCGATATGGATACAACGATATGACAAAATCCAAAAAAAATAGGATATGGATATAATTAGTATATGTCTATAGTAAAATACATTTCATATTTTTACTATTATCTAAGGACTTAATAATTATATATTTTGGTAATTTTTAACATAATAAGCAAAATTGACACTTTTCTTTTAATTTCAAAAAAAGTATATATCTTATCATTATGGCATATTCACAAAGTGAAGTAACTAATTAAAAGAATCAAAACTAATATTTACTTAGTTGGTTTGTTTAGAAATATTTGTTGTTAAAAGAATAAATATATTCATTTTATACTCTTTTAACATGTAATAGCAGATAAAACATAAAAAAACTTGTGTCTTCAAAGTTGTATGAATTTTTGTTGATATTTTGTGTAGTAGTTGAATTTGACAGGAGATGTTTAAAGATTAAATTAAAAAGGAGACATTAGTTGTATGAGAGTAACGTTATGTGAAGTAAGATGACAGAAGACATTGTGAAAGTTTCGAAAGAGGTTCTTAGGGAGTCAAAGAATAGAGGGCTTAGGGGAAAAGAAACTTGATGGTGGATTGACGATGTACAAGATGTAGTTAAAACAAAGGAAGAATCATTTAAGAGATGGCAAAATGATAGAAATAGCGAGAACTTCCAAAGATATAAATTAGCTAACAAGGAGGTTAAAAAGATAGTTAGAGACACTAAGTTAAAAGCCTATGACGAGTTGTACAAAAAACTAGAATATAAAGAGAGAGAAAAGAACATTTACAAACTAGTTAAAATTAGAGAAAGAAAAATAAAATATTTTAACCAAGCTAAGTGCATTAAGGGCGAGGACTCAAAAGTTTTAGTAAAAAATGAGAAAATAAATGATCGGTGGAAAGACTATTTCGAGAAACTATTAAATGCAAATCACTTAGGAAAGGGTCATTAAATGTCGCCTAAGAGTTGAGACTACAGTGTCAAAAAATCGGTTTGGGTTTCTGTCGGATAGATTAATTATGGAAGCTATATATCTATTGACACTCATAGAAAAATATAGACATATAAAAAATCTCCAGATGGTATTTATAGATATAGAAAAGATGTATAATAAAGTTCCTAAAAATATGATATAAAGGATGCTTGAGAGAAAATGAGTGACAAATAGGTCTATTGAGGTGATAAAGGGTGTGTATAATGGGACTATGACTACAATTAGGTCTTCCGTAGGAGAAAGTAAAGAATTTCCTATCACGGTGAGATTAAACCAAAGATCAGTCCTAAATTCATACTTATTCATCCTAATTATGGATGAACTCACTAGGCACATTCAAGATGATGTCTTGCGGTATATGTTATTTGCAGAAGATATTGTATTAGTAGATGAAACTTGAAGAGAAATTAACAATAAGCTAAAAATTTGAAAATAGACACTCGAGTCAAAAGAATTTAAAATAAGTAGGAGTAAGACTGAATATATGCAATGCAATTTTAGTAATAAAAAAAGTAGACATACTGAAAAAGTTAAGATTGAAAATCAAGAAATACCAACCAATAAATAATTTAGATATCTAGAATCAATTATTTAAAATGATGAAAAGATTAGAGATGATGTAATTCATAAAATTAACGCCGGTTCACTTAAGTGGAGGAAAACTCTTGGCATATTATGTGATAGAAGGATACCAATAAAATTGAAAGGTAAGTTTTACTGAATAGTTATAAGGACAATAATGTTGTATGGGACAGAATTTTGGGTAACTAGGGAAACATAGTGACAAAATGAATGTAGTGGAAATGAGAATGTTAAGGTGGATGTGTAGAAAAATTATAAAGGATAGAATACGAAATAACCGTATTAGAGAAATGGTAGGAGTAGCTCTAATTGAGGATAAATTTAGAGAGAATAGATTAAAATGGTTTGATCATGTTCAACGGATGCCCATAGAGACACCGGTTTAAAAAAGTAAGATAATTTCTCTTAATAGTACTAGAAGTAAGAGTAGAACTAAATTAAAATTGAATAAAATAATAAGAAAAATATAAAAATATTTAACTTAAATGAGCAAATAACGCATGATTGAAAGGAACGACAAAGACGAAATCATATACCTGACCCCGAATGATTGGGACATAAGGCTTAATTTGGTTTGGTTCCGTTACAAAATATTCGCAAAGTACCCAAATATTTTATTATTACCAGATACGTAGAAAGTGTATCTGATATATATCCTTGAGTATCTAATGAATATTGTATCTGATACGGTATTCGATACGAATATGTCGACCTCAACAAAGTATCCTTGCTTCATAGTCACAAAGTAATGATATTCTTATTTTGTATCATACTACAATTAAATCTATATATAGCGACAAATTCTATAAATTCATATATTAGGCACAATCATTCATACATTTCCTTGATGTGTTTGTGTCCTACTTTTTTTTGAAAGATTTCATTTTCACATATCCATGTCGTATTGTACTCATGTCCCGTTGTAATTATGCTCACATGGACATGGTACATTGTAACTTCCACAAATTTTGACATAAGCCTTGTCAAGTGGCGTAGTTTAGACACGTGTTTTAGGATTTAGAAAGAGATATTATTGCCTAAAAAGTTATCACAAAAGAGTAAAAATGGAAAAAGAGTCGTATAGGTAACAGTATGCTGTATAAAAATGGAATATTGTTAGCAAACAAAGCATCCAAATGATGAGTGCATCATATAAGCATTAATGATCACAGCTAGCCCATATGAGGGAAATATGTCAAAAATCTTACCTCAACTAAGCAAAGAAACCTGAAAGATCTGCAAAAAGAGCAGACCAAGCGACACCTCCACCACCCACTTGTGACGGTCACAGGGCGAGTTACTCAACTCTTTCTTCAGTCTTGCTTTGATATTCAAATCCAAGATTAAGGCTAATATATTCATGATATTAATAATAGCAAAAACGATATTCATGAAATTTAGGGCTGATATATTCATGATATTAATAATATATTCATGAAATTTAAGGACATGTAACCACCCATCAACTTTAACGTTGTAATTATCTAATATAAAACACCTTAAGGCAAGACAGCCACACAAAAGCTGGTTTTACCAGAGAATAGAGTGACAAGCAGTGAACCACATCAACTCTATCCTCCAGTGTAAATCCTCTTACATATCAATATACTTCCAAGTATTTACTGAGCCAAATTCAAAAAGTTATTCAAATCTAGCACGCTGCAGTATTGAAAAGTCATCAAAGCATGATCTCCATCAATTTGGTAGGTTCACTTGTTTGTCATGAGTCTCATGATGAAGTCAATGTGAACTTGACTGGAATCATGCCTTTAACAGATATTTATGCATGAAATCTGAAATGATACCACAACTCTTCAGGAAGAATATATTAGAGAGTCCTTTGCGCTTGTAGATTATACGCATGCTGCCCCTGAAAATAACTGTGTCGTAGCGCTGCCCAGATCATGAGATGATCAGTCAATTAAATTATAGCTAATCAATCACACCCAGTCTGCTCAAAAAGTCTCCACAAAGCAATACTTAAAGGAATACCGAGAAAGTAATGCCACACGAATTCACATCACAGAAATATAAGATAGTTTGGTGAATAGCAAGTCAAATGATAGGCATAAATTTAGTTTTTCAGAATATATATAATATTTAATAAAAATTTAGTTTAGTTTCAACACTATAGGATGACTCACCTTAGCTTCCTCTTGAGCTTTCTCGATCCGAAGCAATTCCTGCCGCATCTCCACCTGCTTCTGCTTCTCTTCTTTAATCTGCTCTTGAAGCTGACATTTCTCTCTGTCCAAAGCTGCAAGCTTCTTGATGATCTTTTTTTCTCTCTTTAAGACTACCAGAGAGGCTTTGTCTGACTCTGATGCACTCAAATTTAAAGCTTCAATGTCCGCCCTAATCTCTGCATTTACAGTCTCAAGCCTCATCACAGCTTCGTTTGCAAGGTCAGCATCACAATTAGCCTTTCTTATAGCTTTCTCCATCTCCATGATCTGCTTTATGCTTTCCTCCTCAAATAATTGGTTGTCAATCTTCAGCTGCTCTCTTTTTGCTTTCTCCATCCTCAGCATCCTAAGCTCTGCAAGATCTTGGCTGACCTTTTTTTCTGCCTGTGCAACTTTCTTTTGAGCCCATTCCTTCTCCTCCTCCACCTGTTTCTCAAGCTCTTTAATTTGTTTTACCAAATTTGATATCATCACACTCCTCGGATCATTGGAGTTGCTTTCCAGAAACTCTTCCATTTCATCAGAACCCACCACATGCTGGAGCAAATCACCCTCCTTCAAATCAGGTAAATCATCCTCCTCCAAATCAGGCTCTTCAGATAAATCATCGCTGGAGGACGGCTTGGCAGAAACCTGTCTTTTTAATCTTAAAGTAACTACACTCTGAGCAGCTTTCTGTCTCACATGAGACGTCAACATTGGTATAAGATCTACTCTTCTTAGCAACCCAACCTCCTTCTGTAATGGTGGAAAAAAATTCTTTTCAGATTTCGCATTCTTCTCACCATAAGATGAGTCAGGGCTGCCAAATTGTTGCTCCTTAGTGGACTTCAGATCCCCAGAAGACCCATCAACAGAAATGGTATTGTTAATCTGTGATGGTGCCCCAAGATTCTTTTCAGATTTCGCATTCTTATCACCATCAGAAGAGTCAAGACCGCCACATTCTTGCTCCTTAGTGGACTTCAGATCCCCAGAAGACTCATCAACAGAAATGGTACTGTTAATCTGTGATGGTGCCCCAACAATCTTTTCAGATTTCGCATTCTTCTCACCATAAGAAGAGTCAGGATCGCCACATTCTTGCTCCTTAGCGGACTTCAGATCCCCACAAGACCCATCAGCAGAAAAGGTACTGTTAATCAGATTTTCATTTCGCGAGGAAGGGGGGAATATGGCTCTAGCTGGACACGCATGAAAATCAGTAGCCAACAGATGCCGCATGGCTTCAGATCTCTGAAAATTGGGCTCAATTATTTGTACCAAGTTCACCATAACACGTAGCGAGTACATCAGCAACTCAAACAAATCCATAAATCCTTTGTTGTTTTTTAGGGCCAGTCGACTATCAATTAACCTACCAGTATCAATAAAAGCAATGCAATTGGTCACAATATTAGTCATAATATTCATAGGCCCAAACCAATGCCCACTCATCAAGATTGCCCTTTTGGCGACTCCATCAGCGTACCCAATATTCAACAGGTTTTGGAAAGCCTCAAGATATATCGCTTCAAGTTTGACATACAGTAATTTTTCCAATTGATCTTCAGTGTAGCCGTCCCAGCCACTCATATTTACATTCACATTTTGATGCGGGGGTGAATACATGTTCTCGCATTCCGCTAAACCATCTGAATCATTGCTTGGATTCTGACTCGTATCAGCAACAGGGTTTGAGGATTCATCTTTCTCACTGGTTTTGACAGATCTCTTTGGTTTGGCCTTCCGTTTGGTCTTCTTGTCTTTACCTTTGGCAGAACCAATCACAAAAAAATGAATATTGAAACTAAATAAAAAGGGTGAAATCAAGAACTGCAAGAGGCATACATGATACATGCCTTGATATAAACAAATGCAATTAGCTATACATGTTCATATAAAATTAAAGGAGATTGGTAAGGGAATAGGATTAAATTGGATACAGTAATTACCTCTCCTCTGTATAAAAACAAAACATGTAACACACAGAAATGCATCGACTGATGAACAACACACACACACACAGAATGTGTGTGCATAGCATACCTGCAGATGGCTGCATGCATGTGATGGGTGCATGTATAACTTTCTCTTGAGCCCATTCGTTCTCCTCCTCCACCTGTTTCTCGAGCTCTTTAATTGGTTTTACCAAATTCGCTATCATCACACTCTTCGGATCATCGGGGTTGCTTTCCAGCAACTCTTTCATTTCATCAGAACCCACCACATGCTGGAGCAAATCACCCTCCTCCAAATCAGGCAAATCATCCTCCTCCAAATCAGGCTCTTCAGATAAATCATTGCTGAAGGAAGACTTGGCAGAAGCCTGTCTTTTTAATCTTAAAGACGCCAATTCTGCATGACAAGCAGCTACACTCTGAGCAACTTTCTGTCTCACGTGAGACGTCAACGTTGGTATAAGATCTACTCTTTTTAGCAACCCAACCTCCTTTTGTAATGGTGGAAAAAAATTCTTTTCAGATTTCGCATTCTTCTCACCATAAGATGAGTCAGGGCCGCCACATTCTTGCTCCTTAGTGGACTTCAGATCCCCAGAAGACCCATCAAAAGAAATTGTACTGTTAATCTGTGAAGATGCCTTTTTAGATTTTGCTTTCTTCTCACCATAAGAAGAGACAGGACCCCCACATTCTTGCTTCTTAGTGGACTTCAGATCCCCAGAAGATCCATCAGCAGAAATGGTACTGTTAATCTGCGATGGCGCCCCAAGTTTCTTTTTAGATTTTGCTTTCTTCTCACCATAAGAAGAGGCAGGACCCCCACATTCTTGCTCCTTAGTGGACTTCAGATCCCCAGAAGACCCATCAACAGAAATGGTACTGTCAATCTGTGATGATGCCCCAACATTCTTTTCAGATTTCACATTCGTCTCACCATAGGAAGAGTCAGGACCGCCGCAATCTTGCTCCTTAGTGGACTTCAGATCCCCAGAAGACCCATCAAAAGAAATGGTACTGTTAATCTGCGATGGCACCCCAAGTTTCTTTTTAGATTTTGCTTTCTTCTCACCATAAGAAGAGACCGGACCGCCACATTCTTGCTCCTTAGTGGACTTCAGATCCCCAGAAGACCCATCAACAGAAATGGTACTGTCAATCTGTGATGATGCCCCAACATTCTTTTCAGATTTCACATTCTTCTCACTATAAGAAGAGTCAGGACCGCCACATTCTTGCTCCTTAGTGGACTTCAGATCGCCAGAAGACCCATCAATAGAAATGGTACTGTTAATCTGATTTTCATTATGCGGGTAAGGGGGGAATATGGCTCTAATTGGACACCCATGAAAATCAATTGCCAACAGATGTTGCATGGCTTCAGATTTCTGCATATTGGGCTGAGTTATTTGTACCAAGTTCACCATAACACGTAGCGAGTACAACACCAACTCATGCAAATCATTAAATCCTTTATTGCCTTTTAGAGCCAGTCTACTATCAATTAACTTACCAGTATCAATAAAAGCAACGCAATTGGTTACAATATTAGTCATAATATTCATATTACCAAACCAATGCCCACTCATCAAGATTGCCTTTTTGACGACTGCTTCAGGGTACCCATAATTCAACAGGTTTTGGAAAGCTTCAAGATATATCATTTCAAGTTTGACATGCAGTAATTTTTCCATTTGAACTTCAGTGTAGCCGCCCCATCCACCCATATTTACATTAACATTTTGATGCGGGGCTGAATTCATGATCTCGGGTTCCTCTAAACCACCTGAATCATTGCTTGGATTCTGACTCACATCAGCAACAGAGTTGGAAAATTCAGCTTTGTCACTGGTTTTGACAGATCTCTTTGGTTTGGCTTTGCCCTTCCCTTTTGTCCTCATGTCTTTACCTTTGCCAGAACCACCCACAAACAAATCAATATTGAAACTAAATAAAAAGGGTGAAATCAAGAACTCCAAGAGGCATACACGCATTGACATAAACAAGGACAATTAGCTATGCATGTTCATAGATAATTAAAGGAGGTTGATAAAGTGAATAGGATTAAATTGGATACAGTAATCAACTCACCTCTGTATAAAAACAAAACATGCAACACACAGAAATGCATCCACTGATGAACCACAGAGAGAGAGAGAGAGAGATTGTGTGTGTGTGTGTGTATAGCATAACTACAGATGGGTGCATGCATGTTCCTGTAGCTACTTGCATGGACACAAATATACAGAAGGATGAAATTACATTGAGAAATAAAGCAAAAGTATCACATAATAGAAAGAAAAACTCTAAATTCAGTAAAATTCAGGTTATATAATTGAAAATTTGAAATTGATTCAAGGGCAAAACAGACATAACTTAATGAGTATATCTGCACCTCCACCCATATGTACGTACTTTTTTTTATTTTTTATTTTACCCATATGTATGTATGCTTGTATGATTTTCATATATATATATATATGATCTGAATCGATATATAAATTGAATCAGAACTGCTTTTCGAACAAAGGAAAATTCAGAGAAGAACAAAACAAGACATGCACATGTGTGAACAATCAAACATAAATAAAATAAACTAATAAAAATAAAACTTTGGACATGGGCTTTAGATATACGGAGTTCTACAGCTAAAAGCATATACATGCATTCAAGCAGATATCTAAAAGAATTAAACACAATCAGATATCTAAAAGAATCAAACAAAAGCAGATATCTAAAAGAATCAAACACAAGCAGATATCTAAAAGAATCAAACACAATCCGATACCTAAAAGAATCAAACACAAGAAGATATCTAAAAGAATCAAACACAAGGTAAACATAAGAGAACTGAGAAAAAAAAACTCAATCAAACCCGGATTGAACATAAAGAAACTCACCAATGGAGTGATGATTTAGATGGTTTCTGATATGGGTTGCAGACCAAAAATGATCTGCTCTTCAAAAGAGAGAGAGAGAGAGAGAGAGAGAGAGGTTGTGTTTCTATGGGAGTGAAGAGAGTTGAACATAAAAACAGAGTGTGTTGAAGTAAGATTGCTGAAATGCTGAGTTGTTGAATGTAACGCTTCTCCAAAGGTTTTGATCCTCTACAACCAATATTTCATTCTGGACGTACTTCTGCTGACATGGCATCACAGAATTTCTGTGATGATAACAGCTCAATTTCCATTAGCTGTAAGAGTGGTCTTATTCTAGTCCTTGTTGCAGGTGATTCAAACCATACGCAACCCACCTGTCACTGTTTAGTAAACATCTTTGTCAAAAAGATTCTTCGAAATCAAACACGAGGCTGCCACGTCAGCCAAATAGCACACACGTGCAAGTTTACTAGACACGTGTTGATTTAGCCAAATCCATAAATTGTTTACCCATTAATTTAATTATACTTTCTTTTAATTTTCTACAAAAATTAGATTATTAACCATACATTAATAATAGGTTTTTATAGATAAGGTATTTATTAGGGTTAATTGCACTGGAGATCCCTAAAGTATGAGGTTTGTCTTATTTTAGTCCCTAATGTTTTAATTATATCATTTGACCCTTGAAATATTGAATATGTTTCTATATGGTTCTTAAAGCAGACAACGTCTAGATTGCTAACAATTTTTTGTTATAAACTTGTCATGTAAAAGTTAAATATGGGTAAAAAATAATTTTAATAACTCTTAAATAAAATTTGGGTAGCTCTTAATAAGAAAATATGTAATATAGATAACTTTTGACCAAAATTTGGATAGTTCATGATCAAACCTGTATAATTTAGGTTGGCATTTAACCAAAATTTGAGTAAAATTTTGGTCAAGAGTTTATATTTTAAATTTGAGAACTTTTGTCTATATTTAAGTATTACGTGACAAGTTTATGATAAAAAATCACTAGCAATCTGGACCTTGTCTGCTTGAGAAACCATATAGAAACATATTCAATACTTCAAGAACCAAAATGATACAATTAAAATATTGGAAACCAAAATAAAATAAATTCTATATTTTGAGGACCTCTAATGTAATTAACCTTATTTATTATTAAAATATAATTTAGAAAATTGATTCGGGTTTCTATGACTATATATTTATTTTCGATAGACATCGATAAGATTTAGTGATCACTTATTGGATAATTAGATTAAATGATGAAATAAAGGAAACAAGATATTAAGAGTGTCTAAATCCTTATTAATGATAATTTTATGTGGTTAGAAACCAGTGGCCGAGGGGCATTAATTTTGATTTTTATATATATATATATACATATATAATTGAGCATATTACGGACACGCTTCATCTCATTTTGTGAATGTTTTTTAAAAAAATTACGAGCTTCTATAAATATTGGATCAAAAGCAGGGTTATTATGTAATATAAATATAGATTATTTTATAAGTATATAAGAAACATGTTCATAAAATAAAGTAAAAAATATACACATATAAACATCATAATTTAATGAGATTACTTGCATAAAATAAAAACAAAAAAGAGACTGAAAAAGTCAAAGAGAAACAGAGACATAAGAATATGCAATTGGTGATTTTGGAAGTCTCACCTAAGCTATTTCCTACTTTATATGAAATCTCAAGCAACAATAACAATGCTGTCCATTATTTTTTTTGTTAATTTTCAACGTCTTTTTACTCATAATTCTTGGCTAACAATTTTTGAGTATAATTTATAATTATTTTTGTTTATACCCTTAATTTAAAAGTGAAATTACTTGTAATTGGTCTATAATTAATTTTTAATTTCCAATGATTGACCTCTATATAAACAAATAAAAAATTTATCATTGCATTTTTATTGATTGAAAAATATTAATTATTTTTTGGAATTGAAATATCATCCCTAAACTAAATTCTTGACTCTGCCACTGTTTGAAACTATGAATTCTCACAAAAAATTAATTGTTTTGAGTTCTTGAAGTCTACATGGGTGTGCTTCTTCATTCATCAATTTAGACTCGACTAAAAACACGTGGATCCAAAAAATTTAGTCTGAGGAACAATTTTTGTACTAATAAGGTTAATCACAGTTAGCGAGTCCAATCTCTCATTAATTTTGGTCACCCTTAGTCAAAGTGAGAGAGATCTACTTGTAATATGTTTTATCAATTTAGGTCTCCAATAGTATTTATTGTATTAAATTTTCATCATTAAGTCCAAAATTCGAAATTAACAAGAATTTTTGTATTGGGCCGACCAAACAGAAGGTTTTTCTAGATTAGTTCGAGTTGGCCCAGTGGATCATATATAGGCCCCACTGCTTGTCCATGGTGGTTTAACGTGGTCCATGGCCATATGGATTAATGTACGGTTAATAATCTAATGGTATGTTTAGTAGGAGGGATGGAAAGTTGAAGGGATAGATTTTTCATCCTTGAAGGAAGGAAAGAGGTTTTTCATATTTTGTGTTTGGTAGGAAGGATAGAAAAGTGGAAGGAATAATTTTTTTATTATTTTATTTGGTATGAAAAAAAAATAATAGAATATTATTACTTGTGAAATATCAAAAATATCCTTAATAGAATATGAATATAATTTAGTGAGAGAGGAGTTCCTTGAAGTAAATGGTAATTAACTAATTGTGGGACCCATGTTGACCAAGTTGTCTGCCACTTTTCATCCAAATCTGCCCAAAAATGGAGGGATATAAAATGGTGGGCTTGATGGATTTCCTTTCCCTCCGCTTAATGGTACGAATGATAATTCTAAACTCGTGAAATCCACACGAACTCCATACGAATTTTACGAGTTTGAATGTAATCTTATTGAGTTTGTATATAGTCTTAATTGATTGTTTAACTCATAAACTCGTGTTTTAAAAAAGTTAGATCTTTCTGTTTCTGACTCATCTCACACCTCCAATCTCTCAAATTCATTCAAATCTAGTAGCCATTTAATGTTTATTTTCTATCTTTATTTTTTTGCTCAACCATGATTTATTGATATAGTAAATAGGTCAAACATGTATAACGTGTGGCGAATTGTCGATTTTTTGTACAGACTCAAAATACTTTAACATATTCTCTTCTTTAATGGGTGACACACGGGTTATATCGAGTAAGCCGTCTAACAAACGATTCGTGTATGAGTGTAATAATTGAACTTGTTTATATAAACGAATGAGTTATGGATGAAGAATTTTTTTACACAAACTCGTTCTATTCGACACCAAACTATTCCACTCGACACGATCAGGAGCGCCCCAAGATCAAGCAGGGCCCTAGGCAAAATTTTTATACGAGGCCCTATTAATATTTTGTCTTTTGTTATATTTTATTTTTAATTATTATAATATTTGTATGTTTTAAAAAATTATTTTTAAAAAAAATTCTAATATTGATCAAGTTTTTATACTCAAGTTTTGACAATAATTTTTCTTAATAGATAATATTGTTAATTCATTCACTTTCAGTTGATTGTAAATAAAATTTCATCAATTTAAGTTTTCAACAAGTAATTTAATACTAGAATATGCAAGGAAAGAATAATTTTAAGATACCAAAGAATCATTCTTTACCCATGAATAATGTGCACACATGAAGTACAAAACTTTAATAACATAGATAATTTAAGTATAAATTTTTTGGATTGAAAATTTATATTAAAACAAAAAAGGAACCAATTTTATAGATAATCACAAGAAATAATGAATATAAATTTTTTATGTAAGTGAGTGAAATACAACTATGAACACACCCAAAATATTTAGAAAAATTTAAATCAAAGCTCACACGAAAGAGTAATTTTGGACAAAAAAAATTAGATATTAATTTGAACTATTAAAATTTGAACCCTACAAATTTGAATCATATCTAAAATACAAAAAATAAAAATAAAAAGGACTATTATACTAAAGTATTAAATTTTATGGAAACCTCTAAAATTTGTGCTTAACCAAGTAGAGAGTAATTTTGGACCTAATAAAATTAGACACTGATTTGAACCACTAAAATTTGGGCCCTAAAAATTTTAATCATATATAAAATATAAAATAAAACATAAAAAATATAAATATTGTGGGGCGCTCTAAAATTTGTGGCCTAGACAAGCAACTTAGTTACCTAAGGGTTGGGCTGACCTTGAACACGATTACCAGGCCTAATTAATGGTACCTTGTGTGCCTAAGCAATAATCTATATAATAAAGTAGAACGAAGTTTGAATCCAAGATAAAGAGTGGTCCAGATCGTTTTTCAAAAAGACAAAGAGTGGTCCAGATCGTCCTAATATAAGACTTCCCGCCCAATAGACCGCGTTTCCAAACAAAGTCACCACACGGCTCCTCTCTCTCACGTATTACCAGATCTTCTGCATCTCCCTCTCTCTCACGCCTCTCTCTTCTGCATCTCCCTCTCTCTCACGCCTCTCTCTCTTTCATGCCTCTCTCTCTCACGCCTTTCTCTCTATCACGCCTCTATAACATGGCCAAAGCTTCATTCCCTGGGCAGAGAGGAGAAGAAGCAAATATAGAGTCTGTGCGCCCAGGCCCCTCTTTCTATTTCTTCCTACCGATCACCAGGTTAGTTAATTGTTTGATTTTCTTTGTATCTTTTGGTTGTGTTTTGTGTTTCTGGCGGTGCTCTATTTGGGTATCTCTCTGTTTTTTGGGTATCTCTCAGTTATGGTGTATAAGTATATTGAATATGCCAATTGCCATTTTAGATTATTGTTGCATGTTTGATTTTAAGTTTTTGGATGATTACATTTCGGGGAATGTGAAAGTCCTTAACAGAGGAGTCATTGAAAATAGTCTCACAGGTTTCTCCATGTAATGCGTCAAAATCACTGAAAAATTTCAGCGTGGTGGCAGAGAGATATACAGATCTGTTCTGTAACAGAGCCTATATACATCCACAGAATGACAATGTGAGTCTGCTTTATCATCCACAGAATGACAATGTGACAAAGTAAACGAAAATAGGATTTTTGTATGCATGCCTTCAATTAACATTGTATTGAATTGCCATTATTCTATGAACATTGTATTGAATTATTTAAGGACATGCATCAATTTATTCTAATCCACATGCATCAGTTTAGTTCACACCCCTCACCTCAGCCCCTCACTATTTGCCTCCACCCCTTCATTAATCAACACACACCAGCTGTTCGATTGTTTGCTTCAAAGAAAATACACATATTACTTTGCTATATTTTTCCATTATATCCGGTATATGGCTATTTTGTAGTTTGATGAATTTAGTAATTTAACTTTAAAATTGTTCTTATGGAGTGGCTGAACTTTAGTTGTGTTTTTTAGTCCCAATTCGGTGCAATGAGTGGATTGGATGGGATGGGATGCAAGTAGTGGCTGGTTAAATGGTTAATGTTGGCTTTTCCCATAGGATGATTGTGTTAGATGTACCCCCCCGGGGGGGAGGGGGAGTGGGGTGGCAGCGGCTTGGGAGAGGTTGATAGTGCATTGCTGCTACTGTTTCTTAAAATATAGCGTTTGAAGGTGCTTCCCACAGTTGCTGATTTAGATTGTTATAATAATCTTTGACCACTTAGAATTTCATTAGAAATTTAGAACTGTTTAGCATATAATTTTAAGAAAAAAGGGTCAAGGAACTTCTTACCAATAAAAAAGGTTCTCCACAATTTGTGTCACATTGCATGTGCTAGGGTACTGAGGATTCCATAATTCTCATATTGTATCTAATTGAAAAACAATTATCTTATTGTGCGTTGTTTGTTGTCATTGGATTCTATGATGGTACTTACCTTATTGTGTTTATTATGTTATTTTGAGGTGGATTATAGAGGTTGTGGAGACTATGAGGGACCATATTTGCCAAAGGAATAGGTCGCTGGCTCTTTGCAAAAGGGCTAGGTCTTTGTGAAAAGAATCTCACAATTGTCTATGGTGGGTTAAATTGAAGGAAAGGAACAGGTGAACATGTGACAGAGAGGAAATATTGCATCTAAGCTTAGTTAAGGGGCGGTATGAAATATCAATTTATGGCTTTAAGAAAGGTTTATATTTCATCTTTTCAAGGGCATGATATCTAGATAGGGTTGTGATCTAATTTGTATACTTTAGTGCAATAGGGTGCCACTCCTATGTTTTCACCTGTCTGGAAAAAAAGGACGGCCCAAGGACGGTCCTATGCATGAGACTCTTGCCATTGTGAGATCTGGGGTGGGACGCAGCATTGCCAATGCATTTAGAGAGGCTATTTCCGAACCCTTCTGAAAAATAGATACAAAAAAATGAAAAGTGCTTAGCAGGGTAGAGGACTCAAAAGGGTTTGGGTAGAATTGCTATGTACAATGTTGACATGTTATTGTTTAGCCGAAGATTTGAGTTTCCAAAATCTGATATATTGAAACATTATTGTGTTGTTGTAGGTGGCAAAAAGACCCTTTAGTTGCCCATAATTCTTGTGATGACTTCAGAAATTGTCTCTTGCTGGATAAATATGCATTATTTTGTGGAAACCTCGGATGTAATCTCTAATTAACTAATATAAAATTCATCAGGTTACAAAGTGATGCAAGACATTACATAGAAATTCAGAAAAGAATAGAGTGGTCTTTAGGCTACAAAGTCTTATGAATGTCATCCAGAATGTTCATTTGTATTATAGGTGATGGCCTCATATAGATTGCCTTTATGAGTCTAACTGCGAGGATCAGGAAGAATTTATTCTAAAAGATACATGACCAGTGAGGGACAATACTTATAAATGCACAAGATCCCTGTTAATACTCGCAAATTTTTTGTTTTGGAATAATAAAAAAGAAGTCATAGTTAGCTTACTATATGTAAGTTTTTGTTCCTTGAGGGATGTATGTACTTCTTATAATTTCAGTCCATAGAGATTTTTTATTATTTATAAGATCCCACCCAACCCAAGTTTAGCTAGAAGTGCTAAATTACTGTCTCTACTCTTCCTAGGACCTACTATGTCACCCTCCCTTTTAGGTGAATAAACTTTTTTTCAATTAACTAGATGAACTCTTATTTTCTCCTCTGTATCCCCCAAAAGAAATTTCTATTTAGCCTATCACTCTGGTCACAAATAGATTATGGCAACCATTGAGTATGCATTGTGTAGTTTGGAATGGATGAGGAAAGTGCATAAGTGCAATGTAACTCTACCTGCTATGGATAGATTTTTAGCATTCCATTCTGAAAGTCTATCTTAAATTGTTTCTATTATGAATCTGAAATGTTCTTTAGACTTCCTTCTGTGCAGTATAGGAATGCCTAAATATTTACTTTTTCTATTTACCCCATCCTTTTCTAACAGCTGTCTGAATTCTATGGTTCTTGATTCAATTTTCTTTGATATATTGATACAGATACTATTTCATATGTGATATTGAGGTAATTTTGATTCTTCACTCGGGATTTCGTTCAACATATTCTCGATTTGTTTAATATTCTAAAAATCCAGGTTTGTTTAATATTCATCATTTTTACTATTGTTTCATCTACTATCACTAAAGATTTGTTTATGTTGTTGATTTGATTATTAT
>CM042191.1:4413607-4430152 GCA_023539305.1 Ilex asprella
TAATTTAAACATTATTAAGTACATAAACAATTTAAACATTATTAAGTTCATAAATAATTTAAACATTATTAAAATTATAAATAATTTAAACATTATTAAGTACATAAACAATTTAAACATTATTAAGTACATAAACAATTTAAACATTATTAAGTACATAAACAATTTAAACGTTATTAAGTACATAAACAATTTAAACATTATTACGTTCATAAATAATTTATTTAAAAATTATTAAGTTCATAAATAATTTAAATATTATTAAGTTTATAAATAATTTAAATATTATTAAGTTCATAAATAATTTAAACATTATTAAGTTTATAAATAATTAAAACATTAATTAATTCATACAAAATTTAAACATTATTAAGTACATAAACAATTTATCCATTATTAAGTTCATAAATAATTTAACCATTATTAAGTTCATAAATAATTTAACCATTATTAAGTTCATAAATAATTTTATTAATTTCATTTATTGCTTAAATATTGTAAATTTGATTTGGTTCTATTAGTATTTTTTTTCCTAATGTATTTTCTTATTTATTTATGCTTTGGAGATTTTTTTGTTCATTTTTTAAAAGTAACACATTGCCTTCAAATTAATTTTTTTTCCGTATAGTGCCTTTAGGTACGGGTAATAATTATAATTTTTTGTTCATTTTTAAGAGTAACGCAGTGCCTTCAGGCACGGGTAATTACTAGTAAAATAATATGGGACTTATGGTAATAATATAATTATTGTAATAACAAGAGATCAACAAAGATAGCGCCAATGTAACCTCCTCCTCTTCCTTATCCAGAAATTTGAATAAACAAACCTGATAAAAAAATGGATGAATTAGGCTTAAAGGCACCATTTAACATCGTCATTTAATTTTGTATTGTGTTAACGACTAGTGTTATATTTTGATGTATCTAAAATAAACAAAGTTTTTGTTATGCACATGCATGATACTTAAGATGTGAATGGATCCACACATAATCTTTGGTATCAGTTTTTTTTTTTGATAGCATATCAAAATCATATTTCAATGTTATATAAACAACTAAAAATAATTTGTATCATACAATTTTAATTGGTTTATTTATACTCAATAATTATAAAATAATACAATAAAATTAAATAACTTTGCATGTGTCACGGTGGATAAAAAAAGAGAGAATAATATCTGACTGGTCCGGCCCAGACTAAGCCCAGCTCAATGGCGCAATCCATAATTACATACTAGGCCCAAAGCATAAATATAGACTATGCTCAGAATCACAGACGAGACCCAGTTTAGGAATAAAGGTTATACCCACCGTAGAAAAGAGAAAGCTAAGTCACCACGCCATCTTGAGAGAGGGTCTGCCTCATGGTGAGAGACTCAGTCCATAACTAATAGGCGAAGAGATCTCATTGGAACGCGCACGTTGTCACCTTCACGGAATTGTTTTACCTATTATGAGAAGGACGCCCACCAAACTACCTCATCTAATACTAGAAAGACACTTCAATCTGTTATGAAATGTTTATAAATTGTAAATTTCACCTATACAAGGGGGACCATCTCTCACATCTCACATCTCACATCTCACACATATGACTCACACTTGAGCACCCTACATTACTTGAAGCAATAAAAAACTAAGGTCATCCAAATCCTTTATAGTGGAGTAGGTCACTCTGACTGAACCACTTAAATTGTGTTTTACTTTTGTTGACTCTCATCATTTATTATTGCATTTAGTACTTGATAGGTGTTGCATAAATCTACTTTTGTGCATCATCAGTTTGACGTTGTCTATAAGAAACGACTAAATTTTCTACTGTCTTTCCAATTTTTCTACTAGCTTTTCAATTTTTTTTGCCCTCTTTTCATTTTATGACTATTACAACTAGATCTATGAATCAAAAAAGAAAAGATGTTAATCAACCATGTCACGATGAGGTCCCGCTCCCTCTGACAAACTCTGCCGTTGAACCACAATTATTGGAGAATATGCAATTGTTAGTAAACCAAAATCAACAACTTATCCAATTGTTGCTCACTGGGCACCATTGAGGAGACGTGCCCCAACACCTAAAAGGGGCAGCGCCCCAAGTGCCTAGCCCAATGCACACCTTGCCTGCCAAGGGCACCCGTGCCCGTGCTCGTGCTCACATCGGCACCACGCTTGCCAAGGGCACCCTATGCTTACCTCGGTGCCTCACCATAGTGGAGTAGGTCACTCTGCCTTTGAACTGAGTAGTAAGTAGGTTAACTATAACGGAAGTAAATAATGAGCAGATAATTAACTAGAAAATATTTGACATGGTACTCATGGAGGTTTCACTCCAAACATTAACCTGTACAATCTAACATAAGTCAAGAGAATGAAAAGGACAATACAATTTCTGAAGTGTAAGTAAATTGTTTCTCACTGCGTATTTACTAGAACAATAGTTGGTATGTTCTGATCACCTTTTCCTCTTTGCCATTCAAAGATACAGAACTACATGCGATCCACATCCCCCATGTGTCGTAATATTATAAGTTTAAACACTTCAAAAATGAGGAGGATATAAAAGTAGTGCTGCTAACTAGTACTGAGAGTTTATCCATGTAATACATCGACTATGATTGAGTCTATCAACGTAATACATTGACTGGAAATTTGTGACTCCCAATTTGGGAGCCATCATGAACACTTTCCAAGTCTAGCTTTAGCAGTACAAATATGATGTCTGACCACCCTAGCCTCCTACAGGAACAAATCCATTCAAACAAAGACAAAGTAGAAGACTTGATGATTTCTTCAAAATCCCAACCTTAGATCCAAAGTGCATCCTGAAGAATAAGACAATGACGAATCATCTTCGACAGGGGCGGGCAAGTTCAGGTCCAAACCACAGCCCTCATTTGTTTTAAAAGGGTTAAGCCCTTGTGATAGCTCTGATGGTTCATCCACTTTCTCCCAGTGGCATCTCTTGTGCCCACGCAGGGCTTGACCACTTGAGAAAACCCTTGAGCAAATGCTACATCTGTGCCCTACAACCATCAGCATTTTATCTTCCCCATTGTCCTTCACCTCCCCTTTACCATTCCTATAATCACCATGATCACGAATGCGATCATCATCCTCACCGTCATTCCTAGTAATCGCGAAACACCCCTTCACATTTTTGTGACTAGCCCTATGACCACCCAAAGCCTGATGAGACCCAAACACTTTCTTGCAACTCGAACACTCAAATCGGCAGTTCAGATAAGAAGGACTAGCCCCATTTACATCCCCACCAGCCACCACCAAATCCCTAACAACAGTCTCACATTCTGATAAGCATAGATTGGCAGTACTAGTAGGAGTAACTGCCGGTGTCTCATAAGCGCTTGGCCCATTTGCTAACATTAGCAAACACGTCGCAACTTCGTGATCCTCATCGGACATTCGGGCTTCAAGATCATTTACATTGTTGTCGACCAACAGGGGTCGGCTGAAATTGGGTGGAGGGTTAATCCCACGCCACTGGCGCTCCGGGTGGCAGCGCATGTGCCCGAAAAGAGCCTTCCATGACCAAAACTTCCTGCCACACTCACTACACGGCCTTGTAATCTTGGGAGCACTAGGGTCTGGCTTCTTTCCATACTTCTTAGGCTTGGTAACGCCACTGGAACTAACCCCAACCGAGTTGTCGATTTGGGTCAATTTGGTTCTCTTCTTTCTGGGTTTCTGATGGTACTTTTGCAGGCGAAAGATGCCAGCGGGACTCGGAGGCTCAAAGCTCGGAAAGATTTCTCGACTGTCCTGTGAGGAGCAGAGTTGAAGTTCTGTAATGTTGCTGTCGTTCATCGCTCTGGCCTCGATGAAAAACAGAATGGCGAAAAAAGTAGAACAAATGGCTGATGGGTGTCTTATGTAGTCCCAAGCGGTTACCACTCCACTCCGACAGAGAGAGAGAGAGAGACACCACTTCGAAATTGGGTAGTTATTTTCAGTTATGAATCTTTATCTTGGTCTCCCAAATTCTCTCGCTATTTTGGCGAGAAACTCAAATTTCAAGTCATCCCAATATGCTAAAACCGCTAAAGAAAAGTAATGTATAACGTTGTACGACCAGCATTAAGAAATGTGATTATACTTCAGCGATACCATGAAAAAATTGATATAAATTTCCATTGAACAAATATTAGTGATTAACAAGATTTGAATGCACGATATTTCTTTTGAGGTGAAAGACGTGTGGTCAAATCCACCGTTTAACCCGGGGGGTGTGGTGGAGCGGTAGGGGCTCCTCCTCCCTTAACCAAGTGTCGGGGGTTCGATCCCTGCCTTGGGCATGGAGCAGCTTTAAAACCCTGGGCCAGCTGTTCCACCCTTCGAGGTGCCTACAAATCAGTGAAGGGATTAGTCACTGTGCCGGCAGTGAATACCCTGATTTACACCAAAAAAAAAAATAAAAATCCACCGTTTGAAATTTATTCCTCTCTGACCCGATGATATTTAGCAAAGTCAAACTAAATTTCAGTGTTCAAGACCGTCAAATATTATTGTTTTCCTTTTTCTGGGTAGTATGTGTCTTTTCTTTGGAGGGAAAAAATGAAGCAAACTGCATTTGCTTGCACCTGTCACTGTCACGACTAACAGCAAGCTATACATACACAACAAACCCCAGCACAAAAAAATAAAAAACATGCACTCAATTTTCCAAACCCACTTAATGCGAGACGTGAACTCCATTTAATTCAGTAAAGACTGTTACTATTTATACATGACGCCTTGCTAACACAATTTCTTTCAATCATAGCATTAACATTTCAATGGAAAATTATATAGCACAAGCAAAGAAGACAGTAGGTTTCACTATGGGAGATGAGAATCAGGAGAAGGATAACCAGAATTATACAATGATCAGTACCAGTATAAAAGATTGGATCGATTGAGTAGTATAAAAGAAACAAGTCCACCATCTTCAGTCCAATGTTTCCTCTCACTTCTCTGACTGGTCTTGTTGGGTTGAGAGTCCTGTAGAATTCTTCGGATATTTCCCCAAGACATCCAAGATTTGAACTCGTTGCATCTCTTTGGCTGTAATGCAGAGGAAACAAATAAAAGCTAAAACATATTACGCTCCACGGGCCTCAGAAATGTCGAAGTTGGAGCATGAAAAAGAAATATCTCAAGTAGGACAGTACAACGTGTTACACCAGTACAAGGGGTAGAGGCAATCATAAATACTACTTCTGCCAGCAATATCAATCCCACTGTAGAAAACTTTGATTACTAAACATGATACATAATGCATCTGAGGGCATTGAAAATATGCTTGGGCAAACAACCAAATGTTTGGGGGAGCACAACCCCTTTGTGGAAATTTTGCCGAAGATTGGATGGGTACCCAATACACCCCTCCCAGCACTCTAGGTTAATGTTGTGGCCAAGTGGATAATGACACTCATACATTACTGCTCTGTTTATTGCTGATAGCAGGGAATTGTTTTCATAGACTCCATACTCTACATATCATATGATGAACTCATCCAACAAAATATTCTGAACTTCTATGAACAACTAATGCTCTTATAATGATAGCTATTGGCTGACAACAGTCCAGAAGTAGCAGACAACAGATATCCCGTAAGGACACGAAGTTAAGATCGTACAATGGCCATTCCAACCCTGATCTCGCACAAGGTTCCAATTTTCATTTCCATAACTATGTCCGCTCTAAAATAGAGCACAAATCTTTGACATGGCAAGAGAGTAATAAGATAGTATCCAAAGAATCTTTAAGATAAATGAGCCTTGGGATGTCATTCTCAAAACTTCATCCACTAACTGATGCAAATTAATACAAATGGAGCCAACATGGTATAGGAGTTGTGCAGTTCAACCCTACTTTGGTCTAATAGCATGTCAGATCGATGGGTTGTCGAGGTTAAGGTAGGAATAGGCACCTTTATCTAGGTATTATGGCCCTTGAAAAAACTTCTAATCAATACCAGAAATATTAATAACATATCCTCCCCAAATTCAGGGTAATTATAATTGCTCATAATAAGAAACAAACGACTAGCCATAGTTAACAGCAGTAATGCAACCTACTTACAAGAAGTTAGTGTCACATTATTCTCACATACAAGCAACAAAAAAGGAATATTTTCTCCCAAAAAAGATGGATCGCAACGATGCTCCAAGGAAGCAGGTATATGCAATGAAGTAATGATTGGCATAGGTGGCAGTCTTATTCTAACCTATTTTTCCCCATGCAGAGAGAGCAAGCAGTTATGCAGCAAAGAGATAATTATAGTTGACAACAACACTATGTGACTTGTTAAACTAAACTGTAACCTTTTCATTGAATTCAAAGAGCAGCAGATATATTTGTGAACTGTCCACATTGACACTGAGACAGGTCCAGTGCTAGAGTCCCAACTAAAATAGGGTAAATTGAAACACTACTTTGACTAGTAGACCTGTTCAAAATAAACACCTCTCCATTTTTCATACACCTTGCAAATGCACAATATTTCAAGAAAATGATTCTACTATTCCTCCTACTATTTTGACAGTAAAACTTTGCCAGGAGTGAGTGTAATCAAGCATTTAATAAATGATAGCCACTCTAGATGCCAATGTTCTGATTTACTCCCAAACATGCTAGATCACATGGAAAATTCTCATACTATATTTCCTCCACAAAATGCTGAAATGTTCATATTGTAGCTGAGAGCTTCGAATACCGACATAAAATGAGAACCTGTGTGAAGCTACTTTAACTTTTCCCCATTCTACCATGTCAAGATAGACACAAAAAAATATTTAGGAAACATTATGCTTATATTAACAGTGTGGCATCAAGACAAAGCATAAAAACATATTTAAGATCATGAAAAACAGATCCACATAACTGAATTAAGTAAATGTGGGTAAAGTTAGGAAAGAAATCTTTTGGGGATACTGTTCTGGAAGTGGGTTTCCCTCTAACAGAATTCTACGTGCTAACATCTTTTTTCTTCATTTCCATTAAAAATGAAAAACTACATTAGACAAGGATACAAAGAAATTTGCATGTTACCTTCCTCCAATGAAAGCTGAATCGATCTCTTTTCCAGTTCAACAGCATGTTTGCTAAGTTCAACTGAGGAAAGTGATCGAAGCACTGCTTGTTGATATAAAACAAGAGAAAAATAAATGATATGGAAAAGAAAACATCAAAAAAGACATCATCATTAAGCAACCTTGTTGAAATTCAAAAACATACTCTGGATATAGCCGTCTTGATTTGATTGGTCCAATTTTTTCAATAAATTCTGCAGTCGGCAATATCGCTCTTCCAAATGCTGAATATCTATTCTCTTGAGATTACCTGTCGAAGATTTGGCACAGCTAACATGGAGATATTTGGAATCTGCCGGTGTCAACATGTTATCAGACTTTCCAAGAGAGAGAGGAATTGAAGGTTTTAAGGATGAGAAGCACACCGGAGAAGCCCTAGTAAGAGGTGCAACTTCTGGGACACACATCTTAGAATCCTTCATCCCCAATTTTTGCTCAGTTGCCTTGTCCTGGTCACCAAGTTTTCTTAATTGTGAATAATCAACATTATTGCTTGTAATGTCAGAGGCATTGCTTTTTCCTAATTCTGCTTCAGCTTTTCTACGAACATACACAAGATGCCCATTGCTAGTATTACTGGTTGGACATTTCTGATGGGAAGGGCTCATCAGGCACTCTGGTGTGGGTCTCTTGGTGCCAGATATCTTACCAGCATCACTAGTGGGTCCACTCTCCTTTGGAAACAGCGTGATTACTGCAGATTTTGGCGGCACAAGAATTGTATTCTCGTTCTGCAAATCCCTCAGTGCTATCTTCTTTGCAACTACTGGAACTGACAATTGCTTATCATGATTGGGCAAGCCAGTTTCAGTATTTGTCAGCCCATACTCACTGAACTTAGAATCAATCATTTGTTGAACCATCTGGAAAAAAAATGCAACTTCTCATTAAAAATTTTACTCCATGATAAGCTTTTTGACAATTAACAGGTCAAATAATGACATTCCATGAAAAGAAGTACATTATATAAAACGAAAGTGTGGCATATTGAGACATAAAAGTATGAATGTACATCACATTCTCCTCAATATTAGCCCCCCATTTATGTTACTTTCCCCAAGACGCATCATTGGGAGTTTAGCAGATTAGAAGATCTGACTAGAAATCTCTAGTTTGTAATCTCCTATGATGTTAACCAATTTGAAGTATGCTATTATTAGAGGACCATGACATGACACCAACCCCTAACGACATCATGAACAGGAACGAGAGAAAGTCACTTCCAATCAATTTCAGAGTTAAACAGATTAGCAAGCAAGGTGAAATATCACGAGCTGCTTTGTGAATGGTGAATACTGCATTATACTTTCAAACAGTTCCATCCGACATCTGCCAAATCAAGGTGGCAGTTACCAACATATAACATGAAGCAAGGCACATGTAAACTGCCTCGTGCAAGAGCACATTTTTCACTGGCAGAAATATAAATGAAGGCAAGAGTCGTGTAAACAACAATCAATATTGAGCTAAGACACGTTAGGTTGATTTGATAGAGATTTGTCATCACAAGAACAATAGGGAGAAGGAGGAAATCCATGAGGAAGTACAAGCTTGCCAATGATATTGAAGATCTCCAAACATGGATACAATTATTTCCTATAGATGTCCAAGAAACAAATGTGAAGTACAGCTGCTAAAGAGATTTGATGATTCAGAAACCAAAATAAGGTGTCGATTAACTACCCCATAGTGAAAAATATATTGCATCGTAAAGGTAAATCATTTTCCCACAATGAGGTCAAATGCAAAAGGCTCAAGGTTATGTGAGGCATTTAGAGTGTTAGTTCGAACACATGGTGAAAACTGGAGTCTAAATCAATCAAACATATTATAATTAACTTAAAGCCATAAGTTGTGGTCAGCCATCAATTGCCAAGATGACACATGATACCAACAATTGATGACCCAAAACTAGGAAAACTAACATCACTGACAATGGCCATCCGTCTATCGTTAGACAACTGGTGATAGAAACATTTAAGTCCAAAAAACATATAGAAAAGAAAAAAGAAAGGGAGAAAGTAACGAAGTAACAAAAGATATTCCTATAACCAAAATTTTGATAACCTGAACAACTGGGTATATGATTATTGAATGAAAATAATGAATTTCACCCAGGAAATTAACCCTGCTAGGAAATAGCATATAATAAAAGAAACCAATTAATGATGCAACTACTGGTGCATGCATTGCTTTCGGTGCACATTACTATACCATTTCAATCGATCTCAGGGTTCTGTTTTTTGCTCAAGTAAATAACAGATTAGGCCTTAAATAATTTGAAAAACACAAGAATGGCATAGGAAAACAACCAATCACAGTAAACCTTTCCTTTTCCTTGGTCCTGGTTAGCAAAGGAAGAAAACTATGGGCAACATAACATCTTCCACTTAAAAATTCTAAAACCCAAAATCTATGAAACACTTCTTAATAGCTGCAAGCTGGATGATCATCTATCACTCACCAAATATTCAGTTAAAAAAAAATAAGGAATCAAGACTATTCAATTCTACAGAGCTTCTTTTCACTGCAATAATTATAACCTAAAGGCATGAGATATTCAGGATGGAGAGTGAGTGAAATAACAGAACCCAATTATGAACAATTAATTTACCAAAAGTTCACCAAGTTTGCTAAGAAAAACAAAAAAGGGACAAGCAAGAACTAAGAACAATTTGTATCAAAGCTGTCTCAATCAAATTTACACCCAATCAATAGAAACAACTTCAGAGCCAATACTTCCCAGAAAAAATAACGATAGTGAACCTAATCACCCATAATTTGTAATAATTCCGAAGCACCTCATCCTCAATTTACCAAATTCAGAAGACATAAAACTCAAAAACAGATAATGAAAGACTCAGCTGGACCTTGTTTATTCTGTCTAGGGGTTCCCCGTAACGCAGAATTAAACAGAGAACAACAGCTAGGTTGCCGATTTATATATATATGTGTGTGTATGTATACATATATGCAAATGCATATGTAAAGGATTGAATAAAAGAATCGGGAGCTTCATATCAACGCAATAGAGATGAGCTTTATTACCTTTGAGCATTGAAACCGCACGTAAGGAACGAAGGGGGGAGAGAGAGAGAGAGAGAGAGAGAGAGAGAGCGTGTCTGTCTGTTTTAGGGGTATCAAAAAAACGGAGGACAACTAATAGTGTAATTTGTAATTTTTGAAACGTGAGGGGATGTATATGTAATAAAACCAAATGTATGGGGTCTTTAGTGTAATTTACCCTTGACATAAACTAACTCTTATTTCGATCTGAAACTCTCTCTTCTCCTCCACTTCTGCGCGCACACACACACAGAGAACAAAGAAGATCGATTTGGGGCAAACAAAAAACGACAAGGGGATTTGCTTCTTCTGTTCGACGCAACAATGGCTCTCAATCTTCGTCAAAAACAAACTGGTTAGTTCTGTCTATATCTCTCTCCAGATCTCTGTCTAAATGCGTGTTTCGATTCAATTTCATTATTTTATTTCGTATTTGATAGTATTTATGTGTCGTGACATTGATCTAATTTGTCGATCCGCGCAGAGTGTATAACGCGAATGTTGAATCTGAACCAGCCGGTGAGCTCAAGCGCCGGAACTGCAAACGAAGAGGTCTATAAGATTCTCATCTACGATAGGTTCTGCCAGGACATTCTCTCGCCTCTCATCCACGTCAAGGACCTCCGCAAGCACGGCGTAACCCTCTACTTCCTCGTCGACAAGGACCGCAAGCCCGTCCATGACGTCCCTGCCGTTTATTTCGTCCAACCCACCCTCATCAATGTCCAACGCATCATCTCCGACGCCTCCAAATCTCTCTACGATTCGTTCCATTTGAATTTCTCTTCGTCCATCACGAGACCCCTTTTGGAAGATCTCGCCTCAGGTACGCTTAATTCCGACTCTATTCATCGGATTTCCAAGGTGCACGATCAGTATTTGGAATTTGTAACCCTAGAGGATAATTTGTTTTCGCTTGCCAACAAAAATTGTTATGTCCAATTGAATGATCCTTCCGCGGGGGACCAGGAAATTGAGGCGATTATCGAGAAAATTGTAGGTGGATTGTTCTGCGTGTTGGCTACACTTGCTGTTGTTCCTGTTATAAGATGCCCACGTGGTGGGCCGGCTGAAATGGTCGCTTCATTGTTGGATCAGCGACTGCGTGACCATTTGTTGGCCAAGAATAACCTGTTCTCAGAAGGTGGGAATTTTACGAGCTCCTTTCAGAGGCCAGTTTTGTGTATATTTGATCGAAATTTTGAGTTGTCAGTCGCTATACAGCATGATTTTAGGTATAGACCGCTTGTTCATGACGTGCTTGGGTTGAGGTTGAATAGGTTGAGTGTGCAAGGAGAGAAGGGTGGAATGAAATCATATGAATTGGATCGATCGGATGGGTTTTGGGTGGCGAATGGATCTTTGGAGTTTCCAGAAGTTGCTGTGGAGATCGAAACCCAATTGAGCAAGTATAAGAAAGATGTCGATGAGGTGAATAAACGCACAGGTGGAAGTGATGGGGCTGAATTTGACGGGACTGATTTGATTGGCAACACCAAGCATTTGATGAATGCAGTTAATTCATTGCCTGAGTTGACTGAGCGGAAGCAAGTGATTGATAAGCACACTAATATTGCTACTGTGTTGTTGGGCGAGATTAAGGAGAGATCTCTTGATTCTTATGCGAAAAAGGAGTATGACATGATGATCAGAGGTGCCATTGATCGGACTGAACTTCTTGGTGTGCTAAAAGGGAAAGGGACTAAGATGGATAAGCTGCGGTTTGCAATCATGTATCTTATATCTACTGAAAGTATTCCGCAGTCCGAAGTGGAGATAGTTGAAGCAGCACTGAGGGAGTCTGAGGTTGATACTAGTGCTTTTCAGTATGTGAAAAAGATTAAGTCATTAAATGTTTCACTAGCATCAGCCAATTCAGCAAGCAGAAGCAACATTGTTGACTGGGCTGAAAAGCTGTATGGGCAGTCAATTAGTGCCGTGACTGCGGGTGTGAAGAATCTATTATCTAGTGATCATCAACTGGCAGTAGCAAGGACTGTTGAAGCATTGATGGAGGGGAAGCCGAACCCTGAGATTGATTCTTACCTTGTGTTTGATCCTCGTGCTCCCAAGTCAAGCACTGGGACTAGTAGCAGCCATCTAAAAGGACCATTCAAAGAAGCTATTGTCTTTATGATTGGTGGTGGTAATTATGTGGAGTATGGAAGCTTGCAAGAGCTTGCAAACCGTCAGCTGCCAGTCAAGCATATTATATACGGCACAACAGAAATTCTCATGGGAGGTGAGTTTGTTGAGCAGCTTACACTGCTGGGGCAGAAGATGGGATTAGGCAGCAGCGGAGCTGCTTCAGCCCATTAGGACATGCGTGTACTTTATCCGCTCCTTGAAGCTTACAGTGTGCTGTTCTATGTATGGAATAGGATATACTCTTAAGGGACACCATGTTTCTGAGTCAATTATATACTTGAAGCTGATGATTTGGGAAGAAGGGGGAGGGAGTTCAGATATTCCTCAAGCTTTGAAACAAATACTTTTTTGTTCTGTACTGGCTATGTAGCACGAACAAGCTGTCTCCTTTTGTTTTCGCATCTAGCATGCTACGCAGAAGGTAAGACATGCAACATTAGTGGCTGAGAACAAGAATATCAAAATGCACGCACGCAGCATACACCAGATTCATCCTGTAGTACATGAACCTGGGCATGCACATGATTTTGCTGTTTGGTTGTGAATCATGTGGACAGCTTTTCATATGTATGTTTTAACAAAACTAACTGAATGGTGTGTGGATTTGATGTATGCTTGACAGTCATTTATCTTTAATTGTTTTGAGTGTAACTCTTTGCCACTAATAAATCGACTTTCTTTCTAAGTAGTCCGAAGCCAATCCTCATTGTTTTATTTGTTCATTTGCTATACTTTTGTTCGGGTGTTTAACAGCAGCATTTCAATTGGTTTTTCAGTTAATGCAGTCTCTATTATGTGATTTTTTTGGAGGATAAGCAAAACCAGTGGATATCATTATAAGATAGCCAATTGGTGATGCATTGAAGAATCAAACTAGATCGTGCATCTTTTAAAACTTGCATAAATGGTTAAAATGGTCAGTACTAAGTAGTAGAAATTGTTAGGCGAAATATTCCATTGAAGCCTAATAATTATTGTAGAAGCCTCTGTAGCATGTTGTGCTATCTTAGTTAGGATTCATTGATGCTGGAGCTTCCCCCCGCCCACCTCAAACGGGGCTTCTGCTATGTATTGTTTATTGGGTTGTACTGTAGGGGTCAAGGTTATAGTGCTTTTGGTTGTTTTAGTTAGCCTGCATGCATGTCATCTTAGGCTATGTGGCACACTCACTTGTATCATTAGATTTCGGTTGATTATAATTTTAAGTAGTACTGCTAATAAGTTTGTCTGTGTCTATGAGGAGACATTTTGAAGTCGTCGTTGTTTTATGTATGAAGAATAAGAATCTTTCAGCGCATTCCTACTATACACCTGGATGATTAGCCCTCTCAATTGAAAATATAAACCTGGATGCTCATCTTGGAATTTCTGAGCTTTAATTTCCTCTTGATGGGAATCAATAAGTATTCAATGTCTTTTGGAGCAAGCAAGGGAGGGGCTTTCTGACTCCATTTAGGTACACTTCTTAATAAGTGTTTTTAACAGTTATGACCAATCTGCCCAAGGGGACTCATATAGTCTCGCCTAAAGTGCTGCTATTCATGGGAAGCAGCAAGATGTTTTTGTTTAACAAGATAGTGACAACCCTGACTTTGTTTTTATTGATGTAACACCGTGAATGAAGCGACAAGGGCATTTTGTCCACAACATTCAAGGTGAATTCACAATTTTTCTAGGTTAGTTATTTGAAAGAGGTTGAGCTATGCAGATGTTGTAAGGCGTTGCAGTCTAACCGTAAAGCACCGGCCAATGCTGACATCACCAGTTATTCATCAGAGAAAGCACATTTTTAAAGTGTCCAATTATCAATCAAGTTCAGATTGTGGTGTGCCCTCATCTGATGTGGATGAGACTCATTCTACAGAAGAACATGACCTCTCAAGTTCAAGGGAAAGAATTCCGTAAGACCTAGATCCATCGCCTTGTGGTACTAGTATTATTATTTTTATATGATAAGCATTGATTTGGTTTAATTTGCCATTTTTTTCTGTTATTCTAGAGGGATTTTTAACTGTTATTATACACAGCTCCTGTTTATATGACATGTATGTATTATTATGATGCTTCGATTCGTGGTATTAATTTTGCACTACATTGTTTTAATAGGTAGGTAATTTTACACTAAATTTTTACTAGCACTTTTTTGCTGCTTTACTGCATTTGACCATAATATAGTCTGAGTGTTGTGAGAATAAGATGGTTAATGGTACTCCCTGTTCTGTATCATATTTTAAAATTATATTTTGGATTTCTCCTAGCAGCTTACTTCGATCTTTAACATTGGATTTCATGTTATGTTACTATTTAATACCTTTTATATAAAGATATACGATGTCTTTTGATTGAAATCTGTCCCTTCAAACAGCCATTATGATATTCCTGTTACTAGTCATACTAGTCGCAGGCACATTTGATGTGTGATCACCATTTCTACCTCGTTTAGAATGAATCAATTACCAAGTCTTAACCAATTTGATCCTTGTTAATCGAAGTTATCGGGAGGGTTGAACTGGTATAGAATTAATATTTGGTATTGTAACCTTTCTTTGTCAATTATCAAAAAATTATTTAATTTTTTTTTTGGGACCTTGGGTAGTTACTTTGCAAAGAATTAAAAATTATAGGGGTGGGATGATGTGAGAGGTAGTTTTATGAAGGATAAACCGATAAAGAAGCCAAGTAAAGACAAAATTACGTGGATGGTCAGTTAAGAGAGAGAGCCCTATGAAGTACGGACACTCTTAAGAAGATGACGTATCCATGTCGGATAGTGACAATCCTCGGACACGTGTTAAACACTTCTTTAAAACGTGTCTACTACTAAATAATAAATGTGTTGATTTGTGATTTACAAGCTTAAAAATTTGACTATTAAATATTTTATACTATGAGAAAACATATAATTAACAAGACTAGACATGTTAAAGTTGTACTCAAAATATAATAACAAAAGCAAATGATACATAAAAGATTTAGAAAAGAACAGTTGAGATGAGAGCAATCATTTAAATTGTATATCTATAGTACACGTCTATGAAAAAATTAATAATTATTGATTATTATGTTGTCAGTCTGTATATATTTACACTAAATGACTAGAGATAACATTAAATTATCATAAAATACTGATTTTTTTATGAATAATCTATCATTATCATTATATTTGTAATAAATTACATTATTTTATTTAGAAAACACAATTTTCTGGAACGTGTCCCCAATGCGTCCGTGTCATATTTTTTTTAAAAATGTCGTATCTACGTGTCTGTGTCGGATACGTCTTACGTGTCCCATGTCCTTGTTTCTTAGGGAGAGCCGAAGGGAGATAAATTTTTGCTGTCCTGTAATAGTACTTGATTAATGTAAGAGACAATATGATGATAGCTGGGAGTTGCTACTACAGATATGCAGCTTGTCTGCATCAATACTAGAAGCTTTAGGAAGCCAAAAAAAATTGCTTTCTTTTGTTCAGACAACCTGGAATCGAAACTGGGAGCCTGCTCTTGGTAAATGATACATCCGAACAGTTGAATAAGAAAATGATTTTAGTGGCACACTAAGGAAGTTTGGATTGTAGCGTGCTCTTATTGCTTGGGTTTCCTTGGCTGCTGTTGTGGCTCAGGGGAACATACATGAGTGTTGCACGACAACAAATACATAGATGCGTTTCACTTCAGCTTCTGGCAACTAATAACTGGGACCAGTCTTCACTGCGAAAACACATACGACATGCAATTGTTTGAAGATCTCTTAGCAATCTAGCATGTGCCATATGGTGATCTCACATCAAAAGTTGTAAACAACTGAGGAATGGGATACTTAAACAGTTGATCTATGGTTAAAATTTTGGAACACTTTAAGAGCAAATTTGGCAATGCTATTCTTCATGAAAGAAGTCCCTTTCGGAGCCAAGTTTGAAGTGAAACATTACAATTTCTTTTTTACCTTCCACCTTCCGATGTCAGGTAACTTGTCTTTTCCTCAATTTCGTGAGTTGTAAAAGGAAATAATGTTTATTGAAATTCACTGGTTTGGTTAGACTTTAGATTTTATATTATGACCCAAAAAAAAAGTTAGACTTTACATCAATAAATCCTTTCACAATTTTCCTTATACTGTTTACAATGAGGCAAAAGGGATTGGTCCATCGGAGACGTCGAACGAAAGTGGAAAGGAGTTGACAGGGATATCTACTAGTCAATCACGTCATCAAGATGTCAAACGTGAACTTGTAATGCTTTC
>CM042191.1:4450152-4465551 GCA_023539305.1 Ilex asprella
GAGACGTTCTCGACTCAGCAGATATATATTATAATTTTTTTTTAAATTTATGTTTTTGACCCGTACTTTAATAATTAATTATTATTTTATCCCTTTAATTAAGATTTTATTTTATTTATTTATTTATTTTCGGGTTTTACAACCCCGCTCAGTTTTAGAGTTTTTTACCCTATAAATACCATAAGGACGTCTTTTAAGCCATGTTTCATCAATTTTCAACCCTAGGCAATATTTTATTGATTTTAGTATTTATTCTTTAACAGATGGATGAATAGTTTATTATTTAATGATTATTGTAGTTGCTCTCATGATTGAATGATTTTTTTTAGGGTGAATTTTGGGGCGTTACAGGTTCTGGTCATACGCCTACCACGTGATTTTTAATTTGTGTCTATTTGGTCCCACGTGATTGGCGCGTGACCAGAGGCTTTAATAATTTTCTGACGGACGTCTGAGATTGGACCACGCAGATACAAATTAAGAACCTTATGGATCAAATAGACACAATTGAAAAATTGAGGACCAAATATATGCTAGATGCACACTTTGAGGACTAAAAATGAATTTTAACCTAAGTAAATGGTTAACTAGAGCCATTTTTTTTATGATGTCCCGTTAGAGGTACCTGAAAAAAAAACTTTAAAATTAGAAAAAAAGAGAATGCAATCAACAATTCACTACCTAAACCACATATTTGTACATATCACATTGTTTATTTAACACATATAGAAACCTTGTAAATTCAGACCCTGAATTCACTGGGTTGTTGTAAGTTCAAGATTGAGTAGGCGACTAATAATGAAGGCTCAGCTTCCAGCAGCAATGGGAGTGCAAATACATAAAAAATACTGCGCTGCCGCTGCCCAATGTCCCGATGCTGCATACAATAATTAAAATCAATAGCCATCGCGAAAGACCACTGCCACTGCTCCCCTCGCTATCATCACCATTGTTGGTCATATCGGGAACCTAAAAAAAGCCATTAATTATTTAGAGAAAGCAGCTCTTAACCTAAGCAATGCTAATTCTTATTGGATTCTTACACGAAGACACCTTCCTGCGCCTCTATCAATGCATTTAATAGCAGTTCTTGGCCTTACCAACTTATTTCCTTTTGATTAATACTTTCATATATACTAGCAATTTATATATACAAGCAATGCACTATATATATTGCACGTATGCCAGTAAAAAAATCAGTATGACTTGATTAATTGACACGGATTTCATTCTTGAAAAAATAACACTTCAATCTTCAAGACTCAAACAAACGCTACCTTATATTTATACTTGAATCGAACAAAAAAGACTAATACAACAATATGGAGAGAGAGAGAGAGAGAGAGAGAGAAGAAACCATAATTCACTGTTTGAATATAAAAATCTGACATAATTTGTTGACTTAATGATGTTATTTCATTGGAACCATTAGATTAATAGTAAATTTCAATATTTGATGAGACCTTTAGTCTTTTAAAAGTTGTAATAAATTAGGTCTCAATAACATTATTCTTTTTGATTTATAGTATCTCTAACCTCTGTAAATTGTGGGACCATCAATGGTGGCGGTGGAGATACACATATCACATGCACTGGCACCGACAATGGAGGTGGTGGGGGTACGGTCTCAGGGGAGCACAGCGAGCGGCGGCTAAGACCCTTACTAGGAAATGGTCCCTGCGCATCAATGTAAACAAATTAATCAGCAAACACAAAAACTAGAGCAGTGCCGGCCCTACGAAAACCAACAAAACTTGAACTTTAGGCTCCATATTTTAAGAAGATTCCAAATTTTTTAGGTGCGTAGTTAGTCTAAATTAAAATTTTTAAATCCATAAGATTTTAGACCTTAAAAAAACCCTATGAAAATTTAAACTCAATCAAAAATAAATTTGAGTAATTTGGGCTCAAAACATCAATCCATAATATTAAAAAGGATTTTTTTGGGTGTGAGTACATTTTTTTAGATTTATTTGAGAGGAAGTGTATGAATAAATATTTTACTCTATTAAGTTCAATTTTAATAAAATATTGTGTGATTAAGTGCAAAATTCAAATAACATTTGAATATTTTTACTTACTTACCCATAAATTATGCATAATTTTTATTCTCTCCATCTCTCTTTCCATTACTCTCTCACTATTTTCACTCCATCTCTCCTCTCACTTTTTACTCTCCATATCTCTCTCCTATTTTCTCTCTCTATCTCCCATTGATAATTTATTTTTTTTCAAATATGTAAAGATTTAATTTTTTCATCTTTATCCCCTATTTTATCTCTCACTCTCCCCTTATTTTCTCTCATCATTACTCTCCCTCTCTCTCTCTCTTTAGTTTTTTTCTCTCTCTTTATTTCAATATTACAACAACATAATTATACTAATCATTTACAATTGCCCTATAATACACCAAACAGTTATTTATGTGGTCTAATAAACCAAACAGTTACATCAAATAATTACACAAAATTATGAAACTAACTCAATTTGTCATTCAATTGTTTACATAAACAAAAGAGCTACACCATTTAGTATCACGACATAGTTACACCAATTATATACACCAAATTTGGTACAATGGTAAAGTCTTTTGTGTAATGATAAACCCAATTTAGTGTATATAATTAGTGTAACCATGTCGTGATACTAAATAATGTAACTCTTTGATTTATACAAACAACTGAATGACAAATTTGGTTGGTATTGTAATTTCGTGTAATTGTAACTGATTGGTGTAATAGTGTTATTGTAACATTGATATAAGAGAAGAGAGGGAGAGAATAAGGAAAGAAAAAGTAACAGTGAGAGAAAATATGAGAGAGATAGTGAGAAAGAAAAAATATAGGAGAGATAAAAAAAATTAAATTAAATCTTTACATATTTAAAAAATAAATAAATTATCAATGTGAGAGAGAGATAGATAGAGAGAAAATAAGGAAGAGAGAGTGAGAGCATCTCCAACCATGACTCAAATTTAAGTTAGTATTTGAGTAAAAAACTTGATTTGATACAAAGGGTTCCAATGGACAAACTCAAATTTAAAGAAGGAAAAACTTAAATTTAAATGAGAGCAAACTCAAAATTAAATGAGAATAAAGATGACCATTGGATCTTTAGAAGATGGTGAAATTTCACCATTAAAGATTTGGGTAAGGATTTGAGTCTCCCTTAATTTAAGTAAAAAAAAAAAGAGACTTCCTTAATTTGGTATAAGTTTGAGTAAGGGTTGAAGCAAGTTTTTTATATTTTTTTATTTAAATTTAAATTTGAGTCTAAATTTAAGTCAGAGTTAGAGATGCTCTAAGAGAGTAACGGAGAAAGAGAGAGAGGGGTGAGGGAGGGAATAATGGAGTAATAAATGAACTTTTAGTCTTTTTTTTTTAAAAAAAAATGTACTTAGAGCTAAATAAGTTTCTTTAATGTAGTTTAATTCAATTAAGTCCAAATTTTTGTACCGACCTCTAAATTTCCTTATTAAAAATAAGATTTTTTTAGGTGTAAGTACATTTTTTTAGACTTATTTGAGATGAAGTATATGAATAAGTATTTTATTCTATCAGATTCAATTTTAATAAAATATATTGTAATAAGGTCCAAAATTCAAATGATATTTAATTTTTTTTACTTACTTATCCTTCCTTAAATTATACATAATTTTATTCTCTCCATCTCTATCTCCCCTCTTTTCTCTCCATCTCTCTCTCCGTTATTCTCCCTATCTCTCCCCTATTTTCTCCATCTATTTCCTATTGATAATTTATTTTCTTTTTAAATATGTAAAGATTTAATTTAATTTTTTTCACCTCTCTCTCCTATTTTCTCTCTCTCACTCCGTCCCTTTATTTTCTCTTACCATTACTCTTCCGCTTTATTTTTCCTCTCTCTCTCTTTATATCAACATTACAACAACATAATTATACTAATCAGTTACACCAATTAGTTACAATTGTCTTATAATACACCAAACAGGTACCATGTGCTCTAATAAACCAAACAATTATACCAAACAATTACACAAAAATATGACATCAATCCAATTTGTCATTCAATTGTTTACATAAATCAAAGAGTTGCATCATTTAGTATTACGACATATTTACACCAATTATATACACTAAAGTTATTATAGTTGTAAAATATTTTTTGTATAATGCTAAACTCAATTTGATTTCAACCTTTAAACTTAAAGGACCAAAATGATAAAAGTTACAAAGTTGAAGGACCAAAGTACAAACTTTTGTTAATCATCACCAAAATTGAATATATCATAAAGTCGATAGCAAATGTTTTCATAGCCAAATAATTATAATTCATCCAACTAAAATCAAATACCATAGATGAAGCTATAATTCAACTATAACAAATGTCCGTGTGAGAAAGTACCGTGTTACGAAAAATAAATCATCAATTAGAAAAAACTTATAGAATAATATTTAATTTCCAAACTCTAGCCTGAACAACAGAAAAATCAATTTTCAAATTCAAGATACGTCAACAGTTATAATAATTCTACTTCTACTGTGCAGTCACGAACTGCTTGTATATATATGTCAACATAAAACCAAGAGAGAGACTTACAGCTTCATACTTTGAATCAGTAGGCTCTGTGAGTGCGAGGAAGACAAGAAACATAAAGAGACAAGAGGAAGCCATTAGCAACGGAGAGAGAAAGGGAGGGAGATAGCTTGGAGAGGGAAGGAAGATGGAAGGCTGGTTTTTTGTAGTGTGAGGTTTGGGTAGTGGGTGAAACCAAGGGCGGAGGGGGCCAGGGTGGGCACGTGCCCCCCATCAAAAAAGAAAAAAAAAATTTAGTTAAGTATATATATCTATATAATAAAGTAGAACGAAGTTTGAATCCAAGACAAAGAGTGGTCCAGATCGTTTTTAAAAAAGACAAAGAGTGGTCCAAATCGCCCCAACATGATTGCCGAATTTTATTTTCCCGCCCATGGAGAAGTCTCTCTTCGTAAGACTCTGCACTCCTATTTCATCTATACTAATAAGATAGAGACAATTTTAAACTTTCCAAATTGAAATCACCTCCACCAATTTAGAAAAGCAGAAGAATGGTTAGGATTTGATTGAAGTTCAGATATACGGTTCACATCTCATCTAAATTCATCTAATTAAATTTAATGGCTCACAATCCATCCCACCCAAAACCCCTGTCCCGCCCATTATACCTACACACACGCTACCCAATCTAAACCCCCTTTTTCTTCTTTCTCTCTCCCTCACTCGCTTGCTCGCTCTGCCCAGGTACGCCTCTCTCTCTGTTGCTCGCTCCTCTACCAAGAACATGCTCAAGTACCCTTCCCCTCTCTCTTCACACACACACAATCAATCGTAGCGCATACACACACACACACACACATTCGAACACACCCAACAAACACACACACACACACAACACCATACTCACAGCGCACACAATCGAACACACAGCGCAAACTCACATTTAGGTATTTTGATTATTTTTGGTGTTTTCATAATTTGGGATTTTTTTTGCATAATTTGAGTGTTTTCGATAATTTGAGCAAAAAAAGGGTGATTTGGAAATTTGGATGTTTGGATTATTTTTATGTTTTCCTAATTGAGGTGATTTCATAATTTGGTTTTTTTTTTTTTCGCATAATATGTATGCTTTAAATTAAATGAATGTTATAGTTGTTAGTGTTATTTTCATTGAATATTGATTTTTTTTTGCATAATTTGTGTGTTTTAAATTAAATGAATGTTTATAGTTGTTAGTATTATTTTCATTGAACATTACGTTTTACTTTCATAATTTGTCTGTTTGTTATGAGTTATTGTGGTATTTTGATTGAATGTTATGCTTTCAAAGTTTAATGTTAGGTTTATTTTGATTGCGATTGCGATTGAGTTTTGATTTTATTTTTTTTATGACATTGGATCTCTTGATTGTATGAAATGGGAGTTGACTTCATTATTTTGAAATTGTGGATTGAAAATTAGATTTGCGATTGAATGTTTAGGTAAACAATGTATGAAAATTATTTAAAAGCAAGTGATCTTCTTTGTCAATTAGAGGCTTTTCCACGTGCTCTTGATTTTATTTCAAACGCAAATACTTTTTTCGATGGAACTACAAAGTTTGTTTGTAATTGAACTTACTCTTTCTTTTGTATGTTTAGGGATCTTCTAGCTAGAAGCCACTTGCTTTTAAATGTTACAATGCTCAAGAGGTGATTCTTGGGAAGAAAATGAAGGTTTGTGTTATTTTCTTTTTCTTTCTTTTTTTCTTTGCACAAAATTTTTTCATTTATTCCTCTCTAACTTTGCCAATTTGCATTTGACAACTCTAGCTAATTTACATGGTAGCGATTCGTTGGTTGGTTGGTTGTGATTGTGAATTAATAAAGATACTTAGGATTCTGGAATGTGTTTTTTTTTTTTTAACTTTTTAAATATGTTGAATGGGATGAATTTGAAACTATATTTTATTTTTCATACAATAGTTTTAATGGATGTGAATTAAGGACGAATGGGTGCTTTGTTGTGTTCCAAGAATTTTCAAATTTCATTTCAATAGATCATTCAATTTTTATTGAATGTTTAAAAACTTAATTTCTATAATTGTCTGTTTGTTCTCATTACTCTTATCGCATATTGTAGTGGAGTTTATTGGATCAATTCAACTAACATTGACCAAGATGTAGACATTATGGCTTTATAAAAAGTTCTCCACCGTAATTCTTCAAGTTATCCCTTTTTTGTAATTTTTTTTCTTTGCTCTGTGAATTTGATGCAACTTTAATGGTAGTTACTGCTTGCTTTGTTTAATTGTATAATGTCTTCTTATCTGTCATCTAATTCTTTTTTTTTACCTTGCAGCAACTCTCACTCTTTCCCTTATCTCTTTCTACCTCAGCGGACACCTTTCTCTCTCTCACACCGGAGTAACACCCCTCTATATATATATATATAGATATATATATATTTTTTGCATAGTATCTTCAGGCACGGGCAATAACTAGTATATATATATATTATATTTATATAATGTATTCTTTGTGCCTACCCAAAATTCAAGATAAAAATATTAGGCCCATATTATTTACCCAAAAAAATTAAAAAATTAAGTCCATTTAAAACAAAAAAAATTGAGTTCACTATTATCTACTCAAACTTATTAAAAAATCAAATATTTGACCTATCACAATTCTCAATCCACCAAAACCTATTAAAAAAATAAAACTTTTACCCCAATATTAAAAACAAAAATTTTTGCCCAACATTAAAAATAAAACTTTTGGACCACACACCATTAAAAAACAAAAATTTTGGCTCACTTGACTAAAACCTATCTTATCTTATTTTTTTTTCTCCTTTCTGTCTCATTCACTCTCAACTGTCCACTGCTTAACTACAAGAAAAAGAGAAGAAACAGAGAGAAGCTCAACACACGAGAAGTTCAGTTCCTTGACTTTTTTGTCCTTCCTTGCATGGTTGCACCGACACAATTACACAAGGCCACCACCACCGACAAAACTCAAAGAAGTAAATACTCTCTCTCTCTTTAGGCTTGGATTTATATAGACCGGATTTTTTGGATTTTTTTTTGGTTTTTATTCATGGCTACAAAGCCCAAAGAGAGAGAGAGAGAGAGAGAGAGAGAGAGAGAGAAAATAGTGCGTAGGCACGTTCGTAGCAAAGGGGAGACTAGTTGGGTTAAAATAGAGAAAAGGGTATAAAATCCCTAGTTACAACTAAATAAAGAATAATTTTACAACAAGACTTGTGATTGTGCGCATTGATATAAAATTAGTGAAAAATTAATTTATATTTAATTCATATACAAAATTTTAGTGATTTTTTTAAAAAAATATATTTTATTGAAATATATAATTAGGTTAAAAATGTATTATTTTTTTTGTGTCTTTTTGTTAGAATTTTGTTTTGGCTAAATAAAAATTAAATTTACTATTTCACAATAATTTTGTTTTGATTCTTATTTTTTTGTTATTCTTGAACTGAATTTTTTTGTATCAATTTGGGTTAAATATTTTTTTATACTAGTTATATTTTGTCCCCTCGTAGACATTCATAGCTTCGCCCCTGACTATATATATATTTTTGGCATTTTTTATATTAAATAGGCTTCATGTATCAAATATAATATAATAAATATAAATATATTATATAGTGTGATTGATTAAAAAAAAATATTTAAATGCGTAATTAAAGTGCCCACCTGACTAAAATTCTTGGCTCTGCCCCTGGGTGCAGGGGCGGATCCACAGTGGGGGCAGCTGCCCCCACTGGAATTTTAAAAAGTTTCGGGGATCAAGTATAATTTTAAAAAATTTAGAATTTATTAGAGATTTGCCCCCACTGAATTTTTTTTAAAAGATTTATGGGTAGTTATCTTATTTTGACAAATATATGAGTCTCGCTTGTAAATATCAATAGAAAATGATATCAAAAATTTGAGCATTTAAAGATTAACTAATATGCTACGAAATAGGTTAGCCATCTCATTTGTTTTATGATTATACATTGAACTAAATTTGGGAATTGTAGTCATCTTCTTTGTTTTATATTTATATGTTAAAATTGAAAATTAAGGTTTGTAGTTCTCTTTTGTGGTTTATTTTTTAAATTTTGAATTGAAATTAGCGCCTATAGCTCTCTATTGTATTTTATTTGTTACATGTTGAGTTGAAAATATGAAATTGGGGCTTGTAATCATTTCTTATGTTTTTTTTATGTATTGAATTGAAACTAGGATGTGTTAAAAAAAAATTGAAACTAGGATTTGTAGTCATGTATTTATTTTTCTATATTAAAATAAAATTGAGACTTATAGTCCTATTCTATGATTTATTTTTTATATATATTTAATTGATATTTGAGTTTGTAGTCATTTCTATTGTTTTATTTTTATTTGTGAAATTGGAATTGGGACTTGTAGTCCTCCATTATAATTAGACTAAATTATTTTGATTTGATAGTTTGAATAGTTTTATTGTGATAAGTTAAGTACTTCTTATACCTAGGTTTAGCTTACTAGAATAATTATAGTTTAAGTTAACTTCGATTGTTTGTTAAAATTTAATGATGAATATTAAGTTTGTGATTGAAAATTTTAATTTTTGAATTAGTTATGAAATTTTTTCTTAAAATTTAATATATGATTTTGCGGTTCAATTTTTTTTGTTAGATCTTATAGATAAATCTATAATGAGTTGTTTTTGTTGGCTCTTTTTGTATATCACTCATGTATATGAATTGCGTCTTTAATTAATATTCTATTAATAAAACTACACTTTTGTGAATATTTTAAAATTTAATATTAATATAGTATAAATTGCCACCACTGAAGAAGAAGTCTGGCTCCTCCCCTGCCTGGGTGAAACAGATACAAAAGGAGGAGACGGTAGAGCTGTTGGGATTCTATGAAGCTTCCTCTCGAATAAAAAAGAGAGGTGCTTGTGCTTCTGTGTGATCCATACACAGAACAGAAGCATTGTTCCATGAGAAAGGAGTTTAAAAAATGTAAAATAATCTCTGCCACTTGTTCACACAGCTTGCCTCATCCATATTAACTGGTACGAGACTATCGAGCAGGGCCACCCCCAGACAGCCAACAGAGCTGTCAATTTATAGACCATTGTCCCCCCTTATTGCCGAGTTTCAATTGGCTTTGAGAAGCTATTTAGCTTCTGATTCTACCTTTCCAGCCACATATATCAATAGGATCACATCTGCTACTAAGGAGACAAGCATATATTTCACTGTACTCAACCCAACAAAACATACCCGGTCCACTACTTGGATCTTTTAGCTGTTCACTTTCAACGAGTACTCTAAGAGTATCTCCAAAGACTCCAATGGACTCTCTATTCTCACTCGATTCTCTATTTTACAAAACTAACTCTTAAAAATCTACCTGTAATAAGCTCTCTATTTAGGCTAGATATAATAGAGAGTTTAATTTGACTCTCTACATTTGGAGAGTCAAACTCACTCTCTATTTTATCATTAATAAATGATAAGATGACACCTATACATTTTTCATAAAATGAAATACTATTCTTTAGTTAAAATAGAGAGCCCATTGGAGCTGTCTAAAATATTTCTTTTTCTATTTCAAAATTTGATGAAAGATGCTCTCTAATTCAAAAAAAAAAAAAAAAAAAAAAAATTCTCTCTAAAATAAAGAATACTATTAGAGATGCTCTAACTCACTTCTTTATATCTGTAATATGATCTTTTATTTAATTACTTCTTGTAAGTCCTCACACCCATCTTGAAATACCAACATATATTTCGACTCCTAAAAGTGGAGTTCAACGTATATTTATATCGTAAAAGCAGAATGCAGTTCATTGTAACAAGACCATTCAAGTAAAAGTCCAAAGATTTGATTGAAACGATGTATTCCAATTATTTATTTGTGCCCATGTTGCTGCTATCCCAGCAGAAATACCTGAAAAGAAAATGCAAAGAAACCATTAGAAAGCTAAAAAAATAGAAAATGGGAAGGACAGTTCACTAGCCAAAGCACACAATTGAAGGATTATACATGTATTTGGTTGATGGATGATTGTCATTCAGATAAATATCCAACGAATGTTAGACATAAATAGAACACAAGAAGGTAATTAACCGAAACAAAGAGGAAAAGGGCGCAAGTAATCCTTTAAATATCTCATTTATGAAGCCAATTTCTTTTTTTTTTCTCTGTTCCCACCCCCTCATGCCCTGTTTGAGTGTGTGTGTTTGTTTAGGGAGAACACAAATTGCTTTAAGTACTTGCTTGTGGAGCACCTCGTTGATTTGAAAAGTAAAATGCTTTTTTTTTTAAATACAGAGACCGTCACGGCCGCAGCTGCAACGATTACCATAGCCTGCAATGTGACAATCCTAACAATCACACCACTATCGCTAGCAGTGCCACAATTTGATCACAACTTTCAAACGTTATCCAACTAATACCTAAAACAAGTTTATACCAATATTATTATGTTGCTGCCACAGCCTCTGCTACTATCCCCACCACCACGACAACCCAACCATGCCTTTAAAAACACATAATCACTCTCTTGGAATTCTAATGTTCTCCTCCTTTGATCTACGTATACAGAGTTGACTTAGTATGGCTAGAGTATCAGTATTCTTCATGACTAAGAAATCTAATTTAGTGAGTCGATCCAGTACAACTCATACTGCATTCTATCCTTTTGAAGTTTTAGGTAATCCTGTCACAAAATTCACCGTTCCTTTTTTTGTAACCACGAATTTGCAATAACGTTCCCATCCTCCAGCTGGGTGCGAAAACTAATTCAACTTTCCATTCCACAAAGGATAAAACATTGAATCCAATGAATTAGCAGTCAAAACATGCATCTTCAATTTTATTATGCTTGAAAGAAGAGTGGAATGTGCGAAAATATCTTATACATCCCACCTTGTGAAGATCAACACCATTTGTATACTCAACATCCTTGGAATGATTTTTCTCTATTCTTATGGACCCTAATTAGACTGTGACATTTTGCTCGTCCACAGTATGACAGTTTTGATTGTTTATAGTCATTCTTTATTGACCATGTTATACTAATTGCTTCTTTTTTTTTTCCCCGGGACAGTAGTATGGTAATCCAGTATACCAATTTTGTGATGTTTGCGGTGAATTGGTAAGTATACGTCCTGTTACAAGTGAATATCTAAAAATTTGAGGTCTAAATGAAAGATGTAATTTGGCACCATTGTTCACTGCTTCCAATTAGTACATGATAGACTGTAAAGTGAAGAATTTCTCCTGGCCATAATATTATGGAAAATTTAGGCTTCGGCCCAAACATGCTTTCAAGATAATAAAAGAATGTGTTTCTTTTGGTAGATTTGTCCGAATGTTTAGTAATAGAATTATAATGGATACTCACCCACTATAAATGCATTAAATTGAAAGATGAGAATATGTACGTAGTTTTCGTGCCTTCTAATACACTTAACATTGTCTTATAGGATTCCCTTCCTAATTCAAGGTTGATTAAAGATCCGTTTTGGGGGTCAGATATATTGCAAAAGATATCAAAGTGACATGACACCCAAGTGTTGTGGCTGTGGTAGATTTAAGGTTTGTAAAGTGACATGATACATCTATGTTCTTAAGGAAAAAACTAGTACATCATTGTCCACATGCAAACTATTTAATAAAGAATCATTGTTGATGAACTAACTCTGGATATGAACTACATTCAATCTGCAAATATGCACACTTATTTTGCTGATTTGATATGAAATCAGGAAAAATGAATCCAATGAGTTGACGTTTAAATCTGGTATGATGGCTTAACTTAGATATTGATCAATGAGGTGAACTTGTAGGGCCCACATTGGGAGAAACAAAGACAATTAAAATTCATATATGTCAGAGTTCGCACTACATTGATCTTAAATTGAAATTTGATTTGTATGTTTCTTTGTGTTTCGTACAATTGGATTTGGCAAATGCCACAAATCTTGAGAAAGCTAATAATCAATCTTTGTTAATGTATGCAGTCTAGAGGTCAACTATGCACTATGCACTAAAGCTAAAATTTAAGAGAGATGTTAGTGGACATTTGATGAGTTTATTTGAAATCGTCAAATAAATTTATTGAAATTTGTCGTATTTTATATTTTATACATTAATCGAGCCAGATATTATGCAACTATATATATGGTGAGGATGTATTGGGAAGAACACCCCCTCTTTGATCCCACATGCACCACACAAAAAAAAAACAAAGACCAAGACCTCTCAATCAATATATTTATATATAGTTGTATCATATCCCTTTCAATCAATATTATTGAATGAGAGAGGTCTTGGTCTTTGTTTTTGAAAGGTCTTGGTCTGTATATATATATATATATATATACCTTTCAATTACCCCTTTCAATTAATATTACTGATCGAGATGTCTTGGTCTTTGTTCATATCCCTTTCAATCAATATTATTGATCCAGAGGTCTTGGTCTTTGTTTTTCTTTTTAAAGGTCTTGGTCTTTGGTTTTTTGTGCTGCATGTGGGATCAAAGAGAGGGTGTTCTTCCCGATACATCCTCACCTTTTTCTATCAGTCACACCATTAGAATAGAATTTTGGGGAAATTACATCCGATACTCTAAAATTTATCTCTTAATCATTTAAATCTCTTAATATTTAAAATATTATACACAAATCTTCTAAAATTTATACATACATAACACTTAGACTCTTAATGTCAATGTCCGTTAGAATATCCATTAATAAATTACACCCAGACCTAAGTGTGTAATAATTAGACCTTTCAAGTTTAAAATATTATCTTTAGACAAAAATTAATATTCTTTAGTTAGTTCCAATGTATTTAGTAGCCTGATCCTTCAACCATTTCATCGCTGTTTTTAGAGACCCAAAAGGCTTATCTGAAGATCACAAGTGAACAAAATTATGGCGGAGATTGACTAGTTAAAACCTTTCCTGCTCAACGAAGCAAGGCTTTTAGGTCAAATCAGTGAAGGTGTTTAAGTTCTTTCTGTTTATATATGGTCATATTCTTCATTGAAAATTGAAAGTTTGAGACAGTTAGTCTTAGAAGTGGTTTAATGCCTCATGGATCTGTTGTTCTATGTTTCTCCTTTCTAATAATTATTTTTAACTTGGTTGAAATTTGAAATTTTTAGTCTATTTTACAAGCAGGTTGAGGATTGGAACAACCCTAGCACACGAAATGATGCACGCATGGATGGATCATCAAGGTTATTTCACACAGATATTCTTACAATTGTACCTACACAACTTCAAGATGCTTTTTAACTTGCCCAAAATGGAAAAATCCTCATTGAAGTATAATTTGTTTCTAAATGTGTACATACTTTAGGAATCATTCTTTGGTGGTATGCCTCCTAATTAAGATGATTTTTAAACTTTTTTGGCAGCTTGGTATCGTCCTTCTACATTGGATAGGGCAGTTGAGGAAGGTACATGCCAAGTTATAGCTGAAATGTGGGTGGAATCGTTTTCTGTTGGTGATGAATTTGAGAGCAAGTTGAGGGAATATGAGATAGGTTGTATAAAGTAGCACCGTTCTCCAATTTGTGGTGATGGATACAAAATGGCTAAAAGAGCTGTTGAAAGATATGGCCTATGAGCTACACTCAGCCATATTGCTCAAATGAGAAGGCTTCGGCGATAATCCCTTTGGCCAAAAAGTACGACGCAAAGATTTTTGTGCAAATAAAGGTTGAGCAGAGGGAAAGTGTTTGCTTGAACTTGTCTGGGGAATTTTGATCCATCATTCTCAATGTATAACAGGACAAGTAAAATTTGCATAGCTTGCATATTTGCTAATTTCATGCTTATTTTTGGGCTGAAAATGTGTCATTACCACTAGCACCATTTGCCCAGCAGCTCGTCACAATATCGGATCAAAGATGAAATGTGGGTGGAATCGTTTTCTGTTGGTGATGAAATTGAGAGCAAGTTGAGGGAACATGAGATAGGTTGTATAAAGTATCATCGTTCTCCAATTTATGGTGATGGATAAAAAATGGCTAAAAGAGCTGTTGAGATTTGCCCAGCAGCTCGTCACAATATCGGATCAAAGATGTACTCACCATTCCATCATACAACGGCAAATCAATGGTACGAATCTGTAATTTTTTTTCTATTACTGAGCTTTATAAATAGAGTATGACATTCATAGACAACAATGTTTCTAATTCTTGCGTTTGACAAGGATTGACAGGTTGACTTCTCATTTAAGAAAGTAAAGGGTGGGCAAATGTGTTATGCCCTCTTAATTAGGGGTCTTAATCAAGTTTTACGAGCTTGAGTTCAAGTTTATTAAACTCATTTTTTTGAACGAGTTTAAAAAATTATTCAAGTCTGGTTTGTTTAGAAAATGAGTTCGGACCCCAGTCCGAGCCCGAGCCCTAGTCAAACCCGAGCCAAGTTCGATTATTTTACAGGTACCGAACTGAGCTTTTTAGATTTATTTTTTTAACCAAGTTTAAAAAATTGTACAAGTTCAACTCGATTAAAACACGAATCGAACTTGAACCAAATCCAATCCGAAGTGAGTCTAAGTAATTCGTCTTGATTAACACTTTTACAAATTGTTCCGAGTTATATGTGTATAGAATTGAGTGTCAAGTGATGAAACCTAACAAAAGTAGAATCCCTGACACCTTCCCACCAATTGCTTCTTGCATTGTTGATTTGCTACTCAATATTTTGCTCATTCTTAATTGGGGTCTAAATATAATTTCTTAAATGCGAAGAGGTGCATATATATAATATAATAAAATATCAGGGCGTATGTGTGAAAGTCACCGTAAGTTTTTTCATAGTAGTTGAGAGAGAGAGAGAGAGAGAGAGAGAGAGAGAGAGAGAGAGAGAGAG
>CM042191.1:4465561-4489842 GCA_023539305.1 Ilex asprella
GAGAGAGAGAGAGAGAGAGAGAGAGAGAGAGAGAGAGAGAGAGAGAGAGAATACATTAAACACTGCTATCAAACATGCATGCACAACCCTCTTTAGGGAGATTATATTCTTCATGGATTAATCTTAAATCTTGCTAACTATTTAGGGTGTGTTTGGATGACATAGTTAGAGTGGATTGTATATCTAAAAAATATCATTTCTTATCCATTTCAAACCTACTCATATGTCATGTGGTTAGGATATAAATGAGTATCTCCAATTCTTTCCGTTGTTTGGGTAGCTCATAACACTTCTAGGGTGTCTATTGATAAGGGTGATATAATATGTTGTCATTAACTATTATGTCTCTGTCCTATCCAATCCAGTACCATGTTTGTTCAAAAAACAAAAAATCCAGTACCATGTTTGATTTATAAATTAGCCTCTAGTTAATTCCAAACAATTTTTTTTCCCATTATTTGCGGGTTATCATTCATATATAAAATAAACATTTATGAACATATATTGTGGGCAAATTTATGTGTTGTTCAAGTTGTAGGCAGATAGCTTACCGTAAAAAAAGTTATAGGCAAATTTGCATCAACTTTATAGCAACCTCAGATTTGAAACCGAAAGTGACTAACCGAGTAGAGTAATTCTTTGATAAAAGAGCAAATGAGTAATTATAATTCTATATCCAATCAATAGCCAAATTATTCCAACCCCCTTGGGTTTCATTTAACTCACATAGGTAGGTTAAAATTGACTTTTCAAACCAGGTCAGGATAAACTCCAATGAAATTTCCGGTGCACCTTTTTTCTTACCAGACGCGGGATAAATAGGCTCTACATATTTTTTTTTCTTCTATCCTACTGGTGTTATCGTTCTTTAACCTGCAATTCAAGCATACCCTTAGAGATTTGACATAACAATAAAGCCAAATTGCCAATATTGAGGACTCGCATGAATAAATAATTTGCACTCTATAAATGTAACCTTTTGTTGGAAAGGATGTTCGTGGAATGTCTGAAACAAAGACTACTTGTAATAATCCTTCCAACGTAGACCTCATTCTCTGGGTCCACTACATATTTCACTAAACTCAACCCAACAAAGCATACCCGGTTATACAGGGTCCACTACCTGGATCTTTTAGCTGTTCACCTTCAACAAGTACTCATAACTCACTTCTTTATATATGCAATATGATCTTTTATGTAATTGCTTCTTGTAAGTCCTGACATCCATCTTGAAATACCAACATATATTTCGACTCCTAAAAGTGGAGTTCAATACTTCAATGTATATTTATATCGTAAAAGCATAATCCAGTTCATAGTAACAAGACCATACAAGCAAAACTCCAAAGATTTGATCGAAATGACGTATTTCCTATTATGTACTTGTGCCCATGTTGCTGCTATCCCAGCAGAAATGCCTGAAAAGAAAATGAGAAGAAACCATTAGAAAGCGAGAAAAAGAGAAAATGGTAGCCAAAACACACAATTGAAAGATTATACATGTATTAGGTTGATGAATGATTGTTGTTAAGATAAATATCTAACCGATATTGGACATAAATAGAACACAAGAAGGGAATTAACCAAAACAAAGAGGAAAAGGGCACAAATAATCCTTTGAATATCATTTATGAAGCCAATTTCTTTGTTTTTTTTCTCTATTCTCACCTCCCCCCCTCGTGCCCCATTTTAGTGTGTGTTTAGGGAGAACACAAATTGCTTTAACTACCCTCTTGTGGAGTACCTTATTGATTTGAAAAGCAAAATGCTTCTTTCTAAGTAGAGAGATCATCACAACCACAGCTACAATGATTACTACAACCTGCAACGTGACAATTCTTACAATCACACCACTATCGTCAACAGTGCCACAATTCAATCACAACTTTCAAATGCTATCCCACTAATACCTAAAACAAGTTTATACCAATATCATTATGTTGCTGCCACTGCCTCTGCTACTATCACTACCACCACGACATCCCAGTCATACTTTTAAAAACACATAATCACCATCTTGGAATTCTAATAGTCTCTTTCTTTGATCTGCGTAGCTTTTTGGCCGACTTTGAGCTGTGCATAATCGAACGCGAATTACTTGAACCTTTTCTGTGGTTTCTTTATTTACTTCTAGACCAAATAAAGCGCTCACACTAGCCTCGGTCCAACATTGAGGTGGTCTACAGGGTCGTCCGTACAAAGCCTCATATGGAGTCATACCAATGTTGATTTGATAGCTATTGTTGTAAGTAAATTCCACAAGTGAAAGATGTTCACTCAAATTGCCTTTGAAATCTAGAGCACAAGCTCGTAACATATCCTCTAATATTTGGATCACTCTCTCCGATTGACCATCATTTTGAGGATGGTAGACAGTTCTGAAATGGAATTCGGTTCCCATGGATTTTTGTAAACTTTGCTAGAATTGGGCCACAAATTGAGTATCACGATATGAGACGATCAATAATGGTATCTCATGTATTCTTACAATCTCTAGTATATAGAGTAGAATTAGTGTGGTTAGAATATCAATATTTTTCATGGCTAAGAAATGAGCTGATTTGGTGAGTCGATCCACTACAACTCATATTGCATTATATCCTTTTGAAGTTCTAGATAATCTAATCACAAAATTCATAGTGATATGATCCCATTTTCACTATGAGATAGGTAAGGTACCATATTTTTTATGCTCTACTTTTACTTGTTGATATACAATACATTGAGCTTAAATTTAGCCACGCCTTCTTCATCATTCATTTCCACCAATATTGACGTTTAATGTCTTGATACATTTTTGTGCTATCAGGATGTATGAAAAATTTAGAGTGATGACACTCTCCTGAGTATTTCTTCTTTCAGCTGAGCATTATCGGGCATACATAACCTTTCTTGATATAACAGTTCCCCCTTTTGTAACCACGAATTCACAAGAACGTTTGCATCTTCCAACTGGGTGAGGATGGATTCTAGGTGGGAGTCCGAACGTTGTAATTCAACAACTTTTCGTGGGAGAATAAGTTGAGTAATGAGATTAAACAGACGCGGTTAACCTTCTTTTTCACTAATACAGAGGTTATAATCTTCTAGTGCATCCATCAATCGCCATTTGTCCCTCATCATGTTGACCACTACACTTAGGAATTTTTTACTCAATGCATCAACCACCACATTAGCTTTTTCCGGATGATGTTACAATGTGAAGTCATAATTCTCGAGATACTCTATCCAACATTGTTGTCGGAGATTCAAATCTTTTTGAGTGAATACATACTTTAGACTTTTGTGATTTGAGTAAATTTGAAACTTTTCCCCATATAGATAACAACACCATAACTTCAGATCAAATACAACAGTTGCCGATTCTAAATCATGTGTGGGATAGTTCTGTTCATGAACCTTTAGTTGCCTTGATCCATAAGCAACCACCTTATTATTTTGCATTAACACACACCCAAGTCATTGTAATGATGCATCCGTATAAACATCATACTCAACACCACTTTCGGGTATAGTGAGAACAGGTGTCGTGATCAGCTTTTTCTTTAAGATGTTAAATGCATATTCACATTCTTTGGTCCACTCAATTTTTTCTACTTTCTGAGTGAGTCGGGTAATGGGCATAGCTATTCTGGAAAATCTTTCCATAAACCTTTGATAATACCTTGTCAATCCTAGAAAACTTCGAACTTGTGTTGTATTTTTAGGTTGATCCCAATTTATAATCACCTCAACCTCAGCTAGATCCACTGCCAACCTTTTTTCGGATATTACATGCCCAAGAAATTTGACTTCCTTCATCTAGAACTCACACTTACTTTTCTTGGCATGCAACTTGTATTCCCTTAATGTTTGTAGCACTTGGCGAAGGTGTTGTATATATTCCTCATGTGACTTTGAATAAATAATAATTTCATTTATGAACACAATTACATAGTGATTTAGATAGACTTGAACACCTGGTGTACCATGTCCATGAAAGCAGCAAGTGCATTTGTGAGTCCAAATGGTATCACCAAGAACTCAAAGTGTCCATATCGAGTCCGAAAAGCTGTTTTGGGGATATCCTCCTCCTTGATTCTCAGCTAGTGGTATCCAGTTCAAAGATTAATTTTGGAATAATAACGAAAACCTCTAAGTTGATCAAATAGATCATCAATACGTGGTAGTGGATACTTGTTATTTATTGTCACTAGATGTAATTTCTGATAGTCAATACAGAGTCGAATGAATCCTAAGCCGAAGTACTCAGCCGAATGAATCCAATAGCCAGAAGTTCATCCAACTGTTTTCTTAATTTCTTCAACTCTAATGGTGTCATATGATAAAGGGCAATAGAAATTGGTTCAGTACCAAGTACACCTCAATAGTAAATTCTATTTCTCTCTGAGGGGTAGTCTAGGTAATTTTTTGAAAAATACATCAAGAAAGTCATACACCACCAAGATGATATAAGATGAGGTCTCACCCAGTTTTCCCCCAACTAAATTGGCAAGGAACTCCAAACTACCTCTGTTCCTTATAAGGAATAGACGCGAAGAGTGACGTTTACCTACGAATTTGAACACTACATCTCTCGACATATGAAATATGATTTTCTTACTGTGATAATCCATGATAGCATGATTGGAATAAAATAGGTTCATTCCAAAAATTTTGTCATATGCAATTGTCTCTAAGGCAACGAACTTTACAATCAACTCACGTTCCTCAATTCGGATCACACAATTCCTGTATACCTTAGCCGTTTTCAAGCAATCCCCCATAGGTAGGTTTATACACAATGTGCCACCCAAAGGTTTGATTTTTAACCCTAAAACATATGAAGTGCAAATAAAAGAATGGGTTGCCCTCAGATCAAACAAAATACGTGCCCAAGAATTATAAAGAAGAACCATATCTTCAATCATAGAGGCATTGTTACCTAGTATAGTCATTGCATAGATTCGAGGGTTGCCTTCGGTAACTACTGTTTTACTTCTTGACTTTTTTTTTTTGTGCCTGATTTGGAAATGACTTCGAAGGTCTTACTTAATGTCCTATTTGTCCTAGAGAAGATGTGAATGGACACAGATTTTTATAATGTCCTATTTGTCCACATCTAAAATATTGTTTTGTATCATTAGATGTTATGTTCCAACTTTCATAACTCTGTCCTTGATTCACACCCTTATTTCCATTGGTACCTTACTCTGGCCATCAATATGGGGCAATTATTTGATGATTACAACCATGACTATTTCCTATCTAACTACCCATGCCTTGTTGATGACTTCTGATATTTTGGACATCTTTTTGGTCTCTTTCTACTTGCATAGCTCGTTCCACCAGTTTGTTATAGTTCCTCAGTCGATGAGCTATGAGGCACCCTCAGATAGAGGGCTTAAGACATTGTTCAAATCGTTTGGTCTGCACTGCATCAATAGAAACTAACTTTGCAGCAAAGTGAGAGAGTTCAACAAATTTGGACTCATATTGTGCAACTATCATGTTGCGTGGTTACAACTCCAAGAAGTCAGAGAACGTGTTATCCCTTATGGACTCTGAAAAATATTTATTATTAAACACCCCTTCGAATGTGATCCACGTCATTTGGTCTACATCCATCATTCTTTTGACTGTATCTCACCAGTGGTCGGCTTTATTCTCAAAAAGATAAGAGGTCAAGATAAATCTTAACTCCGTGGCTATATACATGTCATCCATTACCTTTTTCACTTGTCAAAACTTCCTCTTTACATCAAGTGGCTCTATACTTTGTTGGAATGCAGGGGAATGTTGTTGCATAAATTCTTTAAGTATCATCATTCTTCGCGTTTTGCGCATTTTTGCTTGTTCCTGAACTGTTGGTTGTGCTACCACAGTGTGGTTATTATTTTCCACCTGTTATCGTGCCAAAGTTGTCAGTTCTCTCAAGCACTGGTAAATGTCATTCATGGTGTCCTGCGGTACTGTAAGAGACTGATCATTGGTGGACGTATCTTGTTGATCATGAGATGTGTTTCCCTCCATCTTATAATACGTAGTCCATGCTATCATGACTACATTTACAAACTACCACCACATTCAAAAGTTAAGAACAACTCTAATTTCACTTTGTTAGCAAAAGTCATATATCTTAGCATCTTAGTTAACAAAAAGGGTTATAACTTGGTTTATTATCCCATATGCTACTATTACATACAGACAAAAAGATCTAGGATAGCCACAGTTAGGTAATGCAGTCACAATATAAAACTCCTACTATACTAGGGGTTACCACTATTTACAAATAAAAGTTTCTAGATTAGTGAGGTCAAAAGTAAGGTTAGGGATCAAAAACTTCATGTCCCTTCTCTAAGAAGCACATTCACAGGACTGCTAGACAGTGCATGATTACTTTCCTCAAGTGGTATAGCATCTGAGGCCACATTGGGTTCACTGGGTCCCAGGTTCAACCATCCATTAGTGTTGAACAGGTTAGGAGCTTCAGCTAGCTATCCTACATTAGCTGCAGCTTGGGGCCCCTGGATGTCGAGTGTCACTAGTCCATCTAGAATCTCTTGATAAATGGTGAGGTTGGTCTCCATACTAAGCATTTCACGGATTATCCTCAACTTAAGGTCAATCAGTGGTGAACCAGTCTCTTTTGCTCAACAAAAGGTGTAAAAGGCCAAATTTTAGTCACATCCTAGACCTCGCAGACTACTAGATTGTATGCTTCAAGATTGACCTTATAACTCCGGCCTTCTTTAGCTATTGCAAAGCCTATGTTAGTTTGTGTCATATAGATGTCGTCTCATACTATCATACCTATATTCATTAAAAAGTTAGATTTCCAAACATTAGGATAAATTATTTATGACAATAATTATAAGTAAGAATGATTAATCATAGTAAAGTGACACCGATCATTAATCTTAGCCAATTTTTTTCTAACCATATTTCTCATGTAAGACATAATTCTTAGGCTCTGATACCACTCTATTACACCTAGATTTTTTTCTTAAGAAATAATCGGGTGTGATTAAAGAATAAAACTGCATATAATTCATAATAATTTTCCTTATATTATTATTAGTACATTCTATGTACGGTTATATTTTCGAGCTGATAAAAATAACAGATCCCCACTCGATCAAGTAAAACATTCTGATGCGATATAAAGAGAAATAGTTGTAACAATCTCTATCTGCTGTCTCTCTAGCTTATTCAAGTTTTAAAAAAATATTAAATAGGAATGAGCTCTAGCCCAATAGGATAACATTTATCAATGATTACAAGGTTTTAAAACAGTACATAATATAATTGAACAACAAGTAAAAACATAAATATGTCAAATTAAAGAATCAAGATAACGCAACACATATCGATGATATCAAAAATCAAACTGTATACTCAAATGTTGATTCAAATTTGAGTCAAGACAAAGAAACTCTAAGCATAACAATCCACCCCAGTTAAATTTTTATTTTCAAAACACATTTTTATTTTTAAATGACGAAAATGCCCTCAATATCTTACCAAATTTATACTCTTCCCCTATGTTTGTCATCCTTTGAAAGCACCACCCCCTCCCCAACATGTCGCCTGATATTTTCATGAAAAACCCAACGATGCCTGCAATATTTTCTGAGCACCCATCAAATATGTAGCATAAAAAACAAATTCATAACAGAGACTCCTGAACACAAGCACATGACACTCCCATGTATTGGTCTGTATAAGTCATTATTGGTTTTACTTCTGGAATTATCTCACCCCACAATTCTCAGTCTATTAAATTCTTAAAACTAAGAAAACTGCCAATAAATTTTATTTTTCTTTTGAAAAACTATTAAGTACTATTAATTTTTTTTTACGATATTTAATTCTTACCTTTGATTATGAGTAATGTTACAAGGATTTAATTTGAAGACTTAAGTTAAAACAACTATTGAATTTATAGTGAGTTTTAATTAGGAGTGTTCAAATTTTCGATTACCTGCAAATTTTGATCATACCCTATCCAACCTTATTGATCGGCTATCCGAAAGAATCAGGTAGGTCATTGGAAGAACTTTTGGTATTCTGCCAAAAATCGGGTAGGAATACAGAATAACTATAAATTTTGGTATTCCTATCCTACCCTACCCGCATATATATATATATATATATATATATATATGTGTGTGTGTGTGTGTGTGTGTGTGTGCGTGTGTGTGTGTGTTAATCCCTAAAAATTAAAATCCAAAAGTCCAAAAACCCTAATGTTTTATTATAATCGTTCATATATTATTGAATTTATTGTGTTTTCTTTAGTGTTATTGGTTTATTGTGTTAATTAATTGATGCATGTTAATTAAATTGTTAAAATGATCCAAAAATTAATAACTAAAAAATATGTGTTCACATGATTTCTTACCTGATTTTTTTGGACGGAATTCGGATAGGAATAACACACTTAATCGGGTAGGGTAGGTCAAAAAAAATTTCTTCTGCAAAGTATCATGTAGAAAGATGAATATCATAATTCATACCCGTAGGGTTGGGTGAATACCCCTAGTTTTTATGTTAGGTGAAACCTAAATTTCAATCAAGCTGTAGTTGACTAGATCTCCAAATTAAGCCTAAAAATTATTTTTTGAAATTTAATAGAGGCAGGGATGAATGTTTGGGGAAGCAAATAGATCCACTTTTATTTCAAATATGATGGAAAATGCTGGAAAGAAGTTTCTCGGTCTTATTAATTTGTATTGTAAATTGTATTGGTTTTTTTTTTTTACTTGAAAAAGAGGTGGGAGTAAGAAAGAGCGTCCAACGACCACCCCGTTAGGTTTTCACTTGTGGGATCACAATGCCCCTGACCGCGCTTGGAACACTTCTTGGGACTAGACCTAGCTAGGCTAACATAACAGCTAACCATCGAGCCCTAATAAAGGCTCCAGGACTCGAACTCCTAAACTCTGAATGATGAGTAAAGTCGGTACCACCATTGGACCACCATACACGGTGGTCATAAATTGTACTAGTTGGTGTAAATTGAAGCGGGTCTTTACCTTACATTAATTGGTATATACGTGAGCCATTTTAACTGATAATTTTATTTTTTATTTTTTTGTGATACAAATTTATAGGTTTAATTGTTCAAGGATGGAGAATCAAGAGAAATATCTTTGGATGTGACTTTTATATTATTTGCTATTTAAAGACGCATTTGAAAAGATTAAGTGAATTTAAAATGGTGAAGCAAATGACTCATAAAATCTTGCTGATATAAAAATAAGGAAAAATTATACTCAAATCTCTTAAGGTTTGTCACCTAATCACTTAGACCTCCGAAATTAAACATATTACATATGGATCTCTAAGATTTGTACACGTGTAATACTTAGACTCCTATCATTAATGTTTGTTTAATAAATTATACTTAGACTCCTAAAGTTTGTAAGCGTGTTACACTTAGACCCTCAAGTTTAAAATATTAAATTTAGACTAAAAATACTTTAATTAAAAATAGAAAATCAAAATTTTAAATTTCATACTAAAATTTATGCTCTCTTATGTCATCTATTGAAATAAAATAAAAAATAAACCTTAAAAAAATTATCATTAGTACTGTTGATACCAAAATTTGGACGACCTCCACATCAATTAGTTGATTTCAATCACCTGAAAAAGATGTAGGAGACCAGAGGAGAGCTCCGAAAGTGACTTAAAGGTATGAACTACGTTTGTGTATAATAATCGACATAAATATATCAAAAAACTCAATTTAACACTCATTTACATACAATTATACTGTCCATTAAAACAAAACTAAAAAAATTTAAACAAGAGATCAAATTATAATAGACATAATATATTCTATATTTAATTAGGGTAATTTGGTCGTTTGATAAATTCCTTTAGTTCTGTAACTAATAAGAGGTCTAAATATAATATTTTAAACTTGAAAGGCCTATGTGTTATAACTTATAAACTTCAGAGGGTTTAAATATAATTTATTAACAGATATACTTAACAGATATTGACGACAAGGACCTAAGTGTTACGTGCGTACAAATCTCAGGGATTTGTGTGTAATATTTTCAATGTTAAAAGGTTTAAGTAATTAAGTGACAAACCTCAAGAAATTTGAGTGTAATTTTCCTTATAAACAAATTATAAGACTCCAAAATTCAAGTATAAAGAAACAAAGTATATGACTCATATGTTTGCTTTAATTTAATATCACAGTTAAGATCTATAGACCTTGATTTTATTATAGTGATTAAGGAAAATATTAGAAAACAAACATATCAAGATAGAAGTAAGGGTGCAATTTGGACAGACTAACCTAAACCCAATCCAAAAAAATTAGTGTGTTGGGTTGAATTTTTTAAAACTTGGGGTAGAGTTTGGGTCAAAAATTCTCAACCCGGATTTGAGTTGACCACGATTGTGTTACTTATCTTCTTAACCCAAGCCCAACCCGTCTAAGTTGCACCCTATGCAAAAGTTCTATAACATTTATGATGGAAAAATTAGTAATAAAATATTTTCTCAATCCACATGACATACATGGACAGAAGAACAAGCTTCCTCAAAGGAGCAAATCAGACATTGAGTTTACAACTTCCCTTCATGGTAAATAGAGTGCTTGGACTGCAGACTAAATACATCTTATCTCCATGGTTGCTAATGGCATCTGAGATTTGGAAGTAAATATTGAACATAAGAAACACAATCCAAAATTTTTAATTTTTTTTTGAGAAATTCAACGGTCAGGGATATCTAGGTTAACTTATATTCACCTCGACCAAGTTGTTTTTGGGTCTGGTCAAAGACAAACCATCTATGCCAAGACTAAGGTATTCCTGAAGGATAAATCCCTCATAGGCCAGTGTCAAAGGGTTGTCAAGATTCGAACTCAAGACGTCTAACTTTACAACTCGCCTTTATTATCACTTGAACTATCATTGAAGGTTAAATCATGCCTTCTAATCGTAATGAACAGTATCCAAATGTTTTAGCAATTCTTTGTCGACTACTACAAGCAAAATTCTATGATCATTGGCTGTAGCATTAGCAAAAGAGAGGGGGACTGTTTACTTGGAGGAAGAGAACTAAGCAATTATAAAGGAAAAACATTAAAGGAAGCACGTGAAAGGTTTGGATATCTATCTACAAGGGAAGAAGACGAAGGATACTTGGCTCATGTATTTAATAGAATGAGGAAGATATGAATGCATTAATGAAGTTTTATTAATGTAAATTTTATATTAAATAAAATTAGGAAAATACTATGTATCTTAAATTTGTAATTCAAATTTGTATCCCAAATGAAGGGATACCGTTGAATGAGTGGGTCCCATCAACTTTTTTAAATGGAATCCAATTATCTAATTATCCCCTTGATTTAAGATGTAAATTTGGGTTACAGATTTGGAATACATAGCATTGTTCATAGAATTAACATGTTATTATATTACTAACTAATGTAATTGCCTAAAAACATTGTATCCTCAAAACCAACATCATTTCTACATAGTACTTGGCATAAATTTATTGCAATTATTGTCTACCAAAACTTGACAAATACATAGCTTGCAAGTATCATCTTAATATAAGAACCAAGATGACTTAAATAGAATTCACAAAACACAATTATTTTATATGTCAAATCCTTGCAAATCCTTAACCGTTACAAATAGACTTCCTCCTCCATTTATTATGAAAAATTTGGACTGGTTGATGAGAGGACCAAGAATTTAGCGCCCTAAAATTTCTCCATGCATCATGTAGAACCTGCAGCATTTGGAAGAATTTAATCAAGGTAATGCGCGGGAAAGTAATATTTGCAAGGAAACTAGTTAAGACCCATGCCTGAAGGCATGACAGAACAAAAAATTCGAGTCTTAAAAAATCGATATCACTATATTAAATAATAATTTTTCTTTCCTTCATTTATTTGATTAAATCATTCAAAATTCATTTTTACTCATTATTTTCTTAAATATATTGAAAAAAATTTCTCAAAATATGTAATTCGATAATTTTGTTAATAGATCTATACTATCGTATATGGATAATATTTGAAATAAAAATTATTTTAAATTACAAATTAATCAAATATTAAATGGTTGAGCATGTGATAGAAATGAGTGATGTGATATTTTTTTTAGGGAGAAATGTATAAGGAATAAAATTCAACTTCCTATGTATTTTATTATATAGATTTGTATAGATATAAGAGAAAATTTCTTCCAGATCCCCTATAGTTAGGTATAAATTTAATGATACCTCCTTACGATTTTGAAATTTCACTATCACTCCCAGTTAGTGATTATCGGGTTACACTATTAATGACAATAGTTGATTTATAGAAATATCCCTGAGTATTTTATAGGGTAAATTTTATCCACACCCCTTATAAACAAACCTAACTTTAACAACACTCCTTGTAAATAGACCTGACTTTAACAACACCCTCTCTTGATTTTAAAATTTCGATGCACTTCCTTTTAGTTCTATTATATTAGCTTTTATTTTGATCAATTTAATATTTAATTTTATTAAATTAAATTTCTTTATTTAATTTAAACAAAATTAACATTTCATCATCAAATCAACACAAATTTGATATTTAATTTTAGCAAATTAGCATTTAGTTATATTAATTTAATATTTCATTTCATCAAATCAATATTGTTTCTTTAATTTATTATTAAGTTATTATTTATTTTTATCAAATGAACATCAAATTGACATTCAATTTTATTAAATTAAACTATTTAATTTATTAAGTAGAATATTAAATTCAATTAATTTAAAATTTAACCTTATCAAATTAATGTCATTTCTTTAATTTAACACCAAATAAACATTCAATTTTATTAAAACAACATTCAAATTTATTCAATTAACATTAAAGTCAATCAAATTATTATTTAAATTTATCAAATTAAAACAAAATTAATATTTAAATTTATCAAAATTAAGATCGAATTTATTCAATTAATATAAAATTTAATCAAATAATTTGAAATTTTTTATATAAAGAATGATGTGTGAGGAGCGGTCGGACGACGTTGTGGAGGACATATGATAGCATAGGAATTAGAAATGGATGAGATTTTGACATTGACTTTATCAATTGTAATTTTTATTATAGAAAAATTATTTATAACTATAAAAATTATTATAATAAAAAAATATAAAATCTTGATTATGTAACCAAACAAGTGAATATATGATAACTAATATTATAACAAAGATATAATACAATGTTTTAAAATAAAAAATTCATTGGAATAATATAATGATTGAAATTACGTTTGTTGGCTGACTAGCGCACATATAATAGGAAAAGAATTGATGACATTTTAGTCTATTTACATAATAAAGAATAATTTTAGTATTTTCACAATATTTAGTTAAATCATTGTTTTATTTACTGATAGAGACAAAAGTTATTGTTATAGGGGTTGTCATTGAATTTAAACTCAACTATATGATGTTTAGATGAAACTTTCCCTAAATATAACATGTAGATATAGTATGTCTTCGATCTTTGTACTATATATATGTACAGTAATGAATAGTAAAGATAGAGAGCAGCTGCATTAGGATAGAATTTTGGGGAGACGTGTGTCTCAGTTTGGAAAAAAAATCATGAAAGGTGAGAGTGTGAGAGACAGTCAATGTCTCTGTATAGAAAGTGATCCCTTAACATAGGAAATAAAATTAAAGAAATAATGATAAGAGTTGTAATCTGTATTTTAGAGAAAGAGAGACAAAATTGAGAAATGAGATATCGCTTAATTGTCAGATTTAATTAGGTTGGAAAATTAAATTTATGGACGTTAGTTTTGAAAACTAAAAATTTTGAGCGGTAAAAATTTTTCAAGAACTAATATGGTACGTCGGATTGAAACGATCAGAGACGTTAATAGCTTGAGACATTTTGAAATATCGTCGACCGTTGGATAATGCCTTTTTTGACCTTGAAACAATCTGAGCCGCTCTTTGTCTCTAGAATTTAAAATCGTTCCATTTTATTATATAGATTTCAGTCATTGGGTCAAAGTTAGACAAATTTACATAATTGTGATACTCAAAAAGCCCAACATAAGTTTGTCTTTACAGGTTTAAAGTGTCTCGTTCCTTATTAAACAGACTAGCAATAACCCGTTCTTAAAAGCACAGTATAAATAAAAAATACCTTATAATCAACCAAAACATGAGCATACCTTACAACAAACTTTGAGCTCATTTGGTAGACGTATTATGAGAAAATTAAATATTTAATTGTATTATTTTTTATTTAATTTGACCTAATATTTTGTTTGATAAGAAAATTTGATACCTATTAATTTTTAAAATGTATACTAATTGTATATTTATCGTATATTTTTTGTACAATAGACTTTTAATATGGAGATATTTTAATACCACCAAGAAAGATGGTATTAAAATCTAACTCAAATGTATTATTTTATACATTTACTATTATAATTCTCCAACTGATTAAATCCAGCTGCCATTAATGTAAAAAACACTGATTGAGTATATTTTTGTTAATTCAATATTAATATCATGAAATAATGTCCTAACCAAACAACTGATTGAATTAAATAATAACTACCTAATACTTCTGTTGTGTATTACCAAACACTACTAATTCACAATTAACAAAGAAATTTCATTAAAAATAGTTGAAAAGGTCCTTCTACTGCTAATTCAAAATGCCCTTTAAACTCGCTTTGCAATGGACACCAGAGATTTTTTTCCCACCTCACCAAGTAAGCAAAGTACCCCTGCCATAAATGCCATGTGAAAATCAAGCTTCTTTATCACACTGACCAATCAAGAGATCTTTTAAATTTTGAAATAGCTTTCCAAAAACAAACCTTGCAATAAAATAGAAAACTTATGGGCAGAGTACATAGTTATTGCTTGCTGCCTCTCTTAAAACAATTAGAATGATCACCTCATTATCACTATACTACAATTCTTATATTAAAGACAACAAATTCTAGCTCCCACACAAATTGTTGCTCAAATAAGCACACTGGTAGTAAAGGTTGAAGATTTGGTTCCAAGCTCAAATTTAATCCAAAGTCGCTGAGGCCTAACTCATCACACACTACACCTTTTTTTCAAATTAAACTTAAATCGTGGCATTGACCAAATAATCAAGCTTCGTATTTAAGATTATTTTATCTTTTGCACTATATGGTTGGACACAAAGAGAATGAAAAGAGACTTACCTATTTTTTAGTTATATCGCAACATTGAAATTCTCACTATCTACAAAATATTTGGCAACACTTGTCTATTCCCATTATCAAAGTAAACTCATATTACACATGAAAAAAAAAAAAACATGATGTGCCGTAGAATATGTACCTTCAGCATTTTTTTCCTCTCCATCCCTGCATGATAGATTCTTATACCCGGACCCTCACCGTGGGCGTGAAAAATTGGTTCCATAACCATCCAGCACCAACCGCTATCAAATACCTATTAAATTCAACAAAAACACTCAACTTTATACCTAATAAAAATGTCATTCCAAGATGTGGAGTTCATCCTGGGGTTGATACATTAACAGATATGTATAAATGAACTGATGCACACACTTGATGTGAAGAACATTCTCAAGTATCAACCAATAAAACTAATCTCTACGACTCCGTTAGAAAACAATCAAAAATAGGAAAACCCCATCTTACGAGGAGCAAGGCAGTGACTGGGCAGCGGTTCTTGGGTGAGGCTGTGGATATGGGGGAGGGGAATAGTAATTTATTTCTTCTTACTTTATGAAATTAGACAATCTGCAATCATTCAAATGCAACAGAACCCATAGTCAACTAATTGCAAGACTCATGTCAAGAACATAGCACAGATGTAAACCCTTCGGTGTAGTTTAGATGGTTTTCTGAAAGAATCAGACTAAAGATTCGCAATTACTTTTTTTACTTGCTTTATTGGGTTGTTTTAGTGTGAAACAGGTGGAATAAACTTGAACCTCAAGATACTATATATGACAGTTATATAACAAATTAATGTTTTGAGTATTAGCAAAATCTCATGGATTAATGCTTAGAAGTTCTCAATGGAATTGTTAAAAAAACAAGGGTTAAGACTTTTTGACTAAATTAATACAGTGAAGCAAACTTAAATAGACATCAAAACAGGTGTAGAATAATTTTGCGTGTATGAGTGTGTGTGTGTGTGTTTGGAAGTAAAATATTCAAACCTTTTTAGAGAAAAAATAAGAAAAAAAAATGGCAAATCGGTCGATCTCGCAGTACCGATGTTCGCAACCACTCGATATTACCAAAGTACTCCATCAAGTGTCTGTCCAGCAAGTTTTTCAACTTCTCTCTTCCTAAGACAGTATTTTAACCAAACAAGGTTATTCTAACTCTCTAAACACATAATTCTATAGTAATTTTAAACAAACACAATAATTTTAATACAACCAAGAAAACAAAAGGGTTCAATTTTCTCTTAGAAGTCTTCTTTTCTAAGGACATCCATCCTACAAAGTTTCTAATTTGTGTTTATTTGGTTCCTAAAGTTCCTAATTTGTGTATATTTGCTCTCATGTAATTGGTGCATGACCAAAGACGTTAATAATTTTTTGACGGATATTTGAGATTGGACCATGTAGATACAAATTAAGAACCTTATGGATCAAGTAGACACAATTGAAAGATTGATGACCAAATAAATGCTAAATGCATACTTTAGGGATTAAAAATATATTTTAACCTAAGTAAATTCCTCAAACTAGTGCCATTTTTTATGATGTCCATTTAGAGGTACCTGAAAAGCAAACTTTAAAAAGAGAATGCAATCAACAATTCACTACCTAAATCACATATTTGTACATATCACATTGTTTATTTAACATATATAGAAAACTTGTAAATTCAGACCAGGGGGTACGGGGGATGTAGTTGCTCGTATTATAAGTCTGAGACTGCGGCAAAGGAGGCGCATTCGACGAAACATTTGACCCTGGCCGCGGCTGTGGTGGTGGTGGTGTAGGCTGCTCACCCTTATCACATCGTAAATAGATAAAAATTATTAGGCTGCACAATGCCACGATGCTGCATACAATAATTAAAGTCCATTGCTCTAGCGAAAGACCACTGTCACTGCTCTCCTCGCTACCTCCATCACTGAAGGTCATATAGGGACCCTAAAAACAAAAAACCATTAATTATTTAGAGAAGGAAACTCTTCACCTAAGCAATGTTGATTCTTATTAGATTCTTATACGAAGACACCTTCCTCCGCCTCTATCAAAGCATTTAATAGCAGTTCTTGGCCTTACCAACTTATTTCCTTTTGACTAGTAGTTTTATATATACTAGCAATGCACTATATGCATTGCACGGATGCCTGTCAAAAATTCAGCATGACTTGATTAATCGACACGGTTTTCGTTCTAGAAGAAACAACACTTTAATCTTCAAGACTCCAGCGAACACAACCTTGTGTTTATATTTGAATCGAACAAGAAAGACTAATACAGCAATATGTAGAGAGAGAAGAAATCATAATTCACTGACTTAATGATGTTGTTTTATTAGAACTATTGGATTCACAACTAAGTTTAAATATTTAATGGGACCCTCAATCTTTTAAAAATCATAATAAATTATATCAATAAATTAGGTTTCAATAACATTTTTCTTTTCTGATTTATAGCATCTCTAACCTGTGTGGGTGGAGTAATTGTCAATGGCGGGAACATCAATGGCGGCGGTGGAGATACAATCACCTGCATTGGCACCGACAATGGAGGTGGTGGGGGTATGGTCTCAGGGAACCACAGCAAGCGGCGGCTAAGAGCCTTACTAGGAAATGGTCCCTATGCATCATTGTTAACAAAATCAGCAAACACAAAAACTAGAGTGCTAGTATAATATACCACCTCATTCATGTTGCTAACAACAATAACATTAGAAAACAAAATGAGGGTAAAATATATTTTTGGTTCCCAAACTATGTATTTTGTGTTAGTTTGGCCCTTAGTCTTTTAATTGTATCAATTTAGTCTCTCAACTATTTAATTTGTGTCACTTTGATTCATTAAAAAATGACAGTTGGAATTTACTAACAAAAATCGTCACACTTGCAGTGCATTCTTTGAAAATTTTAAGTATTAAAGTGACATAAACTTTAAACTTATAGTACCAAAATGATATAAATTACAAATTTGAAGGACCAAAAACATACACACTAATACACCATCCACGACGTTTATAGGTTGACCCATGACCCATGGGTCGACACGATACATGGGTTGCCCCATAACCCATGAGTTGACACACAACCCACGGACCAACCCATACCTCACAATTGACCCGACCCGACCCATTATGTGTGAATTTTTTTTAATTAAATATGTTTTAGTTTTTGTGTTAATATATGTGTGTGTATTTTTGGTGTATTAGTGTTTATTTTAGTGTATTAGTGTGTATATTTTTAGTGTATTAGTGTGTCTGTATGTTTATATTTTGGTGTACTACTAATGTGTGTGTGTGTGTGTGTGAGTGTTTTGGTGTATTAATGTGTCTTTTAAGATTCTTAATTATTTTATATGTTAATCGATTTAACTCAACTTGTTATAAACTCAACTCATTGTAACCCATTTACTACGTGACTGAAAAATAGATTAGATTTATTTGAACACAATCTAATTTAACTCTCTCCACAGCCAATTCAACTCACTCATTTGCCACCTCTAGTTTGCATAGCAAAATAATTATAATTCATCCAACTAAAATCAAATACCATAGATGAAGTTATAATTCAATCGTAACTAATGCCCGTGTCAAAAAGCACCGTGTTACACAAAATAAATCGTCAATTAGAAAAACCTTACACCATAAGAAATAAGAACAAAAGATGTCAAAATGTGAACGGAATGATGACACTGATTAAAAAATTAACAAACAAAATAAAAGAATCCAGAGCATAGGGAATCTAAAAACATTTTTTAGAGCCTTGTTGATTGGCATCACACAAAAACACCAAACAAAACAAAAAAAATGACCAAATAACCCAATTACATACATAGAATAGCAGCAATCTATCTTTACAATAAAGTAGAGCTAAATTTGAATTACAAAAATGTATTTAAATTTAAATTATCACTCATTTTCTTCCCTTTTTCACATTTAACAAATAATATTTTAATTCATTAATAGCTAATTTTCCAATAATATAAGGGTTAAAAAAAAAGGTGAAACAAGATGATGACGGAGAAAACTAAAATTTTGTGTATCACACGAGACGTCCGCTAATATATCGCAATTTCCACAACCAAATCACATCTGTTGTGCATAAACAAACTCAGTCATAATTCTCGCTTGATTTTTAAACAATTTTGATTGATAAATTTAGAATTTACGAGGTTAAACATGTGTCGAGTTCTTCATTTAAAAAATTGGCAAAACGACTTCGCTTAAGTTACCAATATCGTTGTCTTCACTTCTAATGCCTCAGCAATTGGCCAAACGTCTTCAAAATCAAAATAGAATGTTATTTTGTATTTTTTTTAAAAAAAATGAGCATTAAACCTTCAATTCCACCCAAACTGTCAAGCCTCATCCACCAAACAAACGAAACAGAACGAAATTCAACAAAAAAGCGGCATAGGATAAAATATATTTTTGGTCCCCAAATTTTTGTCAGTTAATCAATTTATGTCGTTTGAATTGACTAACGGTTTGAATGGTTACTTTAGTTCTTCAAATTTGTAACTTGTATCACTTTGACCTTTCGAATTTATAGTTTGTGTCGTCTTAATCCCTAAAATTTTCAAAAAATACGCATCAAGTGAGATGCACGTGATGGTCTTCGTTACTAATTCTAACTATCATTTTTTTAATTGGACCAAAGTTACCTTAAATTGAGAAGTTGAGAGACTAAGTTGAAAAAAATTAAAAGATTGGAAACCAAACTGACACAAAGTGCATAATTTGGAGACAAAAAAATATATTTTACCCGAATGTTTAATTTTGAAACTCTAGCATTAAACAACAGAAACATAAATTTTCAAATTCAAGATACGTCTACAGTTATAATAATTCTACTTCTACTGTGCAGTCACGAACCGCTTGTATATATATGTCAAAATAAAACCAAGAGAGAGACACTTACAGCTCCATCGTTTGAATCAGCAGACACTGTGAGTGCGAGGAAGACAAGAAACATAGGGAGACAAGAGGAAGCCATTAGCAACGGAGAGAGAGAGAGCTTGGAGAGGGAATGAAGATGGAAGGCTGGTGTTGTAGTGTGAGGTTTGGGTAGTGGGTGAAACAGATATAAGAGGAGGAGACGGTAGAGTTGTTGGGATTTTACGAAGCTTCCTCACGAATAAAAAAGAGAGGTGCTTGTGCTTCTGTGTGAACCTTTCACTGCAATGCGAAGCCATACACAGAAGCACTGTTCCATGAGAAAGGAGTTTAAAAAATGGCACACTGTCTCCGAATTATAGAATTTCAAAAATATTAAAAATATAAAATAATCTCACAGACAAGAACTAAGGAATAAAAAAACATTCAAAAAAAATTAGGAAGAATTACACTCAGACTCCCTGATATTTGAAATATTACACACAGACTCCTAAGATTTGTACGCACGTAACACTTAAGACTCCTGCTGTAAATATATTCGTTAATAAATTATATTTAAACGGTTAAACCCCCTTGAAGTTTATACGCATATAGTACTTAAACTTCTTAAATTTAAAGTGTTATACTTAGACTAAAAATATTTCAATTAAAGATAGAATATCAAATATTTTAAATTTACAACCAAATTCATGTTCTATTGTATCATTTATTGAAATAAAATCAAAAATTAAAATTCGATTTTTTATTAAAAAATTGTAATTAGTATACAATTATATAATCTATTGAAATAAAACTAAAAAATCAAACAAATGGTCTAAGTATAATATTTTAAACTTAAGGGGTTTAAGTAATATATGTTTACAAACTTCAGGAGATTTGATAATTTATTAATGGATATATTTACAGTGGGGGTCTAAGTGTTACGTGCGTACAAATTTCAGGGGATCTGAGTATAATACTTCGAATGATGTTAGGAAATCTGAGTGATTAAGTGACAAATTTTAGAAAATGTGAGTTTAATTCTCCCCCAAAAAATAAGAAAAACGATGGCATCATTCAAAAAGGCCATTGTTATTGAATGCCACCATATTCTGCTGGTGGGCTACAACAAAACAATCTAATCCTAATGTCGCCATTAAAATAATCGTAATCCTAATAACTAAATTACTACAAATCCAAGTGCACTAAGCTTATAATAAATAAATCCTACTCTAATGAAGACTACTAGAAGAATAATATAAATCTTAGAACGTTAGAGAGTTTGGTTTAATCTCCATCAACCTCTCTTAAACTAAGTTCTTCAACCTTGGTCATTCACTTCAACTTCATGAACGCGTCTAATTTAGGTGATTTGGTTAAAATATTTGCAATATAATACTTTGATCTATAATATAAAATCTCAATATTATTATTAATCCCTAACTCACAAATATAATGATATTTAACATAAATATGTTTGGTTATTGATGCAGGAAAATAGGTAAAAATAACAGTATAATGAATGAAAAATGGATAATGAAAATAAACTACTGAATTGCTCACAAATGTTGGTTTAGACTCCAACTCTAGGCCTATTAATTAACAAAAAATAACAGTCTTAAAAGTTTCAATAACCCTTTTGATTCCTAAGAATACAAGAACAATTGAGAATAAAACAGAAACTCTCTCCATTGTATTAAATAAACAAAAATTGTTTTGCCCTAAGGCTTACATGGGTTTAAATAGTACTAAAAGCCTAAAACTAATTAGAAAATAACCAATCGTGATTTAATTATAGTTAATCATGTAATTAGATCATTAATACAAATTTTGTCAAACACACTTCATATATGTACTAATCAATCTCAAAATACAAGTCAGATCAACAAAAGATATATCAATCAAAAATAGTAAATAACAATACGATTTTTGAGATAAATAATAGAACATTATTTACAAAGAGATTTAAAGTTGTGGGTTATTATTACTATTATTTGTTCATTTCCTTTGTAATGGTAATTCGACTGTTGCCGGTGGGTCACAATTAAAGAACACTTCGAGAAGTCTTTTAAAAACAATATAATGGTAATTTGACTAATAAAATAACCGTAATCCTAATAAACTACTACAAATCTTAGCCCGTGTGGACTAGATCTTGTAATAAATCAATCCTACTCTAACTAACATTCATAAAAGAATATTCTGCCAAGATGGAGAGTTTGGTTGAATCTCCAACATAAATGTCTCAAACATTTCACATAGATTTTTAAAAATCTCAAATAAAAAGTTTAAGGGTATTTTAATTCTAGCTCACTTTGGGTTGGGTTTGGCTCTGTTTTTCAGTATTTTCAGCAAAAAAAATGCTAAACTTGATTAGGAAATTTGAGCTCAATAATGCCCTTATATACACTACACACACAAGAACAAGAACACGTTGTGTGTGTTTTGTGGTCTCTGTCAATGGCTGTATTTGTTATTTGCTACATCTTATCTGGGTCTAGGTGCATTGGGTGGTCTCTCATGACAGACATGGTTATGGTGGATTTTGTGATGCAGTGAAATTTTAGAATTAGGAAGGAGTGTGTTAAAGTTATACGAGCCAATATTTAGATAATTAAATATGTTATATTGATAAATTTATAGATTTGGTATGGGTATAAACAGAAAAGGGTTACTTTCGTCATTACCATTATCAGACAAATCTTGACAAGAGGTGTCACTGAAAATTAAAAAACAGAAAGAGTGTCATTCAATTTAGGTCTATCTACATGAAGTGTGAATGAAATGATAAATTTCTTCCTAGCCAAATAGTGGAAAACTTTTTGACCAAAAAGAAAAAAACATTGCTTTTCATCTCATCTTTCATCAGGTCCGTTTGACTAGGAAGAAAGAAATGATGAAAAGTTAAAATGATAAAACATAAAGTGAAATAAAATAAAATATATTTTCATGCATATATTTAGTTAATACGAAAAACTTGAGAGAAAGTTTTAAAAAAATTTCATTCTATTGTTGAAAGAAAAGAAAGTTATAAAATTTTTTTCTAATTGTCTAAATTACCTTTAATTATATTAAATTGGTCTAAAGAAAAAAATATATATTATAATTAAAATTTATTTTTTTAAAAGAAAAAGTGGCTCTTAAGCTAATATTAAGACAAGCATCAGCACAAATGTCTCTAGGATAAACTAAAACACAAAAATAAATTATTTTTTTATCATTTTTAATTTCATGGTAATCAAACACATGTGAATGATCATCCATTCAAGTATCAAACAAACTATCCACTCCATAGGGCTGTTGTTCGTCCGTGCTATGGTAACTACGCGGGGTGTTTGGGAGACTGGGATATCCCACATCGGATAGCTTTAGATGTGTGAGTGCGTTAATATATCTTCACCTGACTGTCTCTTTTAAGAAGTAGTTTAGGTGTTTGATAAAAAAAAAAGTATCAAACAAACTGTTATTAGGCCACTGTAGGGCGGTGTCCTCCCCCCAGCCATCTGCCTTAAGCACTTTACATTTTAATATTTAGGAAAAATTTCAGCCACACCTCTTTTAGTTTATCATATCTTTAAAGACACCCTCTCTAGTTTTTAAATCTTCAATGACACCCCTTCTAATTTATATTTAATATCACTAACACCCCCTACCATTAAACTACCATTTCTAACAAAAAAAATTATTCTAAAATACTAAAAATACTCCTACATAAATCTCAAGTAATTTTTTTAAATAAAATTTTATTAAAATTCAAGCCGATTAAAATTTATTTTTTTACATATTAAAATTTGAACCAATTAAAATTCGATTGAAGTTGAATAAATTTTATTTTTTTAACGTATTAAAATTTGAACCTATTAAAATATATTTTTTACATATTAAAATTTGAGTCGATTTGAACTCTATTCGAGTTGTTAGCGCCGATTAAAATTCGCTTTCGAGTTGATTAAAATTTGACTTTAATCGATTAAAAATAATTTTTAATTGGCTCAAATAGAATTTTAATTAGCCCAAATTTAATACGTAAAAAAATATAATTTTTAATTAGCTCAAATTTTAATACGTAAAAAAATAAATTTTAATTAATTTGAATCAAATTTTAATTCACTTAAAATTTTAATACTTAAAAAAATTAAAAAATCTAGGGGGTCTCATTGAAGATATATATATTTAGAGGGGGTGTGGTTGAAGTTTATC
>CM042191.1:4509866-4574788 GCA_023539305.1 Ilex asprella
GATATATATATATATATAGTAGTGCGATCATAGAAGCTTCCCACCAGAGCCTCTTGTAGGTACTTTTCACTTGAACCATTAGATCGAGATCCAACGGTTATTAGTTAAAAAAGATTAAAATTAAATGAAAACGCTTACCAAGTTAAGATATTAACTAAAAAGAAAATTTCATTATGAAACTGATTACAATCTTTATCATATTAAGAAATTACATTTAATTTCTTTAAATCAATTTTTTTCAAATAGGTTAATCCCTTCACTCGAACTAGTTTATACGAATTGTTGCAACCCATCTAAGATTGATTTCTTTAATTCATTTGCCATAAATGCCATTAATGCCATGTGAAAATCAAGCTTCTTTATCACACTGACCAATCAAGAGATCTTATAAATTTTGAAATAGCCTTCCAAAAAAAACCTTGCAATAAAATAGAAAACTTATGGGGAGAGTACATAGTTCTTGCGTGCAGCAGCCCCTCTTTAAACAATTTAGATTGATCACCTCTTTATCACTATACTACAATTCTTATATTAGGGACAAAAAATTCTAGCTCCCACACAAATTGTTTTTCAAATAAGCACATTGGGAATAAATAATCAAGCCCAAATTTAATCCAAAGTCGACAAGGCCTAACTCATCACATACTACACCTTTTTCTCAAATTTAACTTACATTGTGGCATTGAACAAATAATCAAGTTTCGTATTTAAGATTGCTTAATCTTTTGCACTATTTGGTTGGACACAAAGAGAATCAAAAGAGACTTAACTATTTTTTGGTTATATCGCAACATTGAAATTTTCACTATCTACAAAATATTTGTCAACACTTGTGTATTCTAATAATCAAAGTAAACTCATATTACACATGAAAACAAAAAAAAAAAGATGTATAGTAGAATATGTATCTTTAGCATTTTTTTTTCTCTCCATCCCTGCATGGTAGATTCTCATGCCCGGATCCTCACTAGTGAGGTGAAAGATTGTTCCCTAACCGTTTAGAAGCCAATTCCCCAACCAACGCCTACAAAATTCAACGAAAACACTCAACTTTATACCTAATAAAGATGTCATTCCAAGAAATCAAATCCAATTCAGGTATCTCCTCAAACATCTTGAGAGAGCTAGCAAGGTCAAACTTAAGAATGTTAAGATTCACCATGTGGAATTCATCTTGGGGTTGATACATTAACAGATATGTATGGATGAACTGATGCACACACTTGATGTCGAAGAACATTCTCAAGTATCAATGAATAAAACTAATCTCTACAACTCCATTAGAAAAGAATCAAAAATAGGAAAACCCCATCTTACGAGGAGCAAGGCAGTGACTGGCAGCGGTTGTTGGGTGAGGCTGTGGAGATGGGGGAGGAGAATAGTAATTTATTTCTATTAGATAAATATTCTAATACTCCATCAAGTGTCCAACAAGTTTTTCAACTTCTTTCTTCCCAATACAGCATTTTAACCAAACACGGTTATTCTAACTCTCTAAACACATAATTCTATAGTAATTTTAACACAACCAAGAAAACAAAAGGGTTCAATTTTCTCTTCGAAGCCTTCTTTTCTAAGGACATTCATCCTATAAAGTTTCTAATTTGTGTATATTTGCTCTCACGTGATTAGTGTGTGACTAGAGACATTAATAATTTTCTGACAGAAATTTGAGATTGGACCATGTAGATACAAATTAAGAATCTTATGGATCAAATAGACACAATTGAAAAATTGAGGACCAAATAAACGCTAAATGCATACTTTAGGGATTAAAAATGTATTTTAACCTAAGTAAATGCCTCAAACTAGTGTCATTTTTTATGATGTCCATTTAGAGGTACCTGAAAAGCAAACTTTAAAAAGTGAATGCAATCAACAATTCACTACCTAAACCACATATTTGTACATATCACATTGTTTATTTAACATTTATAGAAAACTTGTAAATTCAGACCTGAAGCCATCGGGGGTGCTGTTGCTCGTATCGTATTATCAGTCTGAGTCATTGGTGGCTCAACAGTAAAAATAAAAAATTTTGGGCTTTAGGCCTTATTTTTATGAAAGGCGCCAAATTTTTAGATACCTTTAATAACTCATTTAAAAAAATTAAATTCATAAATATTTTAAGATCGACAAAAAGGCATCATAAAAACACATACCCAATCAAAAATAATTTAAATTCAATCATTTAGACCCATAATCCAACCCAAACATTAAAAAACCCAAAAAATTTAAATTTTAAATTTTTAAAAAATTAATGGTAAAAAGAATATTATCAAATCAAATCATTACTTACAAATCTCTCTCTCCCTCTCTCTTAAGAAGCCAAGTTGACCAATACCCAACAAAAAAGACCAACTATGTCACAAGAGAGATTAGTTGGATTAACGATACTATTAATTGATAAAAAAATATGGTAGCAAAATTTGAATATAAAACTTAATTAGTACTTTTTTATTTCAAAAATAAGAAAAATAAATTTATACTAAACATAGAAAACCTCATTTATAAATACTGTTTTAGGTCTCAAATTACCTTAAGCCACCCCTGGGCTGAGCCGGCGGCTGAGTTGGTGGTGCAGTTGGCGGCTGAGTTGGTGGTGCAGGCTGCTCACCCTTATCACATCGTAAATAGATATAAAATATTAGGCTGCACAATGCCACGATGCTGCATACAATAATTAAAATCAATAGCTGTTGCGAAAGAGCACTGACACTGCTCCCCTCGCTACCACCACCATTGATGGTCATATCGGTACCCTAAAAAAAAACCATTAATTTTTTAGAGAAGGAAACTCTTAACCTAAGCAATGCTGATTCTTATGCGAAGACACCTTCCTCCGCCTCTATCAAAGCATTTAATAGCAGTTCTTGGCCTTACCAACTAATTTCCTTTTGATTAGTATTTTCATATATACTAGCAATGCACTGTATGCTTTGCATGTATACCTATCAAAAATTCAATATAACTTGATTAATCGACACAAATTTCGTTCTTAAAAAAACAACCCTTCAATCTTCAAGACTCCAGCGAACACAATCTTGTGTTTATACTTGAACAGAATAAGAAAGACTAATACAACAATATGCAGCGAGAGACGAAATCATAATTTGTTGTTTAGACTTAAAAATTTGATATAATTTGTTGACTTAATGATATTATTTCATTTGACCTATTGGATTAACACCAAGTTTCAATATTTGATGGACTTGGGTCTTTTTAAAGTTAGGGGAAATTGGAAGGGGGTACACCAAATTAGATTTAATTGTAAAAAAATACACAGAAAAAAATGTTGGATAATTAAGTCATTAATTTTGATATTTATTTGTATCTAAGTATATTATTTGAATTTTACTGATTTTTTGTGACATTTTTGTTATCTATTGATCCATGTGTATTTTTTTTTAAAGTGGTTTTGTTTTCAAATTATATTTAATGCACCTTGATTCATCCGTATTTTTTTTGAAAAGTGGTTTTGTTTTCAAATTATATTAATATACGAACAGTGTAACAAATCAATTACACAATATATTGTACTATTACATTTTGTCAAACATATATTTTTATATAATTTCATTCAAAATAGTCCATCTCTGTTTTGAGTTTTTTATTACATGCACAAAACTACTTAACATTATTTTTGTTACAGTGTATTGTTACACTGTCTTTGTTACACAATTATGGAGTTCGAATATTAACAAATTTTAAAATTCAAACAAGTGAAATATTCTAAAATAAACGGAATATTAAAATTCTCCTATAAAACTAGTAGTAGTAAATATTTAATGCATAAATATAATTTGAAAATAAAACCACTTTCTAAAAAAAATATACATAAATCAAGGTGCGTTAAAAATAAGAAATTTTGAATTAAATGACCCTAAATTTAGCACTTAATAAAATGTCTTGTTAAAGTTTTTAGGAATTTTTTTTTATTAAATGGACATTTATGTCTTTGTATCTCAACTGTGTATTTTTTTCCAAAATATTTCTCTTTGTTTTATGTATTTTTTTATAATTAAGTCTAATTGGATGTACCAACTTCCAATGAACCCTAAAAATTATAATGAATTCGGTTAATAAATTAGATCTCAATGTTTATTTTCTAATTTATAGTGTCTCTATAACCTGTCTAGGTATAGCAATTGTCAATGGCGGGACCATCAATGGTGGCGGTGGAGATACACATATCTCCCGCATTGGCACTGACAATGGAGGTGGTGGGGGTACGGTCTCACGGGACCACAGCGAGCGGCGGCTAAGAGCCTTACTCGGAAATGGTCCCTGTGCATTAATCTTAACAAATTAATCAGCAAACACAAAAACTAGAGTGCTAATCTTTTATTGCTAACAACAATAACATTAGAAAAAAGAGAGAATTACACACAGATCCTTTAGATTTGTCACTTACTCACTTAGACTCATGACATTTAAAATATTACATACAAATATCCTAAAGTTTGTACGTGAGTAAAATTTAGACCCCCGCTGTAGATATATCGGTTAATAAATTACAATTAGACCCTCTTAAGTTTATAAGTATATAATACTTATACCGCTTAAGTTTAAAATATTATACTTAGACAAAAAATACTCTAATCACAGATATAATATCAAATATTTAAAATTATACAATAAAAATTCATGTTCTATTGTATCATTTATTGAAATAAAATTAAAAATAAAAATTTATTTTTTTCTTCAAAAATCGTAATTAGTTTATAATTATACTATCTATTGAAATAAAACTAAAAAATCAAATAAGAGGTCTAAGTCATTGATAATAAAATATAAATTTTACATCCAAAATTCGTGTTCTATTATATCATTTATTGAAATAAAATCAAAAATAAAAATCTAGTCTTTTTAAAAAAAATTATAGTTAATATAAAATTATACTATCTATTATAATAAAACTAAAAAATTAAACAAGAAGTCAAACTGTAATAGATACAATATCTTTTACTATTTATTGGGGTAATTTAGTATTTTAATTTGGTCGTTTAAACGACCAAATTAAATTCTAATAGACAATATAAATTGTATACTAATTACGATTTTTTAAGAAAAAATTAAATTTTTATTTTTGATTTTATTTCAATAAATGATACAATATAACATGAATTTTAATTATAAAATTTAAAATATTTGATGTTTTATCTTTAATTGAAATATTTTTTATCTAAGTATGACATTTTAAATTTAAGGAGTCTAAGTAATATATATTTATAAAATTTAAGGGGTCTGAGTGTAATTTATTAAACGATATATTTACAGCAGGGGTCTAAGTTTTATGCGTGTACAAATTACAAGGGTTTGTATGTAATATTTCAAACCTCCAGGAGTCTGAGTGACTAAGTGACAAACTTCAATGATTCTGGGTGTCATTCTCCCTAAAATAAAAATGAGGGTAAAATATATTTTGGTCCCCAAACTAATGTGGTAACGCCAACTAATAATATTAAAACAAATAAATAAATGGACCCCACAAAAATTAATGACTAACCCGGCATGTAAAGTAAATATCTCTTCACTCTTTTGTCATGTAAGTTCAAGTAAAGTTCACCTTATCATTTAAGGTTTTATTATTGGTTGTGATATTATGTCATCAATGGTGACATGGTATCACTGTTGTATTCAATATTTACTCACTACACCACCAGCTATTTACCATCCGAGTAAACATCTCAATGCATTAGACCTTATTTAAATTCGATTTGAAATCGAATCTGATTTGCGCATGTGAATTTTTTGTTAACCGATTATCTAAACCCATTATACAATGTCATTTATTTGGTTTTAAACTATCAATATTCAATTTAGTTATAATCCAATACAAATTTTATATAATACTATAGAAGGACCTATGTCTAAAGGTACTAAAATTATCTAAACTTTAGTTAATCATCACTAAAAGTTATAAAATTTTTACACTCAATCGAGTCAAGTACGAACATACTTAAGTTCAACAGCTAAACAAATAATCATTACATATAATAGAAAAAAATTATATACACTTTGTATATTGTCTTGTTGATTCTCTACCAAGATTGAATATTTCACAAAGTCGATAGCAATTGTTTTCATAGCCAAATAATTATAATTCATCCAACTAAAATCAAATACCATAGATGAAGCTATAATTCAACAATAATAAATGTCCGTGTCAGAAAGCACCGTGTTATGAAAAATAAATCATCAATTAGGAAAAACTTATAGCATAACAAATAAGAACAAAAGATGTCAAGATGTTGAAAGATGTCAACCATCAACCAACTACGTACATATATATAGAATAGCAGCAATCTATTTATCTATATAAAACAAATATTTTTTTGGATGACAGGGTTTGGAAGACGTCGCTCCTCAAATGCTCAATTTCTAAAATTTTAAAATATTTAATTACTCCCTTTCAATTAAATTATTCTATTTGGTTCATTTAATTAATTCCATTCATTTTTTGAAAAAATATTTCAAATTTAAATTATCACTCATCTTTCTTCACTTTTTCACATTTGACAAAAAATATTTACAGCTAATTTTCCAATAATATAAGGGTTAAAAAAAGTGAAACAAGATGATGGCGGAGAAAACCTAATTTCGCGCATCACACGGGACGTCCGCTAGTATACTGTAATTCTCACAACCACAAACATGATACAGAGGTTTGAGATCACCTCTGTTGTGCCTAAACAAACCCAGCCATATTTCTCACTTGGTTGTAAAACGACTTTAGTTGATAAATGCAGAATTGTCGACGTTAAACATGCATGGAGTTCTTCATTAAAAACTTGACAAAACGACTTCGCTTAAGTTACCAATATCGTTTTCTTCACCTCTAATGCCTCAGCAATTGGCTAAACGTCTTCAGCATTATGAATTCAAAACTTGTAAACTCACAACACACATAAATATAGCCTACATAGCCTTTCAGTATCAAAACAGAATGTTATTTTTATGTATTTTGTAATGCAAGATACGTCAACAGTTATAATAATTCTACTTCTATTATGCAGTCACGAACCGCTTGTATATATATGTCAAAATAAAACCATGAGACAGAAACTTACAGCTCCATAGTTTGAATCAGCAGGCACTGTGAGTGCGAGGAAGACAAGAAAAATAGACAGACAAGACGAAGCCATTAGCAATGGAGAGAGAGAGAGAGAGAGAGATGGAAGGCTGGTTTTGTAGTGTGAGGTTTGGGTAGTGGGTGAAACAGATATAAAAGGAGGAGACGGTAGAGTTGTTGGGATTTTACGAAGCTTCCTCTCAGCAGCATTGTTCGGAGTTTAGAAAATGGTACACTGTCTCCGAATTATAGAATTTTAAAAATATCAAAAATATAAAATAATCTCACACGCAAGAATTAATGAATAAAAACGCATTCAAAAAAAATAAGAAAAACGATGGCCATCATTCAAAAGGGCCAATCTTATTGAATACCACCCGCAATGTGGGCTACAACAAAACAATCTAATTCTAAGGTGGCTAGTAAAATATTCGTAATCCTAATAATTAAATTACTACAAACTTTACCCCAATCCATGTGCATCAATCCTACTCTAACTAAGACTACTAGAAAAATAAAAAAAAATCTTAGCACGTTAGAGAGTTTGGTTTAAATCTCCATCAACCTCCCTTAAACTAAGTTCTTCAACCTTGGTCATTCGCTTCAACTTCATGAACACAATTGATTTATGTGATTTGGTCAAAATATCTGTAATATAATACTTTGATCTACAATTAAAATTTTCAATTTTACTATCAATCATTAAGTCACGAATATAATGATATTTAACATGAATATGCTTGGTTATTGATGCAAGGAAATGGGTAAAAATAATGGTATAATGAACTAAAAGAGGTATTGAAAATAAACCACTGATTTGCTCACAAATACCGGTTTAGATTTCTACTTTAGGCTTGTTAATTCACAAAAATAATAGTCTTAAATAACTCTTTTGATTCCTAAAAATACAAAAACAATTGGAATAAAAGAGAAACTCTCTAAATTGTATTAAATAATAAAAAATTGTTTAGCCATAAAGTTTACATTAGTTTAAATAGTACTAAAATCCTAAAACTAATTAGAAAATAACCAAGCGTGGTCTAATTATTGTTAATCACATAATTAGATTATTAATACAAATTTTGTCAAAAAATAAAATTTTCAAACAAATTATACTGCTAAAAATTGATAATCCCTTAGATTGAGGCAGAATTGACGACGATCAATTCTAACTTTAAATAGTGAAGCTATTCAACTACAAAATATTATCAAAAATGAAAAAAAAATGGATTTTCAGGTCCTAAATAAAGGAATTTGCCCAAAATCCACCCTGAATCATTTTACCTTGTTGTTCTTGACTGGACATGGGTGTTTAGAAACTCATGTAGGTGAAAGTGGCTCTAAAAAAGTCAACTCATTTGACCAGCCCGATACGCCTTGATATTGATCCCAACGATCCAAGTACCATGCTGGATTTGATATGCATCAGTCATCCTCTGAAAAACTAGATTATTTGACAAAACAATAACCGACCTATTATCACTAAAAATCTTTTTTAAGATTTGCAAACATACAACGTAACCAAACAACCTGAGTAGCACTGTTGGTGACTACATTAAACTCTCTTTTAGTAGTAGAAAGGCGAACAACTTGTTGTTTCTTCGAAGACCGAAAAAAAATTCTTGATCCGATATGAAAATAACACTCTAAAATACTCTAGGCTTTTTCTACATCACCTTCCCAATCACTATCTATATGCTCTACAAGTTCACAAGAATTAGTAGATGAAGAAACAATATCATCCCTCTAAATACCTTTGACATACATCAAAATCTTTTTAGCTGCTTGCAAGTGGGATTGACGTGTAGACTCCAAGAATTTGGTCATAAGGCCAACTCCAAAGACAATATCAGGTCCAATGGAAGTCAAATAATATAAATTTCCCACCACCCATTTGAAATATGTGGGATTCACCAATTCACCAATCCCATGTTTTCTCAATTTAAATCTTTCTTCAATCGGAGTCCAAATTGAATTGCAAGGATCCATTATGAACTATTTTAGGATATCCCTAATATACTTCAATTGGGAAATAAAATTTTCGCTGACTCTCTGAATCACCTCTCCTAAGAAAATAAGACATCAAATCCATATCAGTCATCTCAAATTGAGAAATCATTGTATCTCTGAATTTCTCAATTAACTTCAAGTTATTCCCTATAAAAATAAAATCATTCACATACAAACACATAATAATAATATCTCTCCGAGAATTAGTTTTGACATACAAGTATGTTCATAAGGACATCTCTAAAATCCATGCTCCATAAAGTACGAATCAATCCGGGTTACAAAACTCTAGAGGACTGTTTAGGCCCATACAAAATCTTTTTCAACTTATAGATTTTGTCTTCTTGCCTTTTATTCACATAACTTGTAAGTCGCTTAATGTAAACTTCCGCTTCAAGTACACCATTCAAGAAAACAAATTTTTACATCTATTGGAAATATTTTTCAAAAATTATTGGCATCAAGAGAAATAATTAAACGAACGATATCAAGCATATAACAATAGGAGTAAAAATCTTAAGATAATCAATACCCGATTTTTATTTGTAACCCTTGACTACTAATCTCGCTTTAAACTTATCAACCTCTCCATATGGCTTGTACTTTTGTCTTGTATACCCATTTAACTCCAGAAGAGATGTAAAATCTCATGTATTATTTTTTTAATGACATTATTTTCTTCATTCATTACTTTCACCCAATATTTCTCCTTGTATTCATCACTAAAAGTAACAGGGTCACAATTTGCATATAAAATAGAATTTACCAAGTCCTTTTCTGAAGGATCATTATCAGTGCCAATCACATAATCCTTCAATCTAGTTGGCAAGTGTTGTTCACTCAGTTAATGCATGGATGACTCTAGCTGTGGGAATTGAATTGTTGGGTCTATCCAATTGGATCATTGCTAGGCTATAAATTTTGATTACCAATTACATCATCAACACCAAAAGAAACAAGTGTGGCTGACATATTTTAGGACCAATCTTAAACACCTTGTTTATTAAAAGTGGCATTCATGTTAATAATTATTTTGTGTGTGATGGGATTATAAAGCTTATACCTCTTTGTAACTTCACTATATCCAATAAAAATATGTTTTTAGCTTTGTCATCAAGTTTTTTTCTAGAGTGAATTAGGAATATGGGCATAAATGATACAACCCAAAAATCCTCAAATGGTGAATACCAAGCTTTTGACCTCTCCAAATATCATAGGGAGTTTTCCCTAAAAACTTTTGTTAGGAGATCTGCCTAAAAACCTCTAGGTATATTTTAAATTTTATCATGTACTTAACCACATCCATAATAATTCTTTTTTTATTCTCTGACACACCCTTTTAATGGGGAGTATATCTAGCAATCAATTGAAGCTTAATATCATAATTCTCAGAAAAATCATGATAAATCATATATTCCTGACATCTGTCAGTCGTAAAAAATTTAATTCTTTTCTCATTATGCTTTTCAACTTAAGGCTTAAAATATTTAAATGTGTCACTTGCATCAGATTAATTTTTTAGACAATACATCCATGTCTTTTTGTTAAAAACATCAATAAAGGTAATATTATATCTACTCCCACCATGCAAAGGAACTTCAAAAAAATATAAATCAAAGTAAATCAACTCAAGGGGTCCTCTTTAACGGCTAGACCTGTTTTTGGGGAACGGGGTCCTTATGTTTTTTTCCTAAAATAGAAGTCTCACAAACTTGACTAAGCATATCAATAACAGGCAAGCCACAAATTAATTTTCTCTGAGCAAAGAACATTTACATGTCCCAAACCGCATATATTATAACCAATTATCACCAGAAATCATAGAATTAAAGTAAATTAAATTCTAACAATTAATTTATAAAAGGAACAAGCGATTGGAAGTCATATTTACCTTTGTTATTAGTCATTTGCGACTATCATTGATAGTACAAACATCATTAAAATCCTTGTATATATCATACCCTTTTTCTGATTACCGCTCCATATTCAATCAATTGTGGCTTACGCTAGAAACACAATAAGCATCTGATATAGAATTCAAATACCTATCTTTTAACTTAATAGAAATCTTAATTTTTCCCTTTATTGGGATGGTTGAAGCATTTTCGAATTATAACTCTGATCAAACAGACTCATTCAATTCCGTAAACATCTCCCTATAACCACACATGTGATTACTGTAGCATAAATCCATGTACAACTTGTTCTTTTGAACATCATCCACTACACTACCAACCAAAAAATGCTCTAAATTATCATCATTGCCCTCTATAATTTTTTGCATGATAATTCTTATTTTTAGATCTCTTCAATTCAGGTACTTACTTTTACAGTGCCTAAATTTTTCACAATTTTAGCACTGGATCTTGTATTTATCACATTGTTGGCCCTAATTATTATCTTTGTATTTTCCTCCACCAGATCTATTCTACCATGTTCTCTGATTATTTGGATTCTGATATTTCTAATTTGATTGAGTGAGACTCATTTTTTTCTTTCTCGAAACTCATAAGTTAGCATGGCTTTTTCTGATGAAATTTCTGTCTTCTCATTCAATCTTTGTTAAGGGACTTGCAAGGAACCCATCAACTCATTAACTATCAGGGAATCGAGATCTTTTGACTCCATGATTTCTGTGATAATATACTTGAATCTCATTGACAAGGTCCAAAGAATTTATAAACATGTTGCGTAAAAAAACATTTTTTGACCATCTAAATCGTTCAAAGTTTAACTTTTAATTTTCTATCAAAAAATTGTTAAGTTTTTGACTGAACGATGACGTGTTGAGCACGTGATATCGTCTAAAAAAATAATATGTGATCTTTTCTGTCGAAAAACTTTAATGGATTATCTAATTAGAAATCAAAGTGACATGAATTAATATTTTAAGAATCAAATTGACAAAATTAATACAAGGAGACTAAACAGATAAAAAATACTATCAACCTTCAATCAAACAACAAAACTGCAAATTCCGAGAATGAACACCAATATTTTAAAACCCGACCGTGCCTAACTAGTTAAACCTGGTACCTGAATTGGCCCGGTTTTAAAATTGGATCATTCATACAAATGACCCACTCAAGGACCGGACAATTATTAACAAAACCCGTTTTAAACCGGATGGTTTCACATCCGGACAGGATACTTCTAACTTCTTCAAATTTATTACTTAGAAACTTTTAAACTCAGCCACCTGTCCACACAACTTGTTTCATCCATATTTACCTACCACACTACCTAGCGAGTTTATTCCAAACATTTTCAATTTTGACTCAAATTTAAATTAAAGTAAAAAACTTGTTTCAATATTCGATTCAAACTTATACTAAATCAAGAGAAACTCATTTTTTTTTTATTCAAATCAAAGAAGACTCAAATTTTTACTCAAATATTTAATAGTGAAATTTAACCATCTTTTAAAGATAAAATGATCATCTTTACTCTCTTTTAAATTTGAATTTACCTTTATTTAAATTTAAATTTCTCCTTCTTTAAATTTACGTTTATCCATTAAAACTCTTTATATTAAATCAAACTTTTTATTCATATAAATTTAAATTTAAATAAAAATTTGAATAATGGTTGAAAATACTCTCAATTGAACAAATGAGCTGTCAATTTATAATGCATGTAATCCTCTTCACTTTCTCTGGGTTTTCGATGTGGTATTGCATGCCGTATTCAATTATTCATTTTTTATTAGTGAATATTTTTATGCCTGATCAAATTATATCAATTGTGTAAGCAAATTAATATTTTATGTGGTCAAGTGTAATTAAATCAATGAAATGGGGATGATTTTTTTGTCATTTTAGTTCATCTACTATGAACATAAAACATGTTATTTTAACAGTTATTATAATCTTTTAATATATTCATTATTATTTTTTGTTATTAATTATATGACCGATTCAATAGTTGACCTAACAATTAAACCAGTGATCTGGTCTCTTAATCAAGTTGATATCCGGGCCAGATTTTAAAACTATGATGAACACAATCATAAGGATAATAATCCATATGGATAAGATGCAACTTCACATCATCCAAACGTCACCTCACAATGAAAATCCCATTCATATGCAATATAATTAAAAAAAAATTATGCATATTGAAAACAATTTATACAAGAAATTGCTTAATTCGAACAAAAAAAGAAGAAGCAATTTCTGAATTATTTGCCAAGCACAAATCAATGCTCGATGGAGAATAGAGAGGAGCTTACTTGGAATCCATTCTGACCCTAGGGTTTGAATAGGGGAGGGGTGGGGGGTTAGGCGCTGAAGGAGAAAGTGAACGTTAGAGAACGAGATAAGGAGAAAGGAGTTGAAGCCAGAGGACTACTGGCCAGTAGCAGTGACACCGTAGACATAGCGCAAGAGATTCACAGAGAGAGAGAGAGATAGACGCGACACATCTACAAGCAGAGAATAGTTGTGTTTTTTTTTTTTTGGGGGAGGGGGGGGAGAGGGAGAGGGGGAGTGTTGGGATAAGGAGTGGATCTTGGGTGGATTGGATGGTCAACGGGCCCAATCCTAATTGTAAAACTTTAATCATAATTAATTTAACTCAAGCTTGACTTTTAACCCGATTTCAAAGCTAGCAGAACTAAATCAGAATCTTTTTTTAATAGGAAATCATAATCCATTTTTGACCGAGTAGCGAGTGATTGCAAAACAAAATTGAAAATAATATTCAACTAGCTTCCACAAATGCCAATATGTTACAACATTTAGGATGTGAAAGCACTAATATATGTACCATTTTGAATCAGAGCATCAGCTTTTATTGAATCACAATGCAGTAGAATGTGGTCTACAATCTAAATATACTGAGAGTTGATTGACAAACAATAATTTGGTGATTATTTTTATGCAAGGGCTTTACCATTCTACCCAGCAAAGTCTATTTGACCAAAGATGAGGACATTTAAGAGAGAAATGCAGACAAAAATAATTTGAAGTGAAAAGGTTTGAAGCTTATGGCATATAGGAAATAAAAAGTAGTTTCTGAGAGAATGCAAAATATTGGCTAGACAGCTACTACCTTCTCTCTTCCTTACTTGCACTCTAATGGTAAGGCCCGAGCTGAGGCCATGTCCCATGCTGCCTGCCAAACCACTCATGCTGCCACACTGCCTCACTTTGGGAAGGCGCCCAGCATTGAGACTCTGTTGTTCGCTGATGTCATACTTTTATAGATGGATTTAATATTTTCAAATAAAATCATGGCGAAGTTGGAGATGCTGGTAGCGCGCATCGATGAGGAGGCCAATTTGCACTTTTCTTAACCTGCTTAGGATTAGTCATATGTATACTGGTCTGTATTTTTTTTCACTTCATTGTATTAGGTAGTATTAAGTTGGTTTCCGGCATCAAAGTATCATGGAATAAAATTTTTCAGATTGATATGATCGGGCCCAATCGTGTTGTTCTGTAGATTTTTCTGAGATAGGATCAATATTTTCAGTTCTGTTTTGGGGTGATGATAGGATCAGTATATGCAACAACACAAGGCAGCAAGTTCAAGGTTTGCATTTGTATATCGTAGAACTGACTTCATATCATGCCTAATGAATATGCAATCCAGACAATAATGTATGAGATAATTTTATTTTAACCATCATTCCATGTCACTTCTTTGTTATTATGTAAAAAGCTGGTTTTTATCATATCTGTCTCATATTTAAAGTAAAAAAAAAAAAACTTTAAAAAGGTGGGTGAAACATGCTTAGGACATGGCAATCCCATTCTTGTTTTCTGTTTGTCTAATATATGCATCCTATGTATTGAGACTGGTTAGTGCTACCTCTTTGATAACTCTAATAATAGTGGATGAAGCTAACTGAATCTTTTCTTTTTCTTTTTCTTTTTTTACCATCATCCTGTTTAGCTTGAGTAAATATACATTAGAACTGTCTTACTGTCAAATCTTATCATGCTTTGTTTTGAAAGGTAGGAAAACAGTGCAAATGTATCCAAAGGTCAGATACTGTAATATGCCTACTGTGGTTTACATGGTCTTTAACTACATCACAACTGCCAATATTAAGTTTTTAGTTTGTGATGTCTACATATTACTCTTTGTTGCACAAGCTTAGTATCAAATGGGTTTAAGTATTGCATTTATTTTTATTGCAGAGCTAGAAGGGAGCGAAAAAGTTCAGAGTATTGCATCTCTCATTAGCGCGGAGATTAAGGAGGCATCAGTAGTGTGTGTCCGTACAATTGGTGTTGATTCTGCAATCTGCAAGTAAAAGAAAAAGATTTATTTATTGATTTTAATTATCTTTTTTCCTAGTGAATTTGGTCCTTATTCGATTATTTGTGACTGTATTAATTGTGCATTTAATATTATTTGTCGAATTTCAAAATTTATAAGAGTATCATGCACCAAACACAACGTAACCATACTCAAATGGAACAAAGCATAGTCCCAATTTTACAAGATCCACCATTTAAATCTATAGATATCGATTTCATGTGTACATCCGGTTGTCCTTTTGGAGACTTAACTTTTATCAAATCACACCTTATTGCTGTTATGTTCTTCAACCAAGCATAGTACCAATTTTACAAGATCCACCATTTGAATCTATAGATATCGATTTCCTATGTACCTCTGGTTGTCCTTTTGGAGACTTAACTTTTATCAAATCACACCTTATTGTTGCTATGTTCTTCATCTCGAACGAGTACTCACTTCAACATTTCCTTAATGCATTCATCATTTGTTCCATCGCTTCTAAATCCTCCACCTTGAAAAAGCAATAGATACTTAGAACTCTAAAACTAGAGTTCAGTTCAGTCATGATTATTTACTAGTGCCCATGCCGATGACACCGCCATCAGAAGTACTTGAAAAGCAGTTGTACGCAAAGACCTTTAGAAAGAGCAAAAAGAGAAAATGATGGAATCAAAAAAATACTACCACAAGCCACTGTCTTGCTCTTCTGGTTTGAAGTAATTCCATAACAAACTACTAAATGCCAAGACAAACAAAAGGCACAAATATATGTGGCATTGAGTAAATGCATCGGATATTGTTGTATCACCGTGCATGATACAACATGTAATAAGGTTGATATACAGTGAGACGTGATCTGCAATCTAAATATGTCGAAACCTCCTTAGCAAAAAATAATTTGGTCAGGCTCATTCCTACGTCTGGTATCTTCCTTTGAAAATAAACCACTCATTTTCAAGAGTCTGAAAGACATTATTTATGTGCAAGAGCCTCAATATTCTACAAAGCAAAGTCTATTTGACCGACGACAACTTTTTCAGAGTAAATGAACTTTTTAAGCTAGACAACCATCGCCTATTCTTTTCCATACTTACACTCCGAAGTTATCTGTACCTAACAAAACTTCATGTCCATATCCCAAATATTAAGCAAAAATATGTGACATGTACATTTTTGGCTAGATAGTCACTACCGTATCTGTTCCATCCTTGCAGGATAATGGTATCTCATGCCAACTACTCATCTCTCAATATTTTAAAGAAAATATCTATAATTCTTAATCATAACACACATTTATCCATATATCACATGTGTTCATTTATCATAAAAAATTGCAACTACAAACGGCAAGAGCAATGACACCTAGGTCAGTGGTAGCCGTAGTACCAGCATGAAGGCAAATGCTCGCGCTAAGCCCATCTCTCATCTAGCATCTCCACCAGACCCCACTCTGCCCTAGCCTGCGCATATGCACAGCATGGAGGCTCCCACCTATGTGGAGGCAGTGTCACATTCTGCTGCTCCGGCACAAGCTGACCACTCCCCTCACTGTGCTGACCTACATACATATAGCAGACTATGCTTGGAATTGCCAATGCACCACATCCTCCTAAAATCATCCAAGCCAGCTGTGAGATGACAATACCGCTGTTGGTATTGCTACCACCCCTGTATATCACATGAGACCTGAAAAAAACCGTTAAAATATTAGAGAAGGAAACTCCACTTTGAAAAAGCGTTGACCACTTGCATCTTAAGAAGACTTCGGTAGAAAGGGAAAGCAGCATGCCAAATTTGTTGCCTTGGAGCATAGCTTAGATTTATACATGATTTCACAAATTTGTAGAAAGTACTCTTACACGAAGCACCCCTTATTATTTGTTACAATATTCAGAAGCATTTATTTTGTTTCTAGGTTCATGTAAGCAATAATCCCCCTCCATTTAACACTCATGTCACACTTATTTACACAAAGAAGACATTTACCCTTCGAAAAAAATTACTTACTATATCAGTGGTCAGTTCCTAACAAACTTTTGCACAATCACCAAGCAATTTTTCTCCACAAAATTGATCAATTCGGCTATATATACACGAAATTAATAATCCAACACTTTCTGCGGTCATTATGTTTCATTGATTTTTGTTTTCTTTCTAGTTTTTTTCCTTTTCTGGCCAAACATTTTCCATCAACATTACATAGTGAGAAAATGTTTCATATATCTGGTATTACTAGTGTATATGACTAATGAAGAAATTTGAACTATTCTTCTATACCTTGTCCTCAATTCTCTTTTGGGCATACATTTAGTTTTTTCTTGTTGCAAATTCGGCTATTAAGATGCTAGCGCCTGCTATGACAAAAGTTACAGCACCATCAGTCAGTTGCAGGGCATAACAAGGTTAAGTCTAGGTGGACCATGACCTCCAGGGTGATGTCTCAAAAATTGAAACTTCCACCCAATTTTCATGCCATTTTTATTCAGCTCCATAAAATTTTGAAAATCATAATTATGATAATACAAGAATTTTCATATTTTTTCAGTCTACATATGAAATGATAAGCAAAAGAAACATCACACTGCCTTTCTTACAAACTCAATAACAAAGCTAACCTGAGCAGGTGGAGCTGCCTGCGATGGTGGCGGTGGAGGTGCCACCACTACTGGTGGTACGGAGAACTGTGGCGGTGGAGGTACATACTCCACTGCCCATAGAACTCGGCGGTGAAAAGGGCCCTACAGACAATATCACAAATTACTTAGCAAACACAACATAACACACCATTAAGATGCTAGCACCTGCTATGACAAAAGTTACAGCACCATCAGTCAGTTGCAGGGCATAACAAGGTTATGTCTAGGTGGACCATGACCTCCAGGGTGATGTCTCAAAAATTGAAACTTCCACCCAATTTTCATGTCATTTTTATTTAGCTCCATAAAATTTTGAAAATCATAATTATGATAATACAGGAATTTTCATATTTTTTCAGTCTACATATGAAATGATAAGCAAAAGAAACATCACACTGCCTTTCTTACAAACTCAATAACAGAGCTAACCTGAGCAGGTGGAGCTGCCTGCAATGGTGGCGGTGGAGGTGCCACCACTACTGGTGGTACGGAGAACTGTGGCGGTGGAGGTACATACTCCACTGCCCATAGAACTCGGCGGTGAAAAGGGCCCTACAGACAATATCACAAATTACTTAGCAAACACAACATAACACACCATTAAAATGCTAGCACCTGCTATGACAAAAGTTATAGCACCATCAGTCAGTTGCAGGGCATAACAAGGTTATGTCTAGGTGGACCATGACCTCTAGGGTGATGTCTCAAAAATTGAAACTTCCACCCAATTTTCATGTCATTTTTATTTAGCTCCATAAAATTTTGAAAATCATAATTATGATAATACAGGAATTTTCATATTTTTTCAGTCTACATATGAAATGATAAGCAAAAGAAACATCACACTGCCTTTCTTACAAACTCAATAACAGAGCTAACCTGAGCAGGTGGAGCTGCCTGCGATGGTGGCCGTGGAGGTGCCACCACTACTGGTGGTACGAAGAACTGTGGCGGTGGAGGTACATACTCCACTGCCCATAGAGCTCGGCGGTGAAAAGGGCCCTACTGACAATATCACAAATAACTTAGCAAACACAACATAACACACCACTTTGTTCTCATTGTTAAGAGGGAAACAGAAAAATCAGCAAAATAAAATTTGTTAATATTCGTTTGGTAGAAGTAGAATTCTGAGAGTACAGCTACTACTTTTTTTTCATAGGAAACACGAAAATTCTATTAATCATAAAAAATCATGATACAGTACATAAGAGAACTGGGGATCCTCGTGAGCAAAGTAGATGCAAGAAAGATACAACAAACAAAAAAGGGCTAAAAAAACCTATGAGCATAGCATAAAAAGTGCGACAAGAAAATCCACTGAATTATATCATACTTGAAATATATGAATTTTGGGTTCTAGACAACCTTATAAGCAAAAGACATAGCACCCCCAAGTATTCTCCAAAAATCGAATTCTCATCCTATTTCCAATGGAATACTTAACACAGGTGGAAAAGGTAGATAAACTTCATGAAATGAACTTCCAGCGCATAATGGACATTGAAGGTCCCCTTAAACAGAGATTTCTCAGCTTACCCATCCGACGCAGCCGAAGCCTGCATAGTCAATGCAGGACACCACTGTATTCACAGCAAAACCCCCTTAATAGCCAAGTTTTCAATTGGGTTTTGAAAAGCTTTGTTGCTTTTGATTCTGACATCCCAGCATTATCAATAACATCTCACCTTCAAGTAATGGGAAAAGCATATACTCTCAACTATACTCGATGGAACAAAGCATAGTCCCAATTTTACAAGATCCACCATTTGACTCTATAGATATCAATTTCCTGTGTACCTTCCCGTTGTCCTTTTGGAAACTTAAAACTTTTATCAAATCATACCTTATTGCTGCTATGTTCCTTATCTCGAACGAGTACTCACTTTAATATTTCCTTAATGCATTCATCGTTTGTTCCATCGCATCTAAATCCTCTCACCCATCTTGAAAGAGCAATAGATAGTTTAAATTATAAAACTAGAGTAAAATTCATATTCATATTCTGAAAGTATAATTCAGTTCATATTCCACCAACATATATATATGTGTGTGTGTGTGTGTGTGTGTGTCCCAACATAGACTTAAAACCCTATAAGTAAAAAGTTTTGAAGTTTGATCAAACAGCACGATTATTTACAAGTGCCCATGCTGATGATACTGCCATCAGAAGTACCTAAAAAGCAAATGCACACATTACCTTTAGAAAGAGCGAAAAGAGAAAACGATGGAATCAAAAAATCACTACCAGAACCCACTTTCTTGCTCTTTTTATATTCTCTTCTAGTTTGAAGTAATTCCATAACAAACTATTAAATGTCAAGACATACAAATTTTAGGGCATGAAGGCACAAATATATGTGCCATTGAGTAAGTGCAACGAATATTGTGGTATCACAGTGCATGATTCAATATGTAATAAGGTTGATATACAGTGAAACGTGATCTGCAATCTAAATATGTCTAAACCTCCTCGACAAAAAATAATTTGGTCAGGCTCACTCCTATGTTTGGTATCTTCCTTTGATTATCTACAACTCATTTTCAAGGGTCTGAAAGACATTATTTTTGTGCAAGAGGCTCAATATTCTACCCAACAAACTCTATTTGACCAAAGACGACAACTTTTCAGAGTAAATGTTGGCCAAAGTATTTTCAAGTGAATAGGTTTGAAGCTTATGGCTTCTAAGACCCAAAACTAATCTCCAAGAGAATGAACCTTTTTGGATAGACACCCACCGCCTTTTCTTTTCCATACTTGCACTCGGAATTTATCTGTAATACCAACTAGTCTTCTCTCAGCATGTCAAGAAAAATACCTACCATTATCCATACCTAACAAACCTTCATGTCCATATCCCAAATTTTAAGCAAAAATCTGTGACATGTACATTTTTGGCTAGATAGCCACCACCGTTTTGGTTATATTTGTGTGTTGTGAATTTACGAGTTTGGAATTCATAATGGTGAAGACGTTTGGCCAATTGCTTAGGCATTAGCAGTGATGGAACGATATCAGTAACTTATTTATCAAGTAAAGACATTTTGCCAAGTTTTTAAACGAAGAACTCAATGCATGATCAATGTAAATTTTGAATTTATTCATTTTAAAATCAAGAGAAATCACTGAAATTAATGGATTTTCTATTTAATTAGCTGGTGGTTTTGTTTGATTCTCTAAAAGGTTAGTATATAACTTTGCACCATCCATCTTAGCATTAAAGCAATACATGCCTGATGGTACTCTCATATTTGCCACCATTACCAAAAAAAATTCAAATTGATGTTCACCAACCAAATCATATAAGCTACTAACCATCCTATGGACAATGTTGTTCAACCAAATGGGCTTAATTAATCAGACGCATACTCCCCTGCAGCAGATCTGATCAAGTAAACAAGAGTAAAAGATCTTACCTATTTTCCTATTCCTCCCGTACCAATAATTTCAAGAAGCAAGCCTACATTTGGAGAGAAATAAACATTTAATCTCATGCCGAAACACAAATGAGAACAACCATAAAAAAATAGCTGCTAATCAACTACTATATAAACATCAAAAGATGTCATAACCTGGTGACTGATGAGACATAATAGTCTTTGAATTAGAAACAGAACCCTATCTCACAACCACGAAACTTTGATCTTTAAGGATTTCGAAGCAATTGGCTTTGGTACAAATGAAGAAGCTGAGTTTGGAGAGGAGATTTTTTAGGGAGCATAAAAAAAGAACTGAAATGTAGAGAGAAAGAGATGGGATTGGAAACCAAGTCCAAACGCAACAAAACCACAATATATGGAATGGCTTATCCCACGGTCAATGCACACCTACTACTCACGTGGATCTCTGCCACTGTCCGTCTCAGTAAATATTAGATAGAGAGAGAGAGAGATGGGTCTGTCTGACAGTGACTTGGGGGACGTACAAGTGGTTTAAGGTTGTGTTTGGGATAAAGCACTTCTTGTTTAATTACTTTTTTATAAGTGTTTTATTATAAAACATTTTTTTTCAATAAGCATCGTAATCTCGATGAAATCAGATCGAATTGAGCAATTTCTCAGTGAAAATTACAGATCGAGCGTGGATAAGAGGAAAGCAAGAAGAAGAAATCTCAGATCTGAAATATCACCTGGCGATGAAATTCCAGCTCGATTCTTGAAGGTCCGTTTCAAATCCACTACCAATCTCACTGGATGTCGTCGGAACAGCGATTGCGGTGATCATCTATGGAGCACAGCTTCTCTGGACACTAGAGGGTGATGGCGCACAGTGATTTGATTGTTGAAGCAAAAATAGTTGTGAGATCGACACAGTGCCGACTGTAGGGAGAGATCGGGGGAAGACAAGTGTTTTATTTAAAAACGTTTCTAATGAGTAAAAGTTTTTTTTTTTACTTTTACTTAATAGCTTATTTAAGTATTAAAATTATTTTTACTTATTAAAAGTGTTTTCAAAAAAGTAATCCAAACACTATTTTTTGTTAAAAATATTTATGATAAGTCAAAAATTCTAAAAAAACACTTTTTTTAAGCGTTTTTTAAAACATACTCTAAGTGTGGGAGGAATTTGTTTTTTGGTTGGGATGAATTGTGGCCTTTAGATCATAAGTGAATGAATTATGAGGCATTCGATTAAATTAAACCAAATGTATACAAATGAGGACTCTATAAATCTATTTCATATCAATTAATTCATAATTTTTGAAATTATGAAAATAAAATTAATTAATACACAACCTTAATCTTAATAATTCTAACATTCATTGACCCTATGAATCTATTTCATAATTTAAAAAAAACTAATTTCAAATTTTCAAACCTTATTTACTATCGAAATTAAAAAATCCAATTTAAAAATAAATTAACATACAAATTTCTCAAAATGAACACTCTAACATTTATTCCATTCGATTAACAAAAACTCTAATGTCCAAAAACCCTAAAAAACTTATTAAATGAAAGGGAGAATCACAGTCAGACTCTTTGAGATTAGTTATTTCATCACTCAAACTCTCTGACGTTTGAAATAATATACACAACTCCTTAAGTTTTGTACGTGTATAACACTTAGATCTTTGTCATCAATGTCCGTTAGTATATCGATTAGTAAATTACATCTACACCCCCTAAAGTTTATAGGTGTATAATAATTAGACTAATCAAGTTTAAAATGTTATACTTAAACTAAAAAACTCCAATCAAAACTAGAGTATTAAATATTTTAAATTTCATAACTAAAATTCATGTTCTATTATGATATTTATTGAAATAAATTAAAAATAAAATTTTAATTTTTTCTTAAATAATCATAATTAGTATACAATTATACTATTTATTGAAATTTAATTTGACAATTTAAACAACCAAATTAAACTACACAATTACCCCAATTAAAACAAAACACATTGTTTTCATTACAGTTTGATCCCTTGTTTAATTTTTTCAGTTTTATTTCTAATAAATATTATAATTGTATATTAATTATGATTATTTGAGATAAAATATTTTTTATTTTATTTTATTTCAATAAATGACATAATAGAACGTTAATTTTGGTTGTAAAATTCATGTTTTATTATGAATAACTTAGACCCCGTGTTTATTTTTTTTGTTTTATTACAATATATAGTATAATTGTATACTAATTATGATTTTTTTAAGAAAAAATTAGATTTTTATTTTTTAATTTTACTTCAATAAATGATATAATAAACACATGAAATTTGGTTTTAAAATTTAAAATATTTGACATTCTATCTTTGATTAGAGTATTTTTAGTCTTAGTATAACATTTTAAACTTGAAATGTCTAAATGTTTTATGCTTACAAATTTCAAAATGTCTGAGTGTAATTTACTAACAAATATACTAACGAACATTTGACAGTAAGGGTATAAGGGTTACACGCGTACAAACGTTAAAGGTCTGTGTGTAATATTTCAAACATCAGAGAGTATAGATGATTAAGTGACAAACCTCAGAGAGTCTAAAAGTAATTTTGCGTAAATGAAATTAACACATAATCTTAATCTAAATAACCCTAACATACACCAAATCAAATCAATTAATTTGCTCATAAATAAACAGGGTATTAGTCATAGAATAATGTTATTTAAAATTAAAAAATTAATTTAATTGACTGGTTTTATGATGTGATTTAATTGTAATTATTAAATTAATATCAAATTTTATTGTTTGATAGAGTCTACAATCAATCTAATAATTATAATAATTTAGATTAACAAATTAGATCGCTATCAGTGATATGGATCTTATTCAAGATGTAATGAATCCATAAATATGCTCTGGAATCAACAAAAAATCTTCATTCATTTGGAGCCACTGAGTATAAAAATAATAAATTAAATTAAAATAATTAAATAATTTTTTTTTACAACTATCATTATTTTTAATAAATACAAAAAATATAATATAAAGAAAGCATTTTTAGTAACATAGTTGAATTGTTGAATTAACATAAGAATGTCTCAATCGTCATAAATAACACAATATTATCGAAAGCGACCCACTATGATTCTGAATTGAATCACTTTAGGTAGACGTGTGGTGTGGCTTTTGTAGAATGTTGCATCACACCTAAAATGGTATACTAATTACATTTTATCCTGTAAAACTTAGGATTAATAACATTGTACATCTCAAAGGATTTCAAAATATTTAATTTGCCCCTTTAATGTCATTGAACACTAACCATGTTGCCCGAAAGATTAACTGCCGTTAAGTAATTCCGTCTATTCAAGGATCATTTTGAGGGGCACAAAATAAAAAAAAATAAAAACTAAAAATTTTAAAATATTTCGAATGGTAAAATGCCATTTCCCCTAAAACTTAACGTGCATGGCATATGGAGTATTACTAGATGAATATCAATGATTAATTGGAATACAATGCTTTAATTATAATTACGAGAAATGATATTGAGATATAATTTATTGACCTAATTAGGGATAATTCGTGCTTGAAGACATGGTGCAGTATGAATGATTTTGATAGGGATGTTAGTGGTAGTTTGATGAATCTATTTAAGACCGTCGGCTATGTTTATTAAAATCTGTCATGTTTTATATTATAGAAGATTCACAATAACTCTTTGATTGACTATGAACCCTGTCAAGCATTAGAACTTGTCATTAATTACATTATTAGATTAACAAATTAAGTTAAATTTTTAAATAGCACTAACTCTTGAATTGACTGTGAGTCTCATCAAACATTAAAATTTATTATTAATATAACAGTTTTAAAGAAATCACATCATTAAGTCAACAAACTACAGTTAATTCAAGACTTTTATAGTGAATTAAATCAGCAAATTTGATCAATTTTTTAGGTCACAATAAAATGAATCTTACTCTTACTCTTTACTTAAGGCCAAAGAACAAAAATAAATGTTATGTAGTGGTCTCTTCAATTTCTAAACCAATTCAATGGTTCTCAAACTCTTCGTATCATATTCATTAATTGCATACAATCGATACATCATCGTTGAAAGCTTAGGTTTTTGTCAAAAGAACGAGGGAGAAAAGTTTTTGTTTTTTCTATGGGTCATAGGGAGAGGAAAGTTTAAAATGCTTGGGAATGTTTATAAAAACAAACGAGGCTCTAGGCATGTAACCTTACTTGCTCTCATGTTATTTTACATATTACTATTGGGGTGTAAAGTGTAAACAAAAAGAAACATTGATATAAAAGTGTAAGGTTTAAAGAAAATGGAGGCAAGATGTAATTTTAATAAAGTTGTAACGATTACAAACACATGACCTCATCTGTTACTGTCGGCTATTTCTCATTTTGTCACTGTCACATGCAATACTGGCCTACTGAAGCTTACAGTGAACTGCCAGCTTTGCTCCAACTTTATGGCATTTAATGCAATACTTACCATTGAATTATTTCTATCTCTACGCAATTCTATCTATCTATAATATAAATATAAACATGATAATTTCATTGTTCAATCTCAAATAAATTCATCTAATAACTACTAACATCTCTTTTAAAATCATTCACATTGCAAGTCATAGGTTGCATATGCAAGGATGACTTAAGGCAATTGGAGCCCTAAAGCAAAAACACTAACTGAGGTCTTTTTTATTTTTAATATTAATATTTTTAAAAAATTAATTTATTTTTAATTTATTATATGAAAGAGAGACCGAAGAAGGACGTGCTAGTGTTACTGCAAAGAATATTTTAACTTTTATTTTTGTTTTTTTATCAGAAAGAGTGTTTAATTTTATTTTTTTTAATGTTGTGTACTAATTTTTACACAGAGAGAGAGAGTAGGGATAAATATGAGTTGAGTTTTCAGTATTTTTTACTTTTTCAACTTATGATTTTTAGATTTCTAATGTTATGAATTGAATCATGGACCCAAATTATTACAGTAAAAATGTTAATTGAACTTAATATTTTAGGGTCTTTTTTTAAGAGTTTAAAATTTAAAGGATTTAATTTTTTTATGTGTTAGTAATATACCTAAAAATTTGGGGCCTTCTAAAAATTTGGGCCTAAAGCCCATGCTTTTTTTTTAATGCAGTAGAGCCAACCCTCTGCGTATGCATGTCATACTCTATTGATAAAACTCAGAGAGTAATAGAAAAAAAATATTACAAATTCATACCCTTGATTTGCCATTGTATGATGGAATAATGAGTATCTTTGAACCGATATTGTGATGAGCTGCTGGACAAATCTCAAGCATGGTGCTAGTGGTAATGACACATTTTCAGCCCAAAAATAAGCAATGGAATTAGCAACTATGCAAGCTAAGCAAATTTTACTTGTCCTGTTTTACATTGAGAATAATGGATCAAAATTCCCCAGATAAGTTTGAGCAAACACTTTCCCTCGACTCAACCTTTATTTGCACAAAATCTCCACCTCGTTCTTTTTGGCCAAAGGGATCATCGCAGAAGCCTTCTCGTTTGAGCAATATGGTTGAGTGTAGCTCATAGGTCGTATCTTTCAACTGCTCTTTTAGCCATTCTGTATCCATCACCATAAATTGGAGAACAATCATACTTCATACAACCTATCTCATATTCCCTCAACTTGCTCTCAAATTCATCACCAACAGAAAACGATTCCACCCACATTTCAGCTATAACTTGGCATATACCTTCCTCAACTGCCCTATCCAATGTAGAAGGACGATACCAGCAAGCTGCCAAAAAAGTTTTAAAAAATCATCTTAATTAGGAAGCATAGAACTAAGAATGTTTCCTAAAGTACGTACACATTTAGAAACAAATTTTACTTCAATGAAGATTTTTCCACTTTGGACAATTGAAAAATCATCTTGAAGTTTTGTGTAGGTGCAATTGTATGAATATCTGTGTGTGGAATAACCTTGATGATACATCCAAGCATGTATCATTTCGTGTCCTAGGATTGTTCCAATCGTCACCCTGCTTGTAGAATAGGCTAAAAATTTCAATTTCAACCAAATTTAAAATAATTATTAGAAAGGAGAAACATAGAATAACAACAGATTCATGAGGCATTAAACCACTTCTGAAACTACCTAATTGTTTCAAACTTTCGATTTTCAATGAAGAATATGGCCCTATATAAAGAAAAAGAACTACTTCACTGATTGGCTCAAAACTGATGGAGGTCATAAAAGAAAAAATGAACAATGGAGGCAACTATATATTCCTTGGATGGACTATATTATCGAGGGGTGAACAGGCATGAATATTCATCAAAGTCGCGGATGTAGACTGCGTCATCACAAAACAAAATAAGTTATAACAAGATGCTTGAGAAGATAAAATGAGTATTACTTAGGTAGACCAAACAAAAGTAGAACCCCTGACACCTTCCAACAAGGTAGATGCTTGGTCTCTTTTAGTACTTGAATTTTTTCTCCAATCTGAGAATAGTTTGTAACCTGTTAGTGTGAGAAGAAAAACAAATTAAACCCATATTACATGAATCGTTATTTTCCGTGTGTTCGTATGTGATATTTTTCTCTTATTCCCCTTTGCGAATATAAGCAAAGGTGTCAAGAAGATGTAAAATTCTTACACTTTGTACAGTTGATTGGCCAGCAAAAGGTATCGTTTTCCCCACAACACGACCATACTGTAGGTGCATACACGCCAATAGCATCTTTAAAATAGATACATGGACTTTAATCTTGTTGATTAATATTGATGACTTATCTACATGTGTCGTACATCTTTTCCCTTGTTTGAATTTTTGTTCATTTCGTTGTTATCAACCAGCAAAATAGGAATTCCCCTTCTGACTTTGAGGTTCAAAAATTCGAAAAATTGATGCACGTCATGAATAAGAGGTTGCAATTCATGGATGGTCATGATAGAAGTAGAACGGCAACAAGGACAAATAATACAACCATCACTAAAGATAGTGCAGAGTTGACCTCTAGACTGCACACAGTGACAAAGTTTGATTATTAGCTTTCTCAAGATTTGTGGCATTTGCCAAATCCCATTGTACGAAACACAAACAAACATATAAATCAAGTTTCAATTCAAGATCAATATAGTACGAATTCTGGCATATACGAATTTTAGCTTCATAATTGTCTTTGTTTCTCCAAATGTGGGCCCTAACAAGTTATAGCCCAACCCCACAGCTCATTCACCTCATCGATCAACATCTAATTTAAGCCATCAGACCAGATTTAAACGTCATCCAAGAATTTCCAAGTTTGGCCTATAAGAAAAATCCATAAAAAAATATGAACTTAAGCCAGAATCTTATTAGTTTGGTTAAAAAACTAACCCACCCCAATCTCTCAAAACTTTACTCTATGAACTGCTCTACTAATGTTCCAAAGAGTTGTCGCTGGCCAGGGACAATAAATGTTCCAAAGAGTATATGGAGGTATTCTCTTCTGGCTTCTATATGTTGAAGTACTGCAAACACCTAGTATCAGATAACCAAGGCATTTTTCAGCCCACAGATTACTAGAAACAATATAATTACTGCTTGCACTCTAATTAATCTGAATTTATGTTAATTATTTCCTTGTGAAAAGTGAAAATACGAAAACATGGAATAAATAAAGAGGTATTAAACTGTTTGCACTAACTCTTTCCTCTTTCCTGACTCTGCATATTTGCAGATTGGATTTAGTTCATGCACAGATGATCCTTTATTACATAGTTTGAATGTGGACGATGATGTACTAGTTTTTTTCCTTAAGAACATAGATGTATCTTATTCTGAAGCAAATTACAATTAATTGACAAACCTTATATCTTCAGCAACCACAACACTTGGGTGTCATGTCACTTTGATGTCTTTTGCAATATATCTGACCCAAAAGGGATGTTTAATCATTCTTGAATTAGGAAGGGAATCCTGCAAGACAATGCTAAGTGTATTAAAAGGCACGAAAACTACATATTCTGCATTTATAGTGGACAAGTATCCATTATAGTTCTATTACAAAACATTCGGACATATCTACCAAAAGAAACACGTTCTTTTATTATCTTGAAAACATGTTTGGGGCCAAACCTAAATTTTATGGCCTACGAGAATCACTTTACAGTCTATCAAGTACTAATTGGAAGCAGTGAACAATGATGCAAAATTGCACCTTTCATTTAAACCTCAAATTTTTGGATATTCACTTGCAACAGGTCATATACTCACCAATTCACCGCAAACATCACAAAATTGATATACCAGATTACCATACTCCTGTCCTCGAAAGAAAAAAAGAAAAAAAGGTAATTAGCATAACATGGTCAATGAAGAATGACTATAAACAAAATGTCAAAGTCTAATTAGGGTCCATAAGAATAGAGAAAAATTAGTACAAGGATGTTGAGTTTACAAATGGTGTTCATCTTCACAAGGTGGGATGTATAAAAAATTCTCCTTATTCATTGTAGGTAGTAAACAAAATCACCTCTTCTTTCAAAACACCTCTTCAATATGTATGTGTGTGTGAATTAAGGGAAGCTCGAAGAGCTTTCTCCGCCAGCGTGTTATGTAGTGGTAAGCATTCTATAAGCGACTTATCGAGTCTATGAAACTTTGATTCTTGTCCGCAAAATGTTTTTCAAATTCCTACCGACGTGTCCTATTTAGGTATGTTTTGTTTCTCCAAGTTACTTATGCACAAGCTAATTTCTTCTTATTCTTTTTCTATTTTGAATTACAAATAGCTTTCTTTATTTCTCATAGGTGCATGTCTATAGTTATAATTAATGATTGTTACAAAATGATAATAGAAAGATTACATAAATTCTGTAATTCTTGACCAATTTCAACTCAGAAAATAAAGCCCACCACCCCAAATTCTAAGAAAAACCGTGGAAAATTTACACGGACAAATTCAACTTCACTATACCACAAAGTCGCCTCACAAAGATCAGCACTTTCACGAGCAATTTGAATAGGACAAGAAAATCATGAATGTATAAAACAATGTATACACCGAAACTCGTGCATGCACCCAAATTCACTAACATAAATTGAAAAAAGCAACTTATGGGTAATCCGAGGGACACAAATCAGTGCTCAATAAAGAACAAAGAGAGAAGATAGAGAGTAGCGAAGGGAGCTTACTTGGAACCCATACAGGTGGAAGAATGAGAGAGAAAGACATATATAGAGCTATCAACAAACGCTCTTTGGCGGTGCAACAGTATCGCAGTGAATGGCCTCTGCATTCATTAGCTTTTTAAAATTGGAAATGTCCATTATGCACAGGAAACAGGAAAGACTATACTCATATATTTAGCAGGAGAACAACAGGCAACCCCACTAGCGTCAGGTTCACTTGGGCCATGACGCTGTCAATGGGCTACGGGCTGGCCTGTGACCCAGTCCAAATAACCGACCCAAAGACCAGCCGACTATTCAATATTTAATGTTAAATAAGATAAATTATAAGGTCCTACGGAAATGGATACACCAAATTAGACTTATTAGTGAATAAGTCCATAGTGAAAAATATTTTGTGAAAAAGTCCTCTCATGATATATATGACTTGAATATCCTTTACTATGTAGCAATTGTCTAAAACGGTTTCTCTCTCACGACGCTCAACTTTGGAAATCACTTAACATCTAGTAAAAATTTATTTTCTTTTTTTTAGGGATATATTTTAAATTTTTTGGAACCTTTTGAAATTTAAAAATTAAAATTAAGGAATTTTGATTTGTATTATGTTTAATTTGGTTATGTATGTATATATTAGGAGTTTTCGTGATTACATGACAACAATTTGGGAGTCAAAGTAATATGTTTTCATCTTCAAGATAACATATTTTATTTCTTTTTTTTTTAGGGATATGATTCAAAGTTTTTGGGAACCTTTTGATATTTGAAAACTAAAATTAAAGAATTTTAGTTATCTTATTTTAGAAAGTACTAAAATTAAGAAAATTTTGAAAACACGCTATGGTGTCACACTTTCTATGTAAAAGGTACAACCATAATGTTTGAGATGTGAATTTTTTATATTTTTTTTTACTATAGAGTTACACTACCTATCTACAATATATGGAATCACTTTTATAGTCATACTTTCAACAAACACTTTGTTTTCACATCATGTTGTTTCGTTTAAGGAGCCTTTTGTTGTCACAGTTTTTTCTTATTTTAGCATATGAATTTATAATGTGACAAGAAATTTTGGTAAATTTTTTTCGATGTAAAGACATCCTTGGTGCAGTGACTTAGAGACTACGATTACACACACACGTTCATTTGGTTTAATATTGTGACAACGAGTGTGACACCATTAGCTGAGCGGCTTGAACAGGATAATTACACACACATTTCTTTGTTTTTAATAGTGTGACAACAGAGTATGACATCATTGTTTTAGAACTTGTCCACTACGATTATAAACGCTTGCATTCCTTTGATAATTGTATAACAATACAGTGTGACAACATTGGTTCATTTGTTGATACAATCACAATTAACAGAATAAAAAAAAATAGTATTACAGTCATAAAACTGAAACCAAAAAATTTCCTATACAAACAATTACATGTACCGAAAATATAGATCCACATATTTGAAGAGACGAAGAAATAAAAAATAGCATTTATATATCATATGTCATAGAAATTATATGAGGTTATAATGATATGAATGAAAATTATAATGTAATAGTACAATACCGAGAACATGGAGGAAACGAAAAAAAAAAAACTAACTTGGGCTAACAACAGTTTGATCGCAAAAAAAGAAATAAGAAACATGACCACTCAAACAATCAGTTGAACAGAAAAAATAGAACCAAACAAAAGAATAAAAAATGAATGAAAGTATAATTTCGAACTTGATAATGGTTGAACGTTATAGAAGAAGAAAAAAAATAAAAAGTAGTTGGAAAAGAATAAGGATGATCACTTAACGTTAACTAGTTTGAGAAGAAGAAAAAAGCTAAAATTGGTTGGAGAAGAAGAAAAAAACAAAAACTGATTGGAGAAGAAGAAGAATGATAACAGTTGATGGTTGGAGAAGCAGAAAAAGATACGTTTGATGGCAAAGATATTGAGAATATAATTCATCCATTAAATTAGAAAATATTTAATATAATAAAAAAATTCAAATAACAAAGTAACTATCAAATCTAATATGTATGATTTAAAGGAAGGACAAATATGTCAAAAAAATCAGAAAAAGTTAAAAAGTGTACTTGGACACAATAAAATTAGAAAGATGAGGACTAAAAAAACTTAACTTTAAAAGCTATATACTTTAAGGCCAATAAATATAATTTAATGTACCCCTTCCCAATTCTCTGTAAATTATTAGTTATAAGCTGCAAATTTATTTTGTAAGTAATAAGTTATTATATAAGCTATACGCATCTGATTTAGAAATTATGACTTTGATGATATAACTTCATTTAGCCACATTGAAGACCCCATGTTATGAGCCATGGTACATACCATGGTGCTGGATCCCTAAACCGTTGCCCAACCCGATAGCTTCCCTGTATGCGATTTGGCCAGGCCCAACCAGAAGAAACTTTGGCCGTTTGTCTCAGGCCCTGGGCCTTGGAAAACTTGCCCTTACAAAGGAAGTTGTTAGCTAAGATTCATCAAACAATTGAACCAGAAAAGACTAACTGTTATGTTGATCAAGATCGTTTATTATAAATTTTCGTTCCAAATAATGTGACACAGTTTTCGGTAAATTTTAAGCCAAACCACTTTATCCTCACTTTGGTCCTTGAAGTTCCCTTTTTTTTTCCAATTTCATCCTCTAACTTTCGATACATTTCAATTCAGTCCAACCAATGACTTCTTCAATCAAGAACTTGAGGGAAAATGTCATGTGTGATTGTGGAAAAAGGCATGTGTATGCCGTTTTTTGTGAAAAAAATTAAATATTATTCTGGATTTGGTTTGAATTGATTCAATATCGAAATTTAAAGGATGAAATTCAGAGAAAAATTTAAGGACCAAAGTGAAAACCAGGTGAAACTTTAAGGACATAGTTGTTTTGAGAATTGTTATGGAAGGCATTGAGAAATGTATTCCTTACATTTTCAATACTCATGAAAATTAATATTGATAATAGAAAGTATTTGAATCTATGGTAAGTTTTACAAACAACCATCTATTCTATCACATATTATATAACAAATATATAATTTTATTTTTAACATCATCCATTCCATTACTCTATTCCAGATGTATGTACAAAAAAAATGTAAAAAAATAAAATAAAAAAATCGGTGACACCGTATGTTTTAACTTAATATGAAGAAAAAAATTCAAAATATTTTTTTTCAAAAAAAAAAACGGGTGACACCATACACTTAAACATAATACGAGAAAAAAAATTCAAAATCAATTTTAAAAAAAATAATAATAACCAGTGACATCTTATGCTTAAACACAATACAATGAAAAATTTTAAAATTAGCAATGTTTTTTTAAAAAGTAATAAAATTAAAAAACAAAAAACCGTTGGTGGCCAAAATCCCACACTAATATTAAAGGCCGAAGGGCAATTCAATCATTAATCTCCCTAATACCGTTGGTGGCCAAAACCCAAAAAATAATACCACCTCCTAGGTGGTATTATATAAGTCCATGCACGTGAGTTTTGGTAAACTATAGCTAACAGGTAGGTATTGTGACTCAAAAAATAATACCACACAAAAAAAAAACAAACAAACAAGATATTAGTGGATCTCACATACTATTTTCCTTAATCCCACCTCTTTATGCCACCATTATCTTTCAAATAAACATGTTCTAAGGGTAAAAAACACAGTTAGCCCAAAATTATATATTGACAAGGAATTGCAAAAAATGCGAAATAATCATGCTTGGACTTGTCAAATTGTGTGTTACTTGGTGTCATCATTTTTGCAAGTTAAAGTGACAAGTACCACAATTTTTGTCACATACAAGAAAATTGACAATATATTTACTTGCACGGGGTGTAACATATTGTTGACTATAATCACAAAATAATTGTCCATCTTTAGAAAATATAGGCTCAATACTAGCAAAGTCTTCTTAAGATGCAAGTGGTCAATGCTCTTTGAAAGTGGAGTTTCCTTCTCTAATATTTTAACGGTTATTTTCAGGTCTCATATGTGATATACAGGGGTGGCAACAATATCAACAGTGGATATTGCCATCTCACAGCTGACTTGGACGATTTTAGGAGTATGTGGTACACTGACAGTCTCAAGCATAGTTTGCTATATGTGCTCATGTCAGCATAACGAAGGGAGTGGTTAGCATGTGCCAAAGCAACAGAATGTGACACTGTCTCCACACATGCGGGAGCATCCATGATGTACTTCTGCGCAGGCTATGGCAGAGTGGCGTCAGGTGGATATACTGGATGAGAGATGGGTTCAGCGCGAGCATTTGCCTTCTTGCCGATACTACAGCTACCACTGAGCTAGGTTTGTCACTTCTCTTACCGTTTGCAGTTGCAATTTTTTTATGATGTTGTTCATTTGTCATAAAAAAAATGCAACTACAAACGGCAAGAAAAGTGACAAACCTAGTTCAGTGGTAGTCGTAGTAACAGCAAGAAGGCAAATGCTCGTGCTGAGTCCATCTCTTATCCAGCATATCCACCTACCGCCACTCTGCCCTAGCCTGTACAGAAGCACAACATGCATGCTCTGCATGTGTGGAGACAGTGTTACATTCTGCTGCTCCAGCACAGGTTAACCACTCCTCTCATTATGCTGACATGAGTACATATAATAGACTATGTCTGAGACTGTCAGTGCACCATATACTCCTAAAATCATCCAAGCCAGCTGTAAGATGATAATACCACTGTTGGTATTGCTGCCACCTCTATATATCACATATGAGGCCTAAAAATAATAGTTAAAATATTAGAAAAAGAAACTTCACTTTGAATGAGCATTGATCACTTGCATCTTAAGAAGACTTCACTAAAAAAGGAAAGCATCATGCAAAAATTGAAACTTTCACCCAAGCTTTACTACTGGTGGTACAGGGAATTGTAGTGGTGGAGGTACATATTCCACTGCCCATAGAGCTCGGCGGCGAAAAGATCCTGCAGACAATATCACAAATTACTTAGCAAACACAACATAACACACCACTTTGTTCTCATTGTTAAGGAGGAAACAGAAAAATCAGCAAAACAAAATTTGTTAATATTCGTTTAATAGAAGTAGAATTCTCAGAGTACAACTACTACTTTTTTTTATATAGAAAACACGAAAATTCTCTTAATCAAAAAAAATCATGAACAAAGTACATAAGAGAACTGGGTATCCTCGTGAGCAAAGCAAATACAAGAAAGATACAACAAACAAAAAAAAAAGGCTAAAAAAACCTATGAGCATAGCATAAGAAGTACGTCAAGAAAATGCACTGAATTATATCATACTTGAAATATATGAATTTTGGGTTCTAGACAACCTTATAAGCACAAGACATAGCACCCCCAAGTATTCTCCAAAAATCGAATTCTCATCCTATTACCAACAGAATACTTAACGCAGGTGGAAAAATTAGATAAACCTCATGAAATGAACTTCCAAGTGCAATGAGCACCTCCTTCCCACTAACTTTGGAACCCCACTCAGAATTTTATGTCATTTTTATTTAGCTTTATAAAATTTTGATAGTTATTATGTATTATGATAATACATAATAAATGAGTTTCATGAATTCAAAACTTGTAAATTAACAACACACAATATAACCTGAATAGCTTCTCAATATCAAAGTGGAATGTTGATCATGTATTATGTATTTCAAGTTGCCATACGAAATTCTATTGTCTTTGACTACAAAACATTTAGAAATGCGCATTAAACCTTCAAATGGTGATCCATGTCAAAGGTTGCCCTGAACAAATTTCGTATGCTGCAAGGTTTATTGAGTGTGTAAAAAATAACATGCTTCAATTCTTCTGATGCTTTCCTTTATCAATGCCAAGGCAGAGGCAGTGCACAACAAATTTTCAGAGTGTAATTCAAAACCGAGAGTTGACGCAATTTTCTAACTCTTTCTCAGGTTATTTGATACAATCTCGGCTTCTAGCTAGTTACTATAAACCCTCTAAAGTGCAACCACAAGATTCAGTGGCACCCGCACACACGTCCGCTTTGAGACCACATATTCTGCTTAAACAGGCAACATATATGAAAAACAAAGTGGTTGGAGATTGATGAACATAAAAGATAACTAAAGAACAATGATAGGTGGTCTGATGGATTTAAAAGAGCCTTATTTTTTTCTATACCTTCTTTACAACACACAAGGAAAGCTGAAGAAGATTGACATGCAAATATCTATGGAGAACTATAATATAGCAGCACTAGCTAAATGTCTTAGAGCAAACTTCAGATATGTACATGATTCCACAAAAACATCTCTAAGCAGAGCACCTCCTACAGGCTGTAACAGCCTTCCATGGAAGCTTTTTTTTCTTTAAACGTACATGTAAGGAATCCTTCATTTCCATTTTAACATCCATGATTGATTTACATAAAACAGTTGTCTAACCTTCGAAATTTTTTCACTTGGCATGCCATTTAGCATAAAAATTGTGCTACAAATAAGGACAAAATTTTGTCTGCTTAGGAAACAAATAAGAGAAATTTGGTTAATTGATTAGCCACCTTTTGGTATAAAATAAACTGCTTAAATAAATAGAGTTTTCTCTCAAAGCTTTTTCTTCTCCCTTTTTTGTATAACACAATAGTTAGAAACAGTCGAGGTTTGAGTTTTCATATTTCTATTAGTCTTCATACAAAACGAAATGCAAAAAGAAACATATGTCATTCTTGTCATTTCAATAGCAATCTAACCTGCACAGGTGGAGCTGCCAATAATGGAGATGCAGGCAATGGTGGCCACAGCGCTCGGCGGCTGACACTCCTAGTGGGAAATGGTGGCTGCAAATCAATGTTACAAAAAAATTAGCAAACACAACATCAGAGAACTCTTAGTGTAACACAGAGAACAAAGAACACTACATTATCTTCCAATCACTGTTCAACATGCCTGCAGTCCATCATATTTCTCTTCAACCATTTAATTACACCCAAATTGTCAAGTCCCCTCTACCAAACAAACAAAACAGAAAATTCTAATAAAATTCTACAAAAGGGTGCATAGAGAATGATTTTGTATTTTAATTTACTCAAAAATAACGTCTGCAATAATCTCGATGACGATTTGATTTCGAACCTTTAGCCTTAACAACAGAAAGAACAATTTTTGTTACTTTTGAAATTCAAGATACGTCCAAAGTTCTAATTCTACTTCTGCTATGCAGCCATCATGAACCACGGTTACCATAAAATCAAAATAACACAATTTACCCACCGAAAATGAAAATAGAAACATAAATTGTTAAAACCAAGATCAATGGGTCTAATTCTCTGTGTTAGTGAAACAGTGGAGTGACAATTTGGTGGTGTCTTTGATGAATGGTTAATCTATTTGATGGGTAGTGGTGAATAACTTAATCTATTTCATGGGTAGTGGGTGAATAAGTTAACCTCTACCTACATACACAACAGAAGCCACACCAACAACAGAAGAAGGGTTCGGATAAGCCAACATCAAGAACAAACTCCTTATTCAATCACATAATTTTAACCCCAATCAAGCTTACTCGGTGTTTCATCAATTACAAAGAGTAGCAGCATGTTATGACTATGGGGTCACTCTTTAAAATAAAAACATCTTTGAAACAGGCAACTAAGTAAGATCTGATTTTTACAGACCTAATTCATTCATCATTTCTTAAAAGCCAGAGGAATCAACCAACCAAACAAACACAAAACAGAACGCAACGGATATAAAGATCTATAGACCATGGCAAAAGTTAAGCTAAACCCTCCACAGATTAAAAATTCCAATTTGTACAAATTTTACAGGCAACATAACTGAAGTAACAACATTTCTATACTAAAAGACCCAGATCTAAAAAGGAACGAAACAAGGAAAAATAGAGCAAACCCAGATCAGAAATTCTAAAAATTGGAACACCCAGAAGATGTATAAACAGCAATATTGCAAATAAGATTTGACTTCCTACATAAGCATATTGTATCCACAAACGAAAAGAACAAGAACAACCAAAAACGAAGGATAGAAAAGAAGGGAATACCAGTGTATCTTCCCTTGAAGCAAGACATGATTAGATCGAGAGAGGAGAGAAATTAGAGACGGAAGAGTTCACAGAGAGAGAGAAAGAGATAGAGAGAGATCCATACCAGGTGAAGATGAAAGCACACTGAAGACAGCTCTGATGAACAACCCAAAATTGGCGCAAAACTCTGATGAAGAACAACCCAAACTTGGGGGGAGAGAGCTCTGATGAGAGAGAGCCTTGCTACAGAGAACTGATGAGTGAGGATAGAGGGAGGCAGATTAGCCAGAAATACAGAGCCGGTTCGAGAGGAATTTTTTGGATTGGCTCAGCAAGATAGCTAAAAGAAGGCATTTGTTGAGAGCGTTGGAGTTGCACTTATAAATCGTAGTAGCCATTAGAAACAAGGAAAAGAAACCAAGAGACTTACAGATTCTGAATCAGCAGGCACAGTAAGAGACAAGAGAGAGAGACCGAGAGAGAAGGAAGCCATAGCAGATGCGTGTCAAAGAGAGAGGGGGAAGGAAAATAGAAAGGCTGGTGTAGTTTAAGGTTTGGGTGGATAGAAACACATATATAGAAGGAGAAGGTAGAATTGTTTGGGGTTTACATCTGTGTGATCTTTCAACTGCAATGTCAATCTTCAAACCCACATTCAGAAGCTTTGTTTGATAAAAAAAAGGAGTTCCAAAAAAGGCACACTGTCTCTATATGTCTCCAGGATTGCACAGAGATTGTAAATCAAAAGTTCAAGGGTATTCTAATTCTAGCTTACTTTGGGTTGGTTTGGCTCTGTTTTTCAACAATTTTAGAAAAAAATTGCTAAACTTGGTTGGGAAATCTGAGCTCAATAATGCCTTATATATATATACACAAGAACACGTTGTGTGTGTGTTTGGGGGTCTCTGTGAATGAGTGTATTTGTAATTTGCTAAAGATGGCAGACCTGGTGGTGCTGGGTTTGAATGAAGTATTAAGAGACGTAATTGGGTTTTGGGATGGTTGAAGATTGCTAATGATGGGCTAAAGTTATGTGAAGGAGTGAATTAATTGAGGAGTAATAGAGAAGGTGAAGGGTGGTTAGTGGCTTCAGTGGAGAAGAGGCGGTGGCAGGTAGGATTGATAAATTGGGTGAAATAGTGAGGTCATTTCAGCCATTTTGACCTATAAATTATGTGCATTGTTGTTATTATAATTATTAAAAGATTATATCAAATTACTAAATGTTGTTATATTTTTCACTTTTTTATTTTATTTATTTGTTTTGTGAGCCTCACAATAATCCTTGAATAGACGAAATCACCTAGGGTCTGTTTCCGTTTGGTTAGGAAGGAAAATGATGAAAAGTGAAAATGATTAAAAGTGAAGTGAAAGAAAAAAAAATGATAAAAAAATATATTTTCATGCATGTATTTAGTTAGAATGAAAAATATATGAGAAAGTTTAAAAAATTTCTTATAATTTTACTTTCTTTTAAACAATAGAATAATTTTCTTTTATTATAAAATATTTTTAGAATGTACAATGTTATTAATCTTAAGTTTTGTAGGATAAAGTGCAATTAACATACTATTTTAGGTGTGATTAAATATTAGGAGATTGTGGATCGTTTTCCATAATATTATGTCAATTATGACGATAAAGACAAGTACCTGACTAGTAATCCAACCCTCATTTTTATTCTTTACATCTCAAATAAAATTATAATTTTTTGTGTTGATTCAATAACTAAAATATGGTATTAAAAATTTTATTTTTTATAATCATTACAAAAAGTGATACATGCAAAAATTATTATTTAATTATTTTAATTTAATGTAGTATTTTTAGAGAATAAGTTAGGATTGTTTTGTGTATTTAAAAAAATAATTTTTTCAAAATTTAGAAAATACCACCATCGACGCCATAACATCCACCACCACCACACTTCCACAACCACTACATATTTTTTTTCATTATTTTTTAGAATCACATAATCAAACAAATTTTATGATGCAAAAAACAACAAAACAGTTTTCTAAAACTCTTCCTAAAAATCGTTTTTGGATAATATTTTTTAAGACGCAAACCAAACATGACTTAATATTTTTACATATAAATTAAAATTTTAAAAATATTACAAGATATAAAATGTCATTTGCCCATACCATTTTGTGCATTCTAAAGTCAAAAAATCTTAAGAGTACCTTGATTATTGTAAATAAAGCATTATATTTCAATTAGTAAATAATTTTTTTGTGTCGATTTGTGACGCACGTAATCATGGATAATTAAGTTTTATTAGCCGATAAGCTAAATTTATATAGGTATATTCAGTCCACAAACTTTAACAAACGATTTCATTGAAATAGGTGTGTGACCCTATGAAAGGATGAAACAACCATCGAACATTAGATTAGTCGGTGAAAGATTGTTTTAATTTAACCAAAATTTCATGTTTGAGTCTTGGGAACGCAGCTGTGTTTGGTAGGGAGAGTTTTGTTGCCCTTCTGGTCTTCTCCGGCTCGAATCTGAATTAGTCGAAATTAAAAATAACTTTTGAATATCGAATAGTCTAAAAAAAAAAAAAAAAAAAGGTGAAACAGAACTCCATATGTGTAATGTAGTGGTCCCATCAATCTTCAATGCCTACTTCAGCAAGAATCATGGAGAATCATGGGTCAGTTTCTGTCACGATTAAGACAACCATACATTTTCAAATCTTTATTTCTAAATCGGTATTTCATTTTATTGTATTATTTTATAATTATTGACTCTAAATAAACCAATTAAAATTGTATGATACAAATTATTTTTCAGCATTTATATAACACTGAAATATAATTTTTATATGGTATCAAAAAAAAAAAATCCCGGATACGAGAGATTATGTGTGGATCCATTTACATTTTAAGTATAATGCATAAATGATATAATTGATACTCGGTTTATTTGAAGAGCATCGTCTTTTAACGCGATACACAATAAGAGGACAATATTAAATTGTGCCTTTGAGCCCAATTCACCCATTGTTGATTGGATTCATTAATTGAAATTTTCAAATGATCGAGTAAGAGGACGAGGTTAAGTGGGTGTTATCTTCTTTGATCTCTTGTTTTTACAATAACTACATTATTACCATAGATCCCCATATTATTTTTTATTGTTAGGTATCCAAGGTACCCATTAATATGTATTTTGGTGATAAATGGGCACGTTGAGTTGGTTATAAAATATTTTTAGAATGTACAATGTTATTAATTATAAGTTTTATGGGATAAAGTGCAATTAACATACCATTTTAGGAATGGTTTGATTGAATATTAGGAGATTGTGGGTCATTTTCGATAATATTGTGTCAATTATAACGATAAGGACAAGTAACCGACCAGCAATTAAACCCTATTTTTATCCTTTACATCCCAAATAAAATTATAATTTTTTGTGTTGATCCAATGACAAAAAAATGGTATTAAAAAATTTATTTTTATATTCATTAAAAAAGTGATACGTGTAAAAATAATTATTTAATTATTTTAATTTAATGTATTGTTTTTATACTTTTTTTATCAAATTTTTTTTTATACTTGGTGGCTCCACATGGCTTTTTGATTTAGAGAGAGATGGGTCCTAGTCGTCTTACATTTTGATTAATGGTTTACGATTTAATTCAAAAAAGATACGAACCCAGAATATCATGGTCAGAATTTGATACTACTCGACTAAATCCTAACAATTTCTTTTGGTTTCAAGTCTTACTAGATTATGGGTAATATTTTTTATTAGGATTATTTTTTGAACTAAATGAAATTGTGTAAAAGTAAATCAAATTGGGTTAGAATTATATTTTGAACTTTAAGTTACATTGGATGAAAGTATATCAAATTAAACTCCTCAACATGAGGCACTAATAGTAATTTGCAAGTAAGACAATTTATAAATTTGACATACACTTATCATTATTTTTTCCTGTTCAACAAGTAGTATTTTAATTCGTGTCACGAAATTACTCTTTGAATCTTGGAAATTCTTTTGGTATGGTAACTCAAATGAGAATCATAGTGGGTTGATATCACTTCCATTTTTGCATACGGAACACAAAAAATTTAAAATTCGGTTGAAATTCGATGCACATATGTACGACTATATGTATATTTGTGCACGTGTATGTAATTAATGATTCAATTTATTAGATTCTTATTTGTTTTGATTGCCAAGCGATGGTGATGAATCTTCAAGCCCGTTATCCACTATTTAGTAGCCTCAAGACTAATAAAATTTATAATCAAGGTTTAATATATTTAACTATGATAAATTACACTTTAATCCCCTCAACTATGACCTTTTTTCACATTTTTCATTCCACTATCATGTTTTTTCACATGACACACCCAACTATGTGATTAGTTTTACAACGTCTCAGTTATTAAGGTCCATTACAAATTTAATAGGAAGTAGTTTGATTTTACTCCCCGAACTATGTGATTTTTTTTTTCATTTTTTCTAGACTAGGACTGTTAATCAAATTGAACAACTTAAGTTCGGCTCGAGTTCATCTTGTTTTTTACTCATTCAAACTCAGTTCTTTATTTAAACGAGCCGAATTTAGAAAATGAAGCCGACAGGCATGATTCAAACTTGACAGACTCGATTATCTTATGTGTAAATATTCGGGCTCAACTCGTTTTCTAAATAAGTTAAACTTGAACAATTTTTTTAACTCGATTAAAACAACAATTTTTTTGGTTCAAATCGAACTCGTTCGAGTATAAACCCTTTTCCAACCACATTTTAAAAAAATGGTACTGTCACTTATTAATTGTGGATGATCGGCTAGACAAAAAAATTGAAGAAAAATTATATTAAATGAGATCAGACATACGGTCCAATTCCATCCAAAGTGGAAACATGCTTGGTGTGACTGATATCCACAGAATATTTGTGTTTGTACGAAACAAACACTCAATGAGAATCATGGGTCACTTTCTTTGACGATTAATAAAGATTTTCAAAATCTCCGGAACAAGGATAGCTTTGCCTGCCAAGTTTTCTTAGTTCATGCACAAAAAGTGTATGATTTTGATATGGTATTAATTTTTTTTTCCCGATACGAGAGATTATGTGTGGATCCATTCACATCTTAAGTACAGTGCATATGTGATATAACAGAAACTCTGTTTATTTTATTATATGGGTGTTAAAATATGACATTATATATTAACACGACACAAAATTAGAGGACGAGATTAAATAGTAACTTTAAACCCAATTCACCCATTGTTGATGGGGTTCTTTAATTGAAATTTTCGGATGTGTAAAAGGACGAGGTTACATTGGTCGGATTAAACTCATTATCCCATAAAATAATTAAAAATCGTAATATATATATACTAAGCTACCAAAACATACAATAATACATCAAAAATATACGCATATATACTAACACACAAAACACATTTACTTAATTACTTGTGTCATGAGTCTAGGGGTTATGGGTCAGTGGTGATCTATGGGTCATGGGTCCCAGGGTTAAGTCGAATATATTAGTAGGTGTGCGCTTTTAATATATTAGTGTGTGTGTTTGTATTTTTTGGTATGTTAATATATTAATTTATTTAATTTTTTTATTTGTATTATTTAATAGAAAAGTAAATACTCAACTCAATAGATAGATACAGATTTGTAATCCATCTTAATCCATTACCCATTTGTCACATCTCCTTGGGGCATTTTGGTAATTAAACTCGTGTTAAATTTTTATAACATGATTTAAGCCTATATTGACCTTTCAATTTATCTACACTTGACCCATCCGATTAACCACACCTATTCTTGATTTTGCCACAAAGGGAATTACCTGACCAAACCATGATTCAATTAAGTGGCAGTGGCAAAATATTCTTTATGATGATGATGAAGACAGTCTGTCTACATTCCAACATCTCTTTCAAATCCCAAAAACCAACTAACATTGTTGAATACATCTGTGTATGTTTTTACCAAAATAGAACAATATATGTAATGTAGTGTGGTCCCTTAGATCTTCAATACCTACTACTTCACCAAAAATCATGAGATTTAAAACTTGGTTCTTAAGGAAGAATGAGAAAAAGGAAAGTCATAAACACTTGTAAAAAGAAACGAGGTTACAGACATGTTCTTCATTGTTATCTTGCTATTCTAGCTCTCCCTATTTTATTTTTGTCAGAATGGACATTACATCTATATACCCCAAAAGAAAATGTAGACATGATATCCCGAGAGTTTCACATGGTTTGAGGCCTTATTAGATCAGGGGACTAATGGTATTTTGCATTTAAATGATTTGACAATGTATCGTGTATGTCGCGTTATATCAAAATTAATTTAATTTATACACACTATGCTAAAGGAGTAGGTTAGATTTACTGAATCAACCCTATAATAACAAGAACCCATCAATTGAATCAATACTAGACTTAGTCGTCAATTGAAGTAGGTCCATAGTTGTAAGTTCATGTCGATTTCTTAAGAATAGACAGAGACATACCCAACACATCGATTTTATATCGAATTAATAGTTGGTGTAAAAAATTGCCCATCTTGATGTATGGGTTGGGAGAATTAGCAACGTTAGTTAGATTACTAACGATTAAAAGGATCAATATCCCTTAGAAATAGTTGTACGTTGTAACTAGAGAAGACAATCGTAACTCATTACCCATTGACCCGTCTAATCCACCCATAAATAAATGAATTGATTACCTATATTAATTAATGCAGGTTCTAAATTGGTTGGATAAAGTGCAATTAACATACCATTTTAGGTGTGATTCACTATTAGGAGATTGTGAGTCGTTTTCGATAATATTGTGTCATTTATAACTATCTGAGAATCAAACCTTCATTGTTGTTTTCGATAATATTATGTCATTTATGACGATAAAGACAACAAACTAACTAACAATCAAGCCTTTATTTTTATCCTTTACATCCGAAAGAAAATTATAATTTCTTATGTTGATCCAACGGTTAAACTATCACCCAAGTTGGTCGTTTAGTAATAAGTTGTACCCTTTTAAGGTTGTCTTTGATTCTCATGTGGTTATCAAGCATTGTTTAATTTACGGGAGCAACAAGTTTTGTTGCTTAGTTTAGGTGGTACTGTGGTGACGGAATACCCTTCTGAATTAGTAATTATGACTCCAATTGAACATTTCATAATGAGGAACCCTCATAGTCATGTCCAATGGGAGTTTACTACCTAATGGCCATCCTTCCCCTTTTTTCTTGATTAAAAAAACAACTATGGTATTAAAAATTGATTTTTTATATTATATTTTTTATATTCATTTAAAAAGTCATGTGTAAAAATAATGGGTACTAGATATCACTCACAGAATATGTGATCACTACTATAGATCGGTCAAGGCTTCATGTGTTGAATAGTCGAATCTTCTTGCAAGCCCTTCGCTATCCATATTAGCGATTGCAGTAGTGAAATTTCAACGGTTTTAATTTAATGTATTGTTTTTATCCTTTTTAGTCAGAATTTTGGACTCTAGACCTTATTTATGTATGGATTCATTACATCTTGAATAAGATGAATATGACTGATGAGCAATAAATGTAGCACTATTTAGTAGGCTCAAGACTAGTTAAATATATAATCAAGGTGTAATAATATATATAATTAGGGTAAATTATACTTGAATCCCCTCAATTATGACCCTTTTCACATTGTCCTCTCAATTATTATACTTTGCACATGGCACACCCAACTATCTTGTTTTGCACACACTCAGCTATGTGATTACTTACACATCGTCTTAGTTATTCAGGCTCATCACAAATTTAATGGAAAGTTGTTTGATTTCATTCCTCTAACTTTGCAATTTTGTTTTTCACTTTGCCTATACACATTGGGCTCGTTTGGTAGACGTATTAGGAGGGGATTAAATATTAGATTGTACTATTTTTTATTTAATCGGAGTTAATACTTTGTTTGGTAAGCAAATTTAATATCATATTAATTTCAAAAATGTCTATTGATCGTATACTTATCGTATGTTTTTTATACGATAACTCTGTATTATGAAGGTTTTTTAATACAACCAAGAGAGGTGGTATTATAATCCAACTCAAACGTATTATTCTACACATTTACTATTGTAACTCCTTAACTGATAAAATCAAGTTGTCATCAATGTAACAAACACTGATTGAGGATATTTTTGTTAATTCAACATTAATACGATGAAATAATTCTCTAACTAAACAACCGATTTGATTAAATAACTACTATCCAACGCTTATATTGTGTATTATCAAATACTTGATAAAATTACATATTATTTAATACCCAATTTAATTTTATCTTTTGTCCTTCCGTATTGTATTAGATTGAATTATTATATCTAATCTATCTATTTCTAATATGACAACCAAACGAGCTCATTGTATACAAATGAGACGGTCACTTATTAATTGTGGATGATCAACCAAACATAAAAATAGATGAAAAAAAATATTAGAGGTGATCGGGCATACGGTCCATCCAAAGTGGTAAGATGCTTGGTGTGGCACTTATTATATGTGCGGGGTTCGATCCTCGTCCCATGTAGTGTACTGTATACCGTTGCTATCAAGAAATGCTTCGATCTACACCTAACCATTTAATATTCTCACAGCCGTTTGAAACTACCTCCCCTAGCTTTTGTTTTTTCGTTTAATTTGTCACCAAAGATAAAGATTTTTTGTTTTTTTGGGAGAATGACACTCACACTCCCTAAACTTTGTTACTTAATCACTCAGATCCATTGATATTTATGATTTGGAGAAAAGGTAGATCCAACCTATTTTAAAAGCTTGGTGGGAAGTTTGCGTTACTTGACATGCACAAGACCAAACATATTTTTCGGACTTGGACTAGTGAACCGGTTCATGGAGGAGCTAACCACAACACACTTAAAAACGACCAAGAGGATTCTCCGTTACATAAAAGGTACACTTGATTTTGGCCTATTTTATTCATCATCTAACAATTTTTGACTTGTTGGATATAGTGACCGTGATTGGGCCGGAGACTTAGATGACCGAAAAAGCACAACCGGTTTTCTATTCTACATTGGTGACACAACATTCACTTGGATTTTGAAGAAGCAACCGATCATCACCCTTTCCACTTGTGAGACCAAATATGTAGCTGTTGCGTCATGCGTATGTCATGCGATGTGGCTAAGGAGCTTACTAAAGGAGCTTAATTTTTCACAAGAAGAAGCAACGGAGATATTTGTGGACAATCAATCGGCAATAGCATTAGCGAAAAATCCAGTCTTCTATGATCGTAGCAAGCACATAGATATAAAGTATCATTTTATAAGAGAATGCATGGCTAACAAAGAGGTCCAATGACATTCACAAGGTCAAATTGCCGATATCTTAACCAAGCCGCTCAAGCCTGACGTCTTTTTCAAACTAAGAGGTTTCTTGGAGTTACTAAATCAAGTTTAAGGGGATGTTGAAGTATAAACTTGATTTGGTTCAAAAGATGAAGTTCAATACAAGCCCAATACAAAAAGCCCAAAATAAAAGATATTTTGGAAGAAGATATACATAGTTTTTAGAAGAGTTCTACAATATTTAGATTCTAGAAGATGTCTAGAAAAGTCTTGAGAAATATCCTAGATATTTATTCTATATAAACATCTAGAACCTATTTAGATATTATCTTGTAAAGAAATCTAGAACCTTCCATGAGTAGTATAAATATGGATGGGTTCTAAGCCATTTTGTACCGAGGCCCAAAAAAATTGTGTTCAATTATAATATAAAGTTCTTTCCCACTCTTGTCTTAGTTTATCCTTCTTCCAAAAATCCTTCTAATATAAATAACCAAATAATCCTCCTCTTTCAACAGAGAGGATGTAGGAATGGCCACCATTGCTGGTGGCGTGGGTGTCGGCGGAGCGGCGGTTGGAGTTTTGGGCAGTGGTGGAGATGAAACTATAGGAGATGGCGAGACCGTTGGAGGTGGTGTTGGTGACGTGGCAGTGGTGGTTGGTGGAGAAGCAACGATAGTATTAGGTGGAGAAGCAAAAAGAGCAACGATAGTACTAGGTGGAGAAGCAAAAGGAGTGGTATGAGGAGACGGTGTTGTCGGAGTTGAGATAGGAGATGTTGCAGGAGCTTGGCCTCCTACGCCGACGACGACAATGCAAACAAAAGATATACCAAACAACGACTTGAGATCCATCACGAGAATAACTTATCGTACGCATGAGTAGGGGTGTTAATCGAGCCCTTGTCGAGTCTTTGTCGAGCTTAATTTACACATTAACGAGCTGGCTCATTTAACTATTTACTCTTAAACGAGTTTAAAATAGTGTTCAAGCTTGGCTTGATTAACAGCCCTACGCATGAGGCTGATAAATGATGTAAAAAGACTGTATAAGTGTACATATGACATAGGTACCCAGGGAGGTTATACCTATGATATAGGTAACATAGAAGACTAGTCATATATTTTAATCATTTATAAAATATAAAATTTGAGAGTTAAAATAATCGTTTCCATTATATTAAATATTTTTAAAATATATTAATTATAAATTAATTAAATTTTAAATGATTAAATATATGATATAAATAAATGATGTGATTTTTTAAGGAGAAAATATATAAATGATTAAACATGTTATAAAAATGAGTAATTCAATTTGACGTTTGAGTCTGACAAAGAGATGATGAGTGAACTAAGTGATTAGTGATGATTTTGAATAGGGGTGAACACCCTCCCCTACGAGTAAGAAATATAGTCTTCCGCATTCTTATCTAATACGAAGAATTTTTTCTTACCCTACCCTACGGGTAAGAAATATAATCATAAGTTTTGTGGGATAGAATGCAATTAGCATATCATTTTAGGAATGGTGTGATTTAGGAGATTGTGGGTTGTTTTCGATAAAATTGTGCCATTTATGACGATAAAGACAACAAACTTGCCAAGGATCAAACCTTCATTTTTTTTCAAAATAATAATTTCTTGTGTTGATCCAACAATTAAATTATGGTATTAAAAATTTATTTTTTATATTATATTTTTACATGTAAAAACAATTATTTAATTATTTTAATTTAATGTATCATTTTTATACTTTTTTTAATCATAATTTTTGTTTATACTTAGTGGCTCCAAATGAATCAACAAAAATCTACGATGAAAATTATTTCAATATAATATATCGAAATATGATTTGAGATGGTATCAAAACATTTTTTTTTTCCGAGTCCAGAGCTTATTTATGTATGGGATTCATTAAATCTTGAATAAGATGCATATAACTGATGAGCAATAAGGCTGTAGGCATGCTTGTTATTTTAAACTAAGTTAAAGATTAAACTCCTCAACATGAGGCACTAATGGTGATTTGCAAGTAAGACACTTCATAAATTTGATGTAGAGTTGTCATTATTTTTTCGTGTTCAACAAGTAGTATTTTTTTCGTGTCACGAAATTACTCTTTGAATCTTGGAGATTCTCTGGAAACTCAAATGAGAATCGTAATGGGGTGGTATCACTTCTATTTTGGGTTCTTTTAACATTCATAACCATTTGGCATGTATGCCATCTCTCTCTAAATATGGTTAAGTGATAGAATTTCAAAGTGGATTTGGTTGCTCTGGGTTCGGGAGTTGCTGGAGAGTCACTTCGAGGAAAAGTCTAAAAAAATCTAGGTCTTTTCTTTGCAGACGTAGTTAATATATCAAACACAAAAAATTCAAAATTCGATTGAAACCCATTCCATATATGTACAAGTGCATGTATGTTTGTGCATGTGTATGTAATTAAGGATTCAATTTATTAGATTCTTATTTGTTTTGATTGCCAAGCGATGGTGATGAATCTTCAAGCCCGTTATCCACTATTTAGTAGCCTCAAGACTAATAAAATTTATAATCAAGTTTTAATATATTTAACTATGATAAATTATACTTTAATCCCCTCAACTACGACCTTTTTTCACATTGTCCATTCCACTATCATGTTTTTGACATAACACACCCAACTACGTGATTAGTTTTACATCGCCTCAGTTATTAAGGTCTATTACAAATTTAATAGGAAGTTGTTTGATTTTACTCCCTGAACTATGTGTTTTCTTTTCTTCATTTTTTCTAGACTAGGGTTGTTAATCAAATCGAGCTACTCAAGTTTAGCTTGAATTTATCCTCTCTTTTTTTGACTCATTCAAGATCGGCTCGTTATTTGAACGAGCCGAACTTAAACAATTTTTTATATTTGTTTAGAAAATGAGGCCGATAGGCATGATTCAAACTTGACAGACTCAACTCGTTTATATGCAAATATTCGGACTCAACTCGTTTTCTAAATAAGTCAAACTTGAATAATTTTTTAAACTCAATTAGAAAAACAAATTTTTTAGTTTCAAGGACTTTATGCCCTATTCCAACCACATTTTAAAAAAATGGTACTGTCACTTATTAATCGTAGATGATCGGCTGGTCAAAAAAATTTGAAGAAAAATTATATTAAATGTGATCAGACATACGGTCCATCCAAAGTGGAAACATGCTTGGTGTGACATCCAAAGAATCACATAATGAGAATCACAAATAATTTTGTACGAAACAAACACTCAATGAGAATCATGGGTTACTTTTTTTTTTGATAAATAAGACAATTAGGTCTGTCAAAATTCATTACGAAACGATTAATTGTTGATTAAACGAGTTTGAGTGAGATTTTAATGGGTTCGGATAATAAACAGATCAACCCATTTAACACGTTTAATAAACGGGACGTATTCGGGTAAGACATGTTTAACCCGTTTAAATAAAATTAATATAATAAAAAATTAATAATTATTTTCCCAAAAAATAGAAAAACCAAAGCCATCTCAGATCCAACAAATAATTGAGTTTCAAACAGAGATCCAAGCCATCTCAGATCCATCTCAGATCCAGCAACGTCCTTGGTAACAGCTTCGCAATCACTGATCATTGCAACCTCAATGGATGCGAAGCAACAAGAAAAATACCCTCTTTAATCTTTGCAAAGCCCACATTCTCAGAAGCACTATAATCAGTCTTGACATCTTGAATAGAATCGATGGTCTGATTAAAATGCACGGATGAGGTGGATCGAATTGGATCGAGACAAGATTTGGTGACTGTAATTATCGATTCTACGGTTTCTTCAACCGTCTTCTGTGCGAACCGTTGATGATGACGATCGTCGTGGTGGTGATGGTGAAGATGTTATATTTGGCTTCTCTTCTAATGATTCAGCCATTGTCGCCATTTTTTAGAGCTTCGTGTGTGAACTGTATAACTTTATTGGCTTTGAGAGCTTCGAAGGTCTCTTCTTCCTGTTCACCCATGGTCTGAGCTTGGTCTTCGGTGGTCTGAGCTTGGTCTAACCATTGCGGTGAACACAGTGAACGAAGGAGAAGGTGATGAAAGCTTTTGGGTCTGAAAGCTTTTGGCTAGAATCCACATTGACTAATTTAAATGAATGAGACCTCTCGTGCCTATAAAAGGCTGCAACCCATTTTTTAGTCATTCAACTTTGCCACTTACAACAGCAAGTGGTGTCCAACTGAAATTTTTTTAGATAAGAGAGTTTAGATGTTGTGGGCAATTAATGGAGCTTAAAATTTTAATAGAATAAATTTTTGGTATGAGTTGAAATTTTAATAAAATAAAACGTGTTAAACGTGTTGTGTCGTGTTATTCGTTTATTAAATGGTTCGTGTTGGTGTTAAAAATTTTTATCCGTTTATTAAACGTTTCGTGTACGGGTTTACATGATTTTTATCCGTTTAATCCGACTCGTAATTATTTAACCCGACATGTTTGAGACCCCTAAAAACAACTAAAGATTTTCAAAATCCGGAGCAAACAAGGTTAGCATTGCCTGTCAAGTTTTCTTAGTTCATGCACAAAAAGTGTATGCTACAAATTTCATGTGAAGTTATTTTATTTATTTTATTATTTTATTTTATTGTATTGTTTTATAATTATTGACTCTAAATAAACCAATTAAAATTGTATGATACAAATTATTTTTTAGCATTTATAAAACAGTGAAATATGATTTTGATATGGTATTAATTTATTTTTTCTTGATACGAGATTATATGTGGATCCATTCACATTTTAAGTACCATGCATATGTGATATGACAGATATTATGTTTATTTTATGGGCTTCAAAATATGACACTATATATTAACACGACACAAAATTAAAGAACGAGATTAAATGGTGACTTTAAACCCAATTCACCTATTGTTGATTGGGTTCTTTGATTGAAATTTTCGGATGCGTAAAAGGATGAGGTTACATGAGTTGGATTAAACCCATTAACCCATAAAATAATTAAAATTCTTAATATATACACACTAAGTTACCAAAATATACACTAATACATCAAAAATATATGCATATATACTGACACACAAATCACATTTATTTAATTACTTGTGTCATAGGTCTGGGGGTTATGGGTCAGTGGTGGGCTATGGGTCATGGGTTGCAAGGTCAGGTCGAATATATTGGTATGTGTGCACTTTTAATATATTAGTGTGTGTGTGTGTTTTTTTTTGTGTGTTAATATATTAATTTATTTAATTTTATTATTTTGCATTATTTAATATAAAGATAAATACTTAACTCAATAGATAGATACACATTTGTAATCCATCATAATCCATTACCCATTTGTCACATCTCCTGGGGGTATTTTGGTAATTAAACTCGTGTTAAATTTTTATAACATGAATTAAGCCTAGATTGACCTTTCAATTTATCTTAACTTAACCCATCCGATTAATCACACCTATTCTTTATGATGGATGATAAAGACAGTCTGTCTACATTCGAACATCTCTTTCAAATCCCCAAAACCAATTAACATTGTTGATTTCGACATGTCATGTGCATGAATACATTTGTACACGTTTTTACCAAAATAGAACAATATATGTAATGGAGTGCGGTCCCTTCAATCTTCAATACCTACTACTTCAGCAAGAGTCATGAGATTTAAAACTTGGTTCTTAAGGAAGAATGAGAAAGGGGAAAGTCATAAATACTTGTAAAAGAAAACGAGGTTACAGACATGTCCTTCACTGTTATCTTGTTATTTTCAGCTCTCCCTATTTTATTTTTGCCAGAATGGACATTATATCTATATACCCAAAAAGAAAATGTAGACATGATATCCTGAGAGTTTGACATGGTTCTTCTGCTCTGCATGGGATCCTAGTTTTGCGTACTTGTTTAAATGGAAACTCTACATTGCTACTTTAGAGCTAAAATTATTAAATCATACTAATTCTTGATATCAATTTTGTGCAGTTATTTAACTGGAAACTTGCTATCTGGACCTGTGCCTTAGTGCCTGGGTGGATGCTGACTACAAGATTTCTCAACATAAAGTGAATAATAATTTTATCACAAATAATATGGTTTTGTACATTGAAGAAAATTACTAAAAATTTAGTTTATCATCAATTCAATATGTACAAATTTTAAGATTTGAAATAACATCGTCTTCTATTTTAGTATGTGATTGAGTTGAAATGTACTAAGCATAGGTTATTTTATGATTTTTTATTTATATTTTGTTTAAGTTAAAATTTTAATGGTGCTTTCTGCAAATCGATGAATAAGCTGAAATTTTTTTCGATGATAGTTTGCCTCCTCTAATGTGAAATGTTGGCTCCGCCCCTGCCAATTGTTAATCAACCTCATTAAGAATAAGAATAGATTGAGATATAGCCAATGACTTCACATCCATTTTATACAGAATTAATAGTTGGTATCAAAAAATTGCCCATCTATTAAAATTCAGTTGAAACCCAATGCATATATGTATGAGGGTATGTATGTTTGTTTGTGCATATGTGTATGTAATTAAGGATTCAATTTATTAGATTCTTATTTGTTTTGATTGCTATGCGATGGTGATGAATCTTCAAGCCCATTATCCACTATTTAGTAGCCTCAAGACTAATTAAATTTATAATCAAGGTTTAATTTATTTAACTATGATAAATTTCACTTTAATCCCCTCAACTATGACCTTTTTTCACATTTTCCTCTCCACTATCATGTTTTTCACATGACATACCCAACAATGTGATTAGTTTTACATCGCCTCAGTTATTAAGGTCTGTTACAAATTTAATAGGAAGTTATTTGATTTTATTCCTAAACTATGTGATTTTTTTCTTCATTTTTTTTAGACTAGAGTTGTTTATCAAACCGAGTTACTTAAGCTCGGCTCAAGTTCGTCTTGTTTTTGACTCATTCAAACTCGGTTCATTATTTAAACGAGTTGAGGTTGAATAATTTTTTAGACTTGTTTAGAAAACGAGACTGACAGACTTGACTCAAACTTGACAGACTCGACTAGTTTATGTGCAAATACTCGGGCTCAAGTCGTTTTTTAAACAAGTCGAACTTGAATAATTTTTTTAGTTCAATTAAAAAAATAAATTTTTTAGGCTCAGGTTAATCTCGTCCGACTATAATCCCTAACCCAACCACATTTTGTGGATGATCGGCTGGACAAAAAAATTTGAAGAAAAATTATATTTTATGGGATCAGACATACGGTCCATCCAAGGTGAAAACATGTTTGGTGTGGCATCCAAAGAATATTTGTTATTTTTGAGTACATTGGTACCTTTTCGGCTGATTGAGGGTGTGTTATCAAAATTTTATTTCAGAATTTGTTTTTTTGTTTTTAGAAATAGTTTTTGGGAGAAAAGTCATTTGAGCAACTATTATTTATTTTTTTGAAAATTGAGAACAAAAAATAAATAAATTTAGAGAATAAGTTATAATTGTTTTGTGTTTTTAAAAACTTTTCCAAAATTTAAAAAATATCACCACCGACACCACGACATCCACCACCACCAAACTTCCACAACCATCCCATTTTTTTTTCATTTTTTTTGAATCGTATAACCAAACAAATTCTACGATACAAAAAACACCAAAACAACTTTCTAAAATTCTTCCTAAAAACAGTTTTCACATAACAATTTTTAAGACACAAACCAAACATGACCTAATATCTTTACGTATAAATTAAAATTTTAAAAATCTTACAAGATAGAAAATGTCATTTAACCCATATCATTTTATGCATTCTAAAATCAAAAAATCACAGACGACCTTGATTATTGTAAATAAAGCATTATATTTCAATTAGTAAATAATTTTTTTGTGTCGATTTGTGACGCACGTGATCGTGGATAATTAAGTTTTATTGGACGACAAACTGAATTTAAATAGGTGTTCTGTTCACAAGCTTTGGTGAAAGTGTGCGACTCTATCAAAGAATGGAACAGAAGTCCAGCTGTTATATGATTTTAGGAGTGATAATGTGACATTATAATTTTGTAAGAAATACTCAATGAGAATCATGGGTCACTTTCTGTCACGATTAAGACAACCAAAGATTTTCAAATCTTTATTTCTAAATCGGTATACATCCGGAACAAGGATAGCATTGTCTGCCAAGTTTTCTTAGTTCATGCACAAAACGGTGTATCTTCTTGGATCTCTTGTTATTACACGGGTGCACAAAAAGTTTTCTTACATGGGTGTTATCTTCTTTGATCTTTTGTTATTACAATAACTACATTATTACCATAGGTCCCATATTATTTTATTATTGCTAGGCATCCAAGGTACCCATTAGTGTGTGTGTTTTGGTGATAAATGTACGGGTAGAGTTGGTTATGAGTTGATTTAAGATGAGTTAGGTACAAAACAAATCTAATCTGTTTTCAACTCATTTAATAAACGAGTAATAATGAGTTGAATCATAACGGATTGGATTACACTCATTAACCAGTAAAATAATAAAAACTCTTGATATGAGTACATAGTAATATACAAAAAAAATATACATATTAATATACCAAAACCCCTCCAATTAACCACACCTATTCTTGATTTTACCAAAAATGTGAGCTACTAAGGGAATTCCCTAACCATGATTCAATTAAGTGGCAAAATATTCTTTATGATGGATGATGAAGATAGTCTGTCTACATTCGAAAATCTCTTTCAAATCGTTGTCTCTCAAAAACCAACTAACATTGTTGATTTCGACTTGTCATGTGCATGAAAACATTTGAGGTTTTCCAGCACGAAAATTTTGCTAATTTTCTTCTCTTGACTTAGTAACTAGGCTTGTCCAGATTTTGATCCGAATTGAAATTCGATTAATCATATATGGTTTGATATTTGTTATTGATAATTCAAATATGATATCTTATACTTCACGGATTCAAAATTTGATATACATAAATTCGATCTGATCAAACTTGATCCGTTGACAGACCTACTACTAACATTTCAAATAACATATATATATATATATATATATATATATATATATATATACACCGGATACTTTGTATACTTTTTACCAAAATATAACAATATATCTTATGCAGTGGTCCCATCAATCATCAATACATACTTCTGCAAAAATCATGAGATTTAAAACTTGGTTCTCAAGGAAGAATGAGAAAGAGGAAAGTCATAAATACTTGTAGAAGGAAACGAGGTTATAGGCATGTCCTTCATTGTTATCTTGTTATTTCCAGCTCTCCCTATTTTCTTTTTGTCGGAATGGGCATTATATCTAGGGTTAATTGCACTGAAAGTACTCAAAGTATGAGATTTGTCTTATTTTAGTCACTCAATGTTTCAATTGCATCATTTTAGTCCTTGAAGTATCGAATATGTTTCTATTTGGTCCCTCAAACAGACAACGTCCAAATTACTAATAATTTTTTATCATGAACTTGTCACGTAATACCTAAAATATGGACAAAAAATAATTTTGATAGCTTTTAACAAAATTTGGGTAGCTCTTAAAAAAATGTGTAATATAGATAACTTTTGATCAAAATTTGGATAGCTCATAATCAAAACTGTATAATTTTGGTAGTTATTTAACAAAAATTTGAGTATAAATTTGGTTAAAAATTATCTAAATTATTTTTTTGTTCATATTTAAGTATCACGTGACAAGTTTATGATAAAAAATCGTTAACAATTTGGATACTGTTTACTTGAGGGACCATATAAAAGCATATTCAATACTTCAGTAACTAAAATAATGCAATTGAAATATTGAGACTAAAATGATACAAACTCCATTTTTTTGAGACCTCCAATACAATTAATCTTTATATCTATATACCCAAAAAAAAAAATGTAGACATGATATCCTGAGAGTTTCACATGGTTTGCGGCCTTATTAGATCAGGGGACTAATGATATTTTGCATTTAAATGATTTTACAAAGTGTCGTGTATGTCGCGTTATATCAAAATTAACTCAAGTTATACACACTCCACTGATGAAGTAGGTTTAGTTTACTGAATCAACCCTAAAATAACAAGAACCCGTCAATTGAACCAATACTAGCCTTACTCGTCAATTGAAGTAGGTCCATAGTTGTAAGTTCATGTCGATTTCTTAATGGATCGACGAATCTGCTAGTAATTGTTGTATCACATCAGATTTATTTCACAATTAAGCAGCGTCTTATTAAAATTGGCTTAGCCTATATGCTAGCCTCTTATTAAGTGGTTTTTGTGGGTAATTCCAATTGTTAACCAACCTCATTAAGAATAGATAGAGACATACCCAATCACTTCACATCGATTTTTTATCGAATTAATAGTTGGTGTAAAAAATTGTCCATCTTGATGTATGGGTTGGGAGAATTAGCAACATTAGTTAGATTACTAACGATTAAAAGAATCAATAATAAATTGGTTACCTATATTAATTAATGCAGGTTCTAAATGAGTTGGATAAAGTGCAATTAACATACCATTTTAGGTGTGATTCAATATTAGGAGATTATGAGTCGTTTTCGATAATGTTGTGTCATTTATGACGATAAAGACAATTAATTGACTAAGAATCAAACCTTCATTTTTATTCGGTTGTTTTCGATACTATTATGTCATTTATGACGATAAAGACAACAAACTAACTACCAATCAAACCTTCAATTTTATCCTTTACATCCGAAAGAAAATTATAATTTCTTGTGTTGATCCAACGATTAAACTATCACCCGAGTTGGTGGTTTAGTAATAAGTTGTACTCCTTTAGGGTTGTCTTTGATTCTCATGTGGTTATTAAGCATTGTTCAATTTACGGGAGCAACACATTTTGTTGTTTAGTTTTGGTTGTGCTGTAGTGACGGATACAATCACAAATAAAAATCTAACAAGAGAGAGTCGACATGTCACCTTATGACTGGTGCACCGTCCATCGTCAACGTCCATGTAAAGAAGTGGAGTTTATTTTATTTAATTTCTAATTTTTTAATTAAACTATTGCATAACTTGACATTGTTAACGTGGTGGTAACCATAACATTGAATATATCATGCAGAGAGTGTCTCATATTGCTATTGGTATTACAATTGTAATAAATATAATTGCCATAGGAGGAGACAATGAGCCAATTTTCAGTCATAATAGTAAGGATCAAACTGTTTAAATTGAGCTTTAACTAGTTATATATGTCATTTCCTTCTCCTCAACCTTAGCCCGGAAGCCTTCTCGTTTGAGCAATATATTTGAGTGTAGCTTGTAGGCCATATCTTCCAACTGCTCTTTTGGCCATGTTGTATCCAGCACCATAAAGTGGAGAAGGATTATACTTTATGCAATCAATGCTATATTTCTTCAGCCAGCTCTCACACGCATCACCAGCGGAAAAAGATTCCAACCACATTTCAGCTATCACCTCGCATATACCTTCTTCAATTCTCATATCCATAGCAAAAGGATTGTACCAATCTGTCAAACAAGTTTTAAAATCATCTTAGCTAGGAGGGAAACCACCTGAAATGTTTCCCAATTTACACATTATAGATCAAGGCCTCTCATTATTCCAGATTTCAGTCCGAATCTATTTAATCGGATATAGACCAATATTTTATTTGTTTATCTGAATCTATTTAAATATCTTTAAATCAAATATGAATATGGATATATACAATTCTGATTCAAGAAATTCGACTCGGTTAAAATACACATATTTATATAATAAAGTATAATAAAATTTGAATCTCAAAAGATAAATAACATGAATTCTTACAGAATTATTAAAGTTTATAGAAGATTCAAATTAATTTTCTTTAAAAAAATTAAATGAAGAGTGATTAATTAATGAGATAATAAAAATGGTAGTTATATTGGCCAAGCGTTGCTTGAAGATGCCTAACTTTATAATTAATTAATTAAAAATTCTACTAATCTATATCTATATCTATACTATTTATAAATGTCAGCATCTGCGAAAAAATTTTAATTTCTTATTTTATTCTTAATTATTATGATGAAGTCAATTATACCTTCCTATATATTTTCATCTAATTTTTATTTTTTATATATATTTGACTTTCCACTTGTTTTGGGTTCTTTTATATAGATTTCTATATTCTTTTGAACTCATTTATTAGTAGTACAATTACATACAATTATATATAGTTATATGAAGAAGTAAAGTCCTATATATGTTAAATTATTATACGCATGTAGTTACCAACTTGAATTATACAGTCAAATGTATGTTATATTTTATTTCTTAGTAATTAATAATATAATAATATTATAAGTGATCTAATCAATCTATTTAACAAAATAAAAATTAATAATTCTATAATATAATTAGATATATAAATTCTTAAAAGGGTCGAAGAGATACATAAATAAATGACAAGTTAGGTACTCAAAAATTTATAGAATAAATCAATAATTAAAATACAGATTAATTATTTGACACCTAATTTATTATTTAATTTAATTACACATATAAAAATAATATTATTTGATTTGTTTACATGCATTCAATTCACGTTGTGCATTGCTAGTTAATAAAAGTTGGAAGAAAGGCTTCTCACATCTCTCAGAAAATGATATATATACTGTCTGTATGTGCATCTATATATATGTGTGTGTGTGTGTGTGTAAGATAACCTTGAAGCCCCATCCATGCATGCATCATTTCGTGTGCTAGGGTTGCTCCTGTCATCACCCTGCATGTAGGCTGGATTATAAATTTTAAACTTTCAAGCAAATTCAAAACTACTTGAAAGGAAAACTATGTGTAGAACTACTATTGAGTTAAAGTAATTGTCCCAATCTCCTCGAGTTACAAACCCTAACTCTGCCTAAGATTATAATGTTGCCCTTAACTACAGTCACAACAACAATAGATTTATATTTTTTATGATCGAAAGTTTCAATGTCAATGAAAAAGATGGAGATACGTAGCCAGAAAGAATAAACATTAGGACTAAGGTCATGTAGGAAAAAATAAACATCACAGGTATATATATATACACTCTTTTTTTCTTTTCTTTTTCCAAATCAAGTTTTTTTTTTTGGTTTTGTTAGGCACTATTATTGGGGAGGGGACGACAAGATTCGAATTTGCAACTTTACAGTCCAACAGTGGGAGCAGTGATCATTAGACTAACTACTAACCTCACATGTATACGTACTCATTTTCTTATCAAAGACCAAATTAAATATCATGACATTGATGAGAATTTACCTAGGTAGACCAAACAAAAGTAGAATCCCTGGAACCTTCCCACCAATTTGCTTCTTGGTCCTTTTTAGCACCTGAATTTTTCCTCCAATCTGTGAACACCTTGTAACCTATTATTATGAGAAGAAAAAAACAATTTAGACTCTTATTTTGACGAATGTCTTCTGGCATTGTTGCTTTCACTGTTCTGCAATGTGACATTTTGCAATTGTTCCCCCTTTTTCAAAATATAAACTAATTTGTTGAGAATACCGTAAATTCTTACACTCGTTACGACTTTTGCAAAACGTAGCGTCAACCCAACAACACGTCCATACTGTAGGTGCATAAAAGATAATAAAGTTGTTAGAATCGAATTATGAGAACTTCAATCGTGTTGATTAATCTTGATGCCTTTATCTGTAACTGTCTTACCTTTTTTCTCTTTTGTGAATGTTTGTACATTTCATTGTTGTCGACCAGCAAAACAATAATGTCCCTTCTGACGTTAAGATTCAAGGCTTCGAAAAATTGATGCACGTCGTGAATAAGTGGTTCGCAGTCTTGATTTGTCATGATAGAAGTAGAGCGGCAACAATGACAAATATTCCGACCATCGCTCAAGTTAATAAGTTGTACATCTCTCCACTGCATACATTGTAAAGTTTGATTATTGGCTTCTAAAATTTTGTGTCTGTCACATAGATTATCTATAAATATAAATTCAATACCGAAAACCAAACTTATACTCAAGATTAATATAGTACAAACTTTGTCATATTTGAATTTTAGCTATACGATTGTCTTCTTTTTCTTTTTTTCCCACTTGGACCCTGATAATGTTTAATCCAACAACACATTCCTCTTTTTTTTTTTGCTACAAGGTGTGCAGGCTTTGCTCAAGCTCGAATAATGGTCACTGTAACTCGAGTGAATTTAGAACATGTTCCTGACAAACAAGGGTGACAAACGCTTAGGAGATATATAAAGTGTTGAATCTAAGACATTTGAGTTACCGACTCAGCTACTAAACGACCCCTAAAGGTCAACAACACATCCCTTTCACCTCATTGATCAACTATAAAATTAGGCTATCATATATAATTTAAAAGTAGTCCAAGTATGTCCAAGTTCCGCCTATAAGAAAAATCCACTAAGAATATGAAGTTCATTTAGAATCTAATAAATTATTTATTACAAAATTCGAAAAATAATATCTAGCACACCAACCCTTTCAAATCTATACCTTACATATTGTTCTATCAATTTTCAGAAGAGTATAAAATAAATATTGCTAATCTCATGGTCATCCATGTCTTCTACCATATAATTTGATCTTTCATAAAATAAATGTTTTGGGTCCGACCTAATTATATTGCCTACAAGAAATTCTTACCAAGTAAAAGTGGGGAACTAATGATGGTAAATTTTATTTTTAAAAAAGGCGTACTCAGTGCACGAGAATATCGTCATTGAAGGGTCTAGAAAAGATTAGATGTACACAATTTTATCCTTGCAAGCAGATATGTTGTTTCCATAACTCGAACTCATGACCTCCAACTCACAATTTCATCTTTCTTTTAGATTAAAATTTTTAATAAATTCACCTACAACAGGATCCATACTTACCGGATAGTTGCAAGCATCACACAAATAGCTTGGACTACCATACCACTGTCCCCAAAAAGAAAAGAAAAGAAAAAAAGATTAGCATACCAAGGTCATTAAAGGAAGACTATAAACATACCAAATCTTTGTTACTCACCTGATGTTTGTTGTTTGATGGTCGTTGCGAGCTTATGTGGCAAGAACTCATAGCACCCATGACGATAAAAGTCCACAAAAGAAGAATCATACGTTATCAAGTTGGGGCAGTTAGGTTGGATGACACCTCTTATATTAGGGTTTTTTTGCTTGGGTATATGAGTATGGAGAGAGAGAGAGAGAGAGAATCTACAATTTCCAAAAAACAATGATATCCCTTTTGTTTGTTAATCTTTTCTGGTTCAATTGTTTGACGAATCCTAGAGAACAACTCCCTTAGTAAGGTCAAGTTTTCCGAGGCCCAGGGCCTGAGACAATCGGCTAAAGTTTCCTCCGGTTGGCCCAATTCGCATACAGTGAAGCTATCGGGTCGCGCAACGGTTTAGGGATCCAGCACCATGGCATGTGCCATGGCTCATAACATGGGGTCTTGAATGGTGCTAAATGAAGTTTTTTTTTTTTTTGAAAGAGCAATGCAAAGAAATTTATTACGTAAGAAAGTTTTGGTTACAATCAGAAGATAAGAAAGCTTGAAGTTCGGGGGGAGGACAACCCACCCAACTCAACGGAAGTGAGTTAGATACCGTCATGACTGCAACCCAACGAGCAACTCTGTTAAGAGTCTTTGGCTTGTGAAAAAACCTTAATTTTAGACCATTAGCTAAAATTCAAATGTCACTAACATAGGCACTGATATCCCATAAGGGGGAAAGCTTCAGAAGAACTTAACTTGATCATCTCTAAATTATCACTAACCATCACGTAAATCAGCAACAGAAACTAAAAGGCAAGCTTCTCTAATTGCAGCTACTTCAGAGAAAAGGCTGGAGACAACCGGAATTTTTTTTGCAATACCATCCATCATCATCACATTGGAACCATGAAGAATCATCCCAATGGCAGCCTTACCTTTCTTGAATGCTCCATCACATCTCAGGAAGTAAGCAGCATTATGTCCAGAAGAAATCTCTTGTGGAAAAGACGAAGCAACCTGAAGCTCCTCAGATCTGCACTTCACAGTGACCTCGCCTCAGATCACAACGAATGAGTCCACAATGAAGTTAAATCATCGAAGTCATAATTTCTAACTCAGACATGTATAGCTTATAACTTATTACTTACAAAATAAATTTGCAGTTTATAATTTATATGGAATTGTGAAGGGATATATCAAATTATACTTATCGGCCTTTAAGTATAATTTATTTTGGGATATGTAGCATTGCTCCCAATGAAAAAAGTTGGTAGGACCCACTCATCCAACGGTTCCCATTGATTTGGGATGCACTTTTGGGATATAAATTTGGGATATGTAACATTGCTCTTACTCTTAATGTTAAGTCTTTTAATCCTCATCTATCTAACTTTATTGTGTCTAATCTAAGTACATTTTTTTGACTTTTTTTGACTTTTTTTTTACATATTTGTCCTCCCCTTAAATGATGCATATTAGATTTGACAGTTATTTTGTTATTTGAATTTTTTTTATTATATTAAATATTTCTTAATTTATTGGATGAATTATATTCTCAATAATTTATTGGATGAATATTTGTCTTTTTTGACTACATTGAAACCTTTTCGGCTGATTGAGGGTGTGTCACAAAAATTTTATCTCATAAATTATTTTTTTTGTTTTCAGAAATAATTTTTGGAAAAAAAATTATTTGATCAACTATTTTTTATTTTTTAAAAAATTGAGAACAAAAAATAGATAGATTTAGGTTGCGTTTGGTAACGTTTCCGTTTTTATGTTTTTTTTTATAAAAAAAACATAACAAAGTTTTATTTTTTTTGTGATAAAAATAAAAAATATAAAACATATTTGGTAGTCATTTATGTTTCAAAAATTGTGAAAACAAAAATTAAAAACTTATTTGGTATTATACCAAAAATTCAACATCCAACACCACCAACAACCACCCAACAGCCACCTACCAGCAACAAATTCACAACCCCTTTCTAGCAACCAACAACCACCACCAGCAACCCCACCCGAAACCCACCCCCAATCCA
>CM042191.1:4585149-4638949 GCA_023539305.1 Ilex asprella
CGAGGACACGTGTCATGATCACCGAGGTCCCCCTAAATAGTCCCATCTCATGTTATGACTGGTAATTCATTGGATTCAATGTTTCATCCTTTGTAAGCTCAAGTTTCTCCTTATTCATTATAGGTAGTAAACGAAATCACCTCTTATTTCAAAATACCTCTTCAATATATCTATATATATATGTGTGTGTGTGTGTGTGTGTGTTCGAATGAAGGGAAGCTCGAAGAGCTTTCTCTGCCAGCGGATTATGTAGTGGTCAGCATTCTATAAGTGACTTGTCGAATCTATGAAACTTTGCTTCTTGTACTCGGCTTGGATTGCCACCATTTGGTATTGCCAACTTTAGGGTGATGCCAACAATAATTAGGAAATTCTAGGAGACCTAAAGAGCAAAATCTATGAACCTCTTATATCCAGTAAGTTTTGAAAACAATACCTGAATTATTCATTCACTATAAGATTTGTCCTTTTGGTACTTTTGGCCAAACTAGATTTGACTTAGTTGTATTGTACAAGTAAACAATAAATCTTACCGCGAAGAAAATTTACTTGCTTTATAGACATCCCTAAGGTTGGGAAGAAAGTCAAGAAAATTTGTTACAACTTGGTGTCTAGGTTTCTTTTCTTTGTATTCCACATAAAAAATATTTACAGAGGCATTGTGTACATATATAGATAGATTTGATACTCTATTTTTAACTATACATCAATTTGGTCTAGAATCATGCTTAACCGATTCTTATAATCTCTCTGTTTTAATTCTTGATTGACAACGCATGCCAATAATTGTTGACAACTCATGCCAACACTCCCCCTCAAGTGAAAGCATCCAAATCTTTGATGCGCAACTTGTCTAGTGAGTAGTAGAATTCCTTCCTTGATACGGCCTTTGTAAGAACATCCGCCAGTTGTTTGGTTTGGGTGGATAGAAACACATACATAGAAGGAGAAGGTAGAATTGTTTGGGTTTCAACTGCAATGTCAGTCTTCAAACCCACACACACAAGCATTCTTTGATAAAAAAAAAAAAAAAGGAGTTATATCTCTATATGTCTCCAGCATTGCACAGAGATCGTAAATCTCGACTGAAAAGTTTAAGGGTATTCTAATTCTAGCTCAGTTTGGGTTGGTTTGGCTCTGTTTTTCAACAAGTTCAGAAAAAAGTTGCTAAACTTGGTTGGGAAATCTGAGCTCAATAATGCCTTATATACATCCACACACAAGAACACGACGTGTGTTTTGGGGTCTCTGTGAATGAGTGTATTTGTAATTTGCTAAAGATGGCGGACATGGTGGTGGTGGGGTTTTGAATGAAGACGAAATTGGGTTTTGGGATGGTTGAAGATTGCTACTGATGGGCTAAAGTTATATGGAGGAGTGAATTTATTGGGGAGTAATAGAGAAGGTGAAGGGTGGCTAGTGGTTTCAGTGGAGAAGAGGCAGTGGCAGGTAGGATTGATAAATTGGGTGAAATCATTTCTGCCATTTTGACCCACAATAGGTTCGTTTTTTTAAAATGGCAAATGACGCTTTGTCCCCAGAAATTTAAAATATTTTATTTTATACTTTTAAAGATTAAAATATTTCTTTGTAATTAATATAAGAGTAATGTTAAAGGTGCAAACTAAATATTTTAAAATCTTTTTAGGATGTACAATGCTATTAATTATAAGTTTTGTGGTATAAAGTGCAATTAACATGCCATTGTAGGAATGGTGTGATTCAATATTAGGAGATTGCGGGTCATTTTCGATAATATTGTGTCAATTATGACGATAAAGACAAGTAATTGACTAGAAATCAAACCCTCATTTTTATCTTTTACATCCCAAATAAAATTATAATTTCTTGTGATGATCCAATGTCTAAAATATGGTATTAAAATTTATTTTTTATATTCATTAAAAAAGTGATACGTGTAAAAAAAAATTATTTAATTATTTTAATTTAATTTAATGTATTATTTTTAAATTATTTGCTAAGCGATGGTGATGAATCTTCAAGCCCGTTATCCACTATTTAGTAGCCTCAAGACTAATAAAATTTATAATCAAGGTTTAATATATTTAACTATGATAAATTACACTTTAATCCCCTCAACTATGACCTTTTTTCACATTGTCCATTCCACTATCATGTTTCTCACATGGCACACCTAATTATGTGATTACTTTTACATCGCCTCAGTTATTAATGTCCATTACAAATTTAATAGGAAGTTGTTTGATTTTACTCCTTGAACTATGTGATTTTTTTTCTTCATTTTTCTTAGACTAGGGTTATTAATTAAACCGAGCTACTCGAACTCGGCTCAAGTTGGTCTTGTTTTTTACTCATTCATGCTCAGTTCATTATTTAAATAAGGTGAGTTTAAACAATTTTTTAAACTTGTTCAGAAAATGAGGCCAACAGACTTGGCTTAAACTTGACAGGCTCGACTCGCTTATGTACAAATACTCGTGCTCAATTCGTTTTCTAAACAACTCGAACTTGAACAATTTTTTAGGCTCGGTTAAGAAAACAAGTTTTTTAGACTCAAGTGAGCTCATTCAACTACAAGCCCTAGCCCAAAGAACATTGTAAAAAAATGGTACTGTCACTTATTAATTGTGGATGATCGGCTAGACAAAAAGATTAAAGAAAAATTATATTAGATGGGACAAATTTTTTCTCAGAAATTGTTTTTGGGAGAAAATTCATTTGATTAATTATTTTTTATTTTTTTGAAAATTGAGAGCAAAAAATATATAAATTTAAAGATCAAATTAAGATTGTTTTGTGTGTTTTTAAAAACAACTTTTCCAAAATTTAGAAAATACCACTACCACACTTCCACAACTACAAAGTTTCTTTTTTCATTATTTTTTGGGTTACTGTCCAAACACGTTTTACTATTTTCTATTCCATAAAACTTTTGTTAAAATCACATAACCAAACAAATTCTATGATACAAAAAACACCAAAACAGTTTTTTAAAACTCTTCCTAAAAGCAGTTTTCGAATAATATTTTTTTAAGACGCAAACTAAACATGGCATAATACCTTTACGTATAAATTAACGTGTAAATTAAAAATTTAAAAATCTTACAAGATATAAAATGTTATTTACCCATACCATTTTATGCATTCTAAAATAAAAAAAAATTCTCAGAGTACCTTGATTATTGTAAAGAAACTAATAAAGCATTAGTTTCAATTAGTAAATACAATTTGTGTCGATTTGTGACGCACGTGATCGTGGATAATTAAGTTTTATTGGACAACAAATTGAATTTAAATAGGTGTTCAATTCACAAGTTTTATCAAAAAAATTCATTCAAATAAGTGTGTGACTCTATCAAATCAAAGGATGGAAGAGAACTCTAGTTGGTGTATGATTTTAGGAGCCATGATGTCACATTATAATTTTGTACGAAAATACTCAATGAGAATCATGGGTCACTTTCTGTCACGATTAAGATAACCAAAGATTTTCAAATCTTTATTTCTAAATCGGTGTTTAATTTGTTTTCAACCCGTTTAATAAACGAGTAATAATAAGTTGAATCATAACAAGTTACATTAAACTCGTTAACCAGTAAAATAATAAAAACTCTTGATACCGAGTTAGAGAAATAATGGGTGTATCACGAAAATAAAATCTTTTGGATTACCGAATCGGACTTTTTAAATTGGAATCATATTTAGAGCAGTTCAAATCCAATTCAAACTCGATCCGTTGACAAACCTACTAGTAACATTATATATATATATATGCTAGTCATAACCTGTGCCTGAAGGCACAATAAAATATAAAATTCGAACATCAAAAAAATCGATCTCATTACATTAAATTTTTTTAAAATATATTAACTACAAACTAATCAAATATTAAATGATTAAATATATAATAGAAATAAGTGATGTAATATTTTTAGAGAGGAAATATATAAATAATTAAACATGTGATAGAAATAAGTGATGTGATTTGACGTTTGAATCTGACAAAAGGATGATGAGTGAGGTAAGTGATTGGTGATGGTTTTAAGAGAAAAAATATGACTGGAATAAAATTCAAACATACTCCTGTTTTATTTTATATATATATATATAATAAAACATCTAGAAGTTTAAATTTTTATCTCACACATATTTTTCTCCACAAAATTATTTTATCACTCAATTTTATCATATGTTTAATTATTTAATATTTAATTAATTTATAATTTAACATAATTATTATTTCATACATTATCCATACACAATAGTGCACATGTGACGTGGAGCCACCAGCTCTCCTTGGTCAGCGGTCGGATTTTCATTTCCTGTTGCAGTCAACAGATTGAGCGTTTCACTTTAGTTTTCTATGATTACAAGGAAAAACAAAAACATAAATTACTGTTATTAGTAGTTTGCATTTCCCATTAGCTTTTTCAAGGGGTTGAGAGAGTGTGTCAACGAGTGCTCAGAATGTAATTGCCTTTTTTCTTTTTCTTTTTTTTTTTAACTTCCATTTTTTTCTCACCTACAGAGATCAGATGATGATCTTGCATTTTTTCCAATCATATGGTGATCTTATAATTGGGTTGTTGAGTGATTGTCGTAAAGAGGACATCAATTATTAAAATTTTTGTAGAGCGAATTTTGTATTTCTTCCATTATTTTGAGTAAACGTTTGAGATTCCCTGCCTTCTTTTCTTTTCAATTTTCCCTCCGGACTGGTTTAACTGTCGAGCATGCATTATTGCTGGGTGGGTTTGTCGAAATAGCAAAAGGGCCATCAAGGAAACTTGCAGAAAGTAATCCAAGTATTTACAAGATCTAAATCCAAAGGCATACTGATATTTAGGCATCAAGCACGACATCATTGAAGAACAAACATCACATATATGCAAACAGCAGACAAACATACATGTCAACCCAACTCATAAAACCGTGTCCCTACTATTTGGCAGTGGCTACATGAGCATATTTTCAGTGGCTACTATTTGGCAGTGGCTACTATTTGGCAGTGGCTACATGACCATATGGCCTTTCCATGACTGTTGATCAAAATGACACACAACAATTGAAGTTGCAGTTAATTTGGTTCTTTAAACCACATCTGTTGAGCACATTGCCCTCTACAAACCTTCAATCCGATTATAACTTCACCATATGCATTCTAGAGCAACCATAAATAGTTCGACAGACTTGTCCTTGCATATTATATATTAATCCAGATTTACAGGGAATATCCAAAAGTTTGGACAAATGATTTCTTATATGTTTTTCATATTCATCTTTTTCTCTTCTCCTCATTAAACAGGATTGAGAGCTCCTCACCATTCACTTCATAATCAGCATCTCCATCTCAGTCCACTCTGCATCTCTCATCTATCTCCATCTCCATCTCAAGTCACTCTGGCTCCCACCTGTGTAGACGTTCTGGTCTTGTGTGGACGCTCCCACCTGTGTGCACGCTCCGGCCAGTGTGGAGGCTCCCACCTATGTGGACGTTCCGGCCTGTGTGGAGTTAGTGTCACTCTCCATACAGGTCTGAGCGTCCACATAGGTGGAAGCTTCCACGCTGGCCGGAGCGTCCACACAGGCCGGAGCGTCAACACAGGTGGGAGCCAGAGTGGCTTGAGATAGAGAAGGATGAGAGATGCAGAGTGGACTGAGCTAGATCCTGATTAGGAAGTGGATGGTGAGGAGCTCTCAATCCTCTTTAATGAGGAGAAGAGAAAAAGATAAATATGAAAAACATATTGGAAATCATTTGTCCAAATTTTTGGATATTCCACTCCTCGCACAGTGGTGACAACATGGGAGTATACAGCAGGCTATGCTCGAGGAGATTGCCACTGCACCACATATCCAAACCAGATGTGACGTGCAATGAGTATTGCAATTGGTATTGTTGGCACCCCTGCATAACACTTTTAAGCCCTAAAAATAGCCGTTAAAATATTAGAGAAAGAAACTCCACTTTGAAAGAGCGTTGGCCACTTGCATCTTAAGAAGAGGAGGGATTTTTTCATAAACAAACCTGAGTAGGAGGAGCTGCCTGCGATGGTGGTGGTGGCGGTGGAGGAACGGGGAACTGTGGCAGTGGAGGTACATTCTCCACTACTCATAGACCTCGGCGGTGAAAAGGGCCCTGCAGACAGTATCACAAATTACTTAGCAAACACAACATAACACACCACTTTGTTCCAAGTGCAATGAGAACAACTCCTTCCCATTAACTTTGGAATCCCACGCAGAATTTTATGTCTTTTTTATTTAGCGTTACACAATACACGCACACACACAGTCCGATATACACAAAATCCACACACACACAGTTACACAATACACACAGTCCATATATATATATATAGACACAGTTACACAATACACGCACACGCACACGCACAGTCCATATATATATATATATATATATACACGAGCACACAAACAGAGTCACGCAGTACACACATCGCACAAATCTGAAGAAGATCAACACATATTTGAACCCAGATTTGAAGGACGTTGGAGCCGACACCGGAGCAAACACAGATCTGAACCCAGATTTCGTCTGGTTTTCGCCGGATTGTGGAGAGAGAAAGACAAGAGAGAGAAAGCCAAAAAAAACAGAGAAAGGCAATAATATATATATTTTTTTATAGTTAGACATACTTTGTTGCTAAGAAGGTTTGGAGGGAGACCTCATTAATGAGGAATGGGCTGTTCTCCGTGTTCTTTCATTTCCCTTTCTTTTGTCTGTAAAACACAGAAAACAAGTGGGCTTGTTTTCCATTTTTTGTTTTCTACATCCATCTTTTCCCAAAATTTGAAGAACAAAAAAAGATCAACACAAATTTGAATCCCAAGATCTACTACAAGTAGCCAAAGAAAACTGATGCTGGAACCCAGATCTGAACACAAAAAAATACACGTTGGACCCAGATCTACTACCATTAACCAAAGAAACCCACTAAACACCGACTTGGAGAGACAGAGAAAACCGATGTTGGAACCGACGTTGGAGCCAACAGCGGAGAAAACCCAGATCTGAAATCTGGTGTGTGTTCTTCGTCTGGTTCGCCGGAGTGGAGAGAGAGAGGCAAAAAAAAAAAGATGTCAAAGGCAAAAAAAAAAAAACAATTTTATAGTAACATATCTTTTGCTGCTAAGAAGGTTTAAAGGGGAGACCCCGTTAATGAGTTGGTGGGTTCTCCGTGTTTTCATCTTTTAACTCCAAAACACTCGAAAATAAGCGCAAAACAAACGCAAAACAAACAGGTTTCCCAAAATGTAAATGCCTTAGTAGCCACTAGAACAAGCAAAGGAACCAATACTTACAGCTTCTGAATCAGCAGGCAATGCGAGGAAGACAACAAGAAAGAGAGAGAGAAAAGGAAGCCATAGCAGAAGGGGGAAGGAAAGTTGGGAAATATGAGCTCCCTTATATATATCCACAAACAACGTTTTGTGTGTGTATTTTGGGGTCTCTGTGAACAAGTGTATCTGAAATTTGCTAAAGATGGCAGACATGGTGGTGGTAGGGTTTTGAACGAAGTATTAAAAGCCGTTATTGGGTTTTGGGATGGTTTAAGATTGCTAATGATGGGTTAAAGTTATGTGGAGGAGTGAATTAATTGGCGAGTCACAGAGAAGGTGAAGGGTGGTTGGTGGTTACAGTGGAGAAGAAGAGGCGGTGACGGGTTGAATTGATAAATTGGGTGAAATAGTGAGGTCATTTCTGCTATTTTGACTTTTCTTAAAATGGCAAATGACGCTTTGGCCCCAGAAATTTAAAATTTTTATTTTGTATTTTTTTAAAATTAAAATATCTCACTGTAATTATAATTATTGCAAGAGTTATGTTATTGAGATCTATGGTTAATCCAATGTAACTTAATTATAACCGTTGAATTAACACAACATTTAAAAGTTTGATGGGATATATTGTCAATTCAATGATTATAATTAAAACATTATATCCAATTACTAAATGTTGTTATATTTTTTAGTGTATTAATATATTTAATTTTATTATTTGTATTATTTATTTAGTAAAAAGATAAATATTCAACTCAATAGATAGATACACATTTGTAATCCATCTTAATTCATTATCTATTTGTCAGATCTACTTGGGGCATTTTGGTAATTAAACTCGTGTTAAATTTTTTTGAACATGAATTAAGCCTAGATTGACCTTTCAATTTATCTTAACTTAACCCATCCGATTAACCACACCTATTCTTGATTTTGCCACAAAGGGAATTTCCTAACCAAACCATGATTCAATTAAGTGGCAGTGGCAAAATATTGTTTATGATGATGATGAAGACAGGCTGTCTACAGTCGAACATCTCTTTCAAATCCCAAAAATTAACTAACATCGTTGAATACATCTGTATACGTTTTTACCAAAATAGAACAATATATGTAATGTAGTGTGGTCCCTTCAATCTTCATTATATCCAATTACTAAATGTTGTTATATTTTTCACTTATTTTATTTTGTGACCCTCGCCATAATCCTTAAATAGGCGGAATCACCTAATGGCAGTTAACCATTCGGGCCACTTGGCTACCATTCAATGACGTTAATTAAAGGTGCAAATTAAATAGAGCAATGTTATGTATCTCAAAATATTATAAAATCTTTTTAGAATGTACAATGTTATTAGTCATAAGTTTTGTGGGATAAAGTGCAATTAACATACCATATTAGGTGTGATTCAATATTAAGAGATTGTGGGTCGTTTTCGATAATATTGTGTCAATTATGACAATAAAGACAAGTACTAACTAGCAATCAAACCCCCATTTTTATCCATTACACCCCAAATAAAATTATGAATTCTTGTGTTGATCTAATGATTAAAATATGGAATTTTAAAAATAATTATTTAATTATTTTAATTTAATGTATTATTTTTATACTTTTTTATCAATTTTTTTTTATGTACTTGGTGGCTCCACATGGCATTTTGATTTAGAGAGAGATGGGTCCTAGTTTTACATTTTGATTCATGGTTTACTATTTAATTCAAAAAAGACACGAACCCAAAATATCATGGTCAGAATTGTTGATACTACTCGACTAAATCGGCACTCCCAATGGACATTATATCATAAGAATTTCTGTTGGTCTCATGTCTCACTAGATTATGGGTAATATTTTTGTTTAGGATTATTTTTTGAACTAAGTGAAATTGTGTGAAAGTAAATCAAATTGGGCTAGAATTATATTTTTGTCTTTAAGCTAAATTGAGTGGACACTGTAATATATATATATATATATATATATTGTCGAGTTGATACAATTAAGATGATGCATTAAATATATAATCAAGGTTTAATATATTTAATGAAGGTAAATTACACTTTGATCCCCTCAATTATGACCCTTTTCACATTGTCCTCTCAATTATTACATTTTGCACATGGCACACCCAACTATCTTGTTTTTCACATGACATACTCAACTTACGTGATTACTTACGAATCATCTCAGTTATCAAGGTTCATTACAAATTTAGTAGAAAGTTGTTTGATTTCACTCTTTGAACCAAGTGATTTTTTCACTTTCGCTAAACACATCGTAAATGGACAGGTTGAGTTGGTTATGAGCTAATTTAAGATGGATTAAGTACGTACAAAACAAATCAAATATGTTTTCAACCCATTTAATAAACGAGCAATTAGGGGTTGAATCATAATAGGTTGGATTAAACCCATTAACCAGTAAAATAATAAAAACTCTTGATATGAATACATACTAATACACAAAAAAATATACATATTAATATACCGAAACCCTTCCAATTAACCACACCTATTCTTGATTTTGCAAAAAAAATGTGAGCTACAAATGGAATTACCTAACCATGATTCAATTAAGTGGCAAAATATTCTTTATGATGGATGATGAAGACAGTCTGTCTACATTCGAACATCTCTTTCAAATCCCAAAAACCAACTAACATTGTTAAATATATCTGTATACGTTTTTACCAAAATAGAACAATAAATGTAATGGAGTGTGGTCCCTTCAATCTTCAATACCTACTTCACCAAAAATCATGAGATTTAAAACTTGCTTCTCAAGCAAGAATGAGAAAGAGGAAACATGAGATTTATCCTGAGAGTTTCACATGGTTGTTCTGCTCTGCATGAGACTGCATTGTTATGTTTCTATAGCACTGCACTGATCTGGAGCATGGAGTTGGGTATGCAGGCATATGTTTTCCAGATTTAGAGGATTTCCATAATGTAATTAGAAATGGTTTAATCCATCTTGAAGGATTAAAGCCATTTTTTTTTCATACTTTTAGAGCATTTTTGTTCTTTGATTATTGTAATTCTATCTTTTTGGAAATAAAATTTTTCTTTAAAAAAAATGGTTTGAGGCCTTATTAGATCAGGGGACTAATGGTATTTTGCATTTAAATGATTTTACAATGTGTCGTGTATATCACGTTATATCAAAATTAACTCAATTTATACACACTCTGCTAATGAATTAGGTTTAGTTTACTGAATCAACCCTATAATAACAAGAACTCGTCAATTGAACCAATACTAGCCTGCCTTAGTTAGTCGTCAATTGAAGTAATTACATAGATGTAAGTTCATGTCGATTCCATAGTTGTAAGTTCATGTCGATTGTTTAAAATTGTCAAATCATACCCAATGACTTCATATCGATTTTATATCGAATTAATAGTTGGTGTCAAAAATTGCCCATCTGGCTCGAAAGAATTAGCAACATTAGTTGATTACTAACAATTAAAAGAATCAAGATCCCTTAGAAATAGTTGTACCTTGTAACTAGAGATGACAATTTTAACCTATTATCTATTAACCCGTCCAATTCACCCATAAATAAATGGGTTGAAAACCTATATTAATTAAAATGCAGGTTCTAAATAGGTTGGATAATAGAATTCATTTTAATTAAACGAGTTAATATAGATTACAAACGAGTACCTACTAAGTTGAGTATTTTATCTCTCTATTAAATAATACAAGTAATAAAATAAATGTATTTGTATTTTTTGTGTGTTAGTACTAATATGTGAGTATTTTTTGTGTATTAGTGTGTATATGTTTGATGTATTAATATATGTTCATATTAAGAGTTTTAATTATTCTACAGGTTAATAAGTTTAACCGAACCCGATATGACTAACCCATTATAACCCATTTTATTAAGCGGGTTGAAAACGGATTGAATTTATTTTACACCCAACTCATTTTGAACCAACTCAACCCGCTCGTTTGTCATCTCTAGTTGTAACCACATATTACTGGTCTTGGATCTGGAATAATTATTTTTGGCCTATATTTCTGAGTAACACTCTATTCTGACCACTAGTTCAAAACCAAACTCATTAATTTGTGGCGTTTGACATAAACATTGAAAATTAAGCGAATTTTTATTTATTTATTATTATTTTAATTAATAAGTGTTGGCGTGTACAAACAAACACCAATTTTAGTGGATTTTAAGTTAAACAAAAAAAATTTAAAATTCATTTGAAACCCAATGCATATATGTATGAGGGTATGTATGTATGTTTGTGCATGTGTATGTAATTAAGGATTCAATTTATTAGGTTCTTATTTGCTTTGATTGCCAAGCGATGGTGATGAATCTTCAAGCCCGTTATCCACTATTTAGTAGCCTCAAGACTAATAAAATTTATGATCAAGGTTTAATATATTTAACAATGATAAATTACACTTTAATCCCCTCAACTATGACATTTTTTCACATTGTCCATTCCACTATCATGTTTTTCACATAAAACACCCAACTACGTGATTAGTTTTACATCGCCTCAGTTATTAAGGTCCATTTCAAATTTAATAGGAAGTTGTTTGATTTTATTCCTCGAATTATGTGATTTTTTTTCTTTATTTTTTTTAAATTAGGGTTTTTAATCAAACCGAGCTACTCAAGCTCAGCTCGAATTTATCTTTTTTTTTACTCATTCAAACTCGACTTGTTATTTAAACGAATCAAACTTGAACAATTTTTTAGACTTGTTTAGAAAATGAGGCCAACAAACATGATTCAAATTTAAAAGACTCGACTCGCTTATGTGTAAATACTCGAACTCAACTAGTTTTCTAAATAAGTTAAACTTAAATAATTTTTTAAACTCGATAAAAAAAACAAATTTTGTAAGTTTAAGTCGAGCTCGTTCAATTATCAACCCTATTATTCTAATCACATTTTTTTAAAAAATGGTACGGTCAGTTATTAAATGTTGATGATCGGCTAGACAAAAAAATTGAAGAAAATTATATTAAATGAAATCTGACAGACATACTGTTCATCTACAGTGGAAACATGCTTGGTGTGACATCCAAAGAATCACATAATGAGAATCACATATAATTTTGTACGAAACAAACACTCAATGAGAATCATGGGTCGCAGGTCATGCGTGTCAATTAGAAATGAGAGAGTCAATAAATTGGACAGGTTACTCTCATGTTCTTTTTCACACTTAAATCTAAAATGATGAGACTCAAATACAACATTATACTTCATTAACACTCCAAATTTAAGTGTCATGCCGTCTTGTTTTCAACGAATCGGTATCTACCATTCTTATGTGTTTGGCCAATTAGTGCAATTTTTCAATTCTCACCCTTAATAATATCATTGGGTTCGATTCTATGGGTTCTATCAAATAATTTTATAGGTTGAAACAAGAACCTTACTATTAAAAAGGCTCGAAAGCAATAATTAAACAAAGTTATTTTTGTCTTATTAATCAAACCTAAACATATTTTACTACTATTTTAGAAGGTGGGGCCAACTTTCGTTCTAAATCAGTTTAGGAATAAAAGACACGAGACGAACAAATATACACTTGTATTATTCGGAGCATAATAATAAAAAAATACACCCCCTAGTTATCAAGTGTGATCGTGGCTCAACAGATCTTGTAGGAAATTTGTTTTTGAGTTGGCCCGTACAAGAAGCAAGCCAAAAGTAACCATGCATTAATGTTCTGTATGATAATTTTATACCTTGTTTTGTGCTATTTCCTGTGGAGTAACATTTGAAGAGTGCATTCACCTACAATACTTTCGAATAGCGTGTTGGTCTATTGTATTTGTGGCTCACAAGCTGTGGAGGAAACTGCCTGGTCTTTCCTTCGACAACCATTCTAAATGGATCACATAACTACATTGCTAAATAAGATCAAATTTGTCGTCACACATGAAGGGGCATAAAAATTAAAAAAAAATTAGAAGACAAGATTAAATGGTGACTTTAAACCCAATTCACCCATTGTTGAAATTTTCGGATGTGTAAAAGGACAAGGTTACGTGGGTTGGATTAAACTCATTAACCCATAAAATAATTAAAACTCTTAATATATACACAGTTAGTTACCAAAACATACAGTAATACATCAAAAATATACGCATATAACTAACACACAAAACACATTTATTTAATTACTTGTGTCATGGGTCTGGGGAGGACTATGGGTCATGGGTCGCAGGGTCAAGTCGAATATATTAGTATGTGTGCGATTTTTAATATATTAGTGTATGTGTGTGCGTTTTTTGGTGTGTTGATATATTAATTTATTTAATTTTATTACTTGTATTATTTATTTAATAGAAAGATAAATATTCAACTCAATAGATAGATACACATTTGTAATCCATTACCCATTTGTCACATCAACTTGGGGCACGGCATTTTGTTGATTCTGCTGGAATTAAGAATGTGTGGTTGGCAAAGTGTTTGGCTGTGTTGCCAATTTCTGGAGTGGGGGTCTAACTTAATATTAGTAAACTAGAAATTTTTAATATTCAAATTATGCCTAATTAAACTCTGTGTTAAATTTTTATAACATGAATTAACCCATCCGATTAACCACGCCTATTCTTGATGTTGCCACAAATGTATTGTGAGCTACAAAGGGAATTACCTAACCTAACCATGATTCAATTAAGTGGCAAAATATTGTTTATGATGGATGATGAAGACAGTCTGTCTACATTCGAACATCTCTTTCGAATCGTTGTCTCCCAAAAACCAACTACATTGTTGATTTCGACTTGTCATGTGCATCCTGACCAAAAAACAGACTTGTCATGTGCATGAATTCATCTGTATACGTTTTTACCATAATAGAACAATATATGTAATGTAGTGGTGGTCCCTTCAATCTTCAAAACTTGGTTCTTAAGGAAGAATGAGAAAGAGGAAAGTCATAAATACTTGTAAAAGGAAACGAGGTTACAGACATGTCCCTCATTGTTATCTTGCTATTTCCAGCTCTCTCTATTTTCTTTTTGCCAGAATGGACATTATATCTATATCTATAGTAAGACACCCAAAAAGAAAACGTAGACCAATATTGATATCGTGAGAGCATCCAAAAGATTTTGCAATGTTGTATATGCCGTGTTATGTTAAAATTGATTCAATTTATACACAACATGGTGATGAAATAGGTTTACCGAATCAACCCTATAATAACATGAACTCATCACAACTAGATCCAAAGTTGTTAGTTCATATCGATTTCTTAATAGATCGACGAATATGCTAGTAATTGTTAGAGGACATGGACTTGACTGGATTAGACCCGTGAATTTTTTTTCAGGTAAGACCTGAGTAAGATAAGCTCAAAATTTTACCCTAAGTAAGATAAGCTCAAAAGTTTACCCTGAGTGAGTTATCGACCAAGCAGGGTCAAACTTTAGGTAGGAATAATAGACTACCCACGACCTAACCTGCCACTCACTGGGAGGGCCTTTATGTGTATATATATATACATATATACATCTTCATTTTTTTTTTTTTGTCAAAGATACGTCTTCATTTAAAAAGTTTACAACTTAGTATTTTTGTACATTATATTTTTAAATTAAAAATAGAGTCAAAATAGACAAAAAATAAATAATTAATAATTTTATTTGAGAATAATTGTTTACTATTTAAGTAAATAATGAATAAAGAATAATACCCTAAATAACTCTTTTTTTTCAAAGAAATATGTCACCCAATCTTCTATGGTTATTTTTTTTATGGATGGGCGGGAGGGCAGGCGATGCGGGCTGAGCTGGTTGATTCTTGGGCAGTTTGTGGGTGGGCTAATGGGCTGAATTTTGGGCCAGATAATGGACTTAGGACAAGACCTAACTCTCTCTTAAAAAATATTGAACTCAAAGTTCGGACAAATCGACTATCAAACTTATCGAATTTTGACCTTATTTTTTCTAGCAATAACGGGTCCCGTGGGCCAACTTGATCCATGAACACCTCTAATAATTGTTGTATCACATCAGATTATATACTTCCCTTTTATTCAGTGGGTTTGGTGGGTAATTCCAATTGTTAACCAACCTCCTTAAAAAGCATAGACTGAGATATAGCCAATGACTTCACATCGATTTTATATAGTTGGTGTCAAAAATTGCCCATCTTGATGTATGGATTGGGAGAATTAGCAGCATTTGTTGATTACTAACAATTAAAAGAATCTATATCCCTTAGAAATAGTTGTACGTTGCAATTAAAAATGACAATCGTAACTCATTACTCATTAACCCGTTTAATCCACCCATAAATAAATGAATTAGTTATCTATATTAATTAATACAGGTTCTAAATGGGTTAGATAATAAAATTCCTTTTAATTAACAAGTAAATATAGATTACAAATGAATACCCACTAGTTTAAGTATATATCTTTCTATTAAATAATACAAGTAATAAAAAAAATGTATGTGTTTTTTGTGTGTTAGTATATGTTTGCGCATTTTTGGCGTATTAATGTATATATTTTTTTATGTGTTCATATTAAGAGTTTTAATTATTTTACAGGCTAATGAGTATAACCGAACCTGTTATAACTCCAACCCATTATAACCCGTTTATTAAACAGGTTAAAAACGAATTGAATTTATTTTGCACCCAATTCATCTTGAACCAACCCATAACCAATTCAACCCGCTCATTTGTCACCTCTAGTTGTAACCACATATTGCTGGTCTTGGATGTGGAGTAATTATTTTTGGCCTATATTTCTGAGTAACTCTCTTCTGACCACTAGTTCAAAGCCAAACTCGTTCAAACCGAAGCACATTAATAGGGTATTGAGGACAAGTTATATGACAGAGTCTATATATGTGGGTGTTGTATCAAAGCATTCTAGCTCACCAAGAATCATAGTTAAAGCTGAGAGAAAATTAAGAGAGAGAGAAACAATATGCAGGCTATCAAGGAAAAGTTGAATGATATGGGGGCAATGCGCAAAGCCAAGGCTGAGGCAAAGGAGGAAGAAAAGGTAACAACAAAATATATGATTTTCACCAACAATACTTCATTAAATTTAAGTCGGATTCATTATATACGATCAACCATCATGTATTAATAGATGACCCGTTTGTATATAGTGGGATCTTAATTGAATTAATGATTGTCATTCTACCACCCGAATCAATGACATAGTAGGAAAAATCTTAATCTACATGTTTATTCTGGAGTTTCTTAGTATGAACTTTGTTTGCTTACATATTGTTTCACGTTATTTATAACATCTTATTCATGTTCGATTTTATGAAAAGAATTGTTGTACAAAAAGGCGCAATTTTTAATAGTGATCACGTCAAGATAGATTTGAATCTTCACTAATACATTTTTATCCTCAATTTTCCTTAAAAAGAGATTACCCACGGTAAGTTCAAACGTAATTCACTATATAAGTGAGTCTTTCCACTAATACACGATAAAAAATTTAATCTACCATTGAAGTAAATCGAATGAAAATGATATTGGAGGGATTTGAATATCGACTAGACTAGACTCTTTTAAGATTAACTAGAAAATTGATGTGTTGGGAATTATATGAATTCACATTCCATAGGCAGAGAAAGAGGTGGCCAAAACCAGGGTTCAGGTTGCACACGAGGTTAGACTAGCAAGAGAGGCTGAAGCTGCAATGGATCTTCATGTTAGCAAAGCTGCAGAAAAAATAGCACAGCAAGAGGCAAAGCAGACACACTACACTGACCAGCAACATGGGGAGGGCATGCAGGACCCTTACGGCCACGATCCGAGCCACCTTGGCGCCACCACCGACAACCCTTATGGTGGCGGTCCACAGGACCCCTATGGCCGGAACACCGGTAACCTTGGGTCTGCCACCACTGGAACGGGCTATACCTCTAACACTGCAGGGGGTCCTCCAACTAACAACCTCCTCTGAAACTAGTGTTACGTTGTGTCATGGTTGAAGAACAATCAAAGAGCAGCTATACTTATGTTTTAGTTTGTTCGTTCTTTCTTAGTTTCTTTCCTGAATTTATCTAAGTTCATTTGAATTTTGTGTGGTCTGTCATGCAATGTAATGGAATATTTTTAGGAACTAGCAGCTTATAATGTAGCATTAATAATGGACCTCGAGTATGATAAATTTTGATGATATTATTTGTTATTTCAGATTGTGTTATTTTAGGTGCATTTATTAGTAAAATCATTATTCGACTCATTCAATTACTTATGTCAAATTGAATTAATCGTCTCATTCGCGGGTTGACACGTATAATCTATGAACCTGAAATCTCATATTATAATTTTTTTTTTCTTGACCAAACTTGTCACTCATTGGCCACCTTATAAACTAACAACATTGCTATGTTGACCAAGATTTTTTACCAAGTTTTTTTATTTTAAGTGATATGGCACAATTTTCACCATCAAATAAATGGGTCCCATTAATATTCAATAATGAAAATTGTGTCTCATCACTTGAGATAAAAAACTAAGCAAAAAACTTGATAAACATAACATTACTGATAAACTAATCATCGATTTCATATGTAGGCTAGTAAAATCAAGTAAAAATAAAAAAAAAGCTTCTAATTCTCCAATGATTTGTACGATATCTGATTAAGAAATAAGTAAACATACATTTTCTACATATAACATTGACTAAACAGGCTTTTGTTGTTGAAATCAAGTTATTCGTATTTGACAACAACCCGACAAATTTATTATCTACATTAGAGTATCATTCGCTCTCAATTTGAATTGAAAATCTATCAATTCTAATATGGTAATTTCTTATTGTTTCGAAAATGCAACAAATACAATGGTGATTAAGAACCCCCCCCCCCCCAAAAAAAAAAAACAAAAAACAAAAAAAACAATTTCTCTTCTTTGAGTGTAACTGTTTTGACCTTTTCATAGGGGGCAGATTAGGAAAATCTTTTGTTGAGAAATTCCCCCAAAATATCACAATCTCATGACCAAAAGATTTTGTTTCTATCATACGAAATCTCCAATGCATTTATATATGGGGTGTATTAGAAAGGGAATTGTATGCATAATCTCAATAATAAGAGAGTGGTAGTTTGTACATACTACTACACTATTATAAAGCTAAAACACGAGACACGATCCAATCAATCCTATCATTATACATTTCCATGAAATTCCTATATAAACTACCAGCTTAACAATTTGGAAGGGTCATCTTATGTATAAGTTCAGGACAGATCAGCCTACTTAGGTACACTGATGGATCCTCTCTCCAAGAATCGGGGAAAAAACCGCGTTATTAGTTATGAATATGCTGAAACATTAAGGGTTCATCTTGCGAAAAAAAATTCAAAAAATTAAGCGCCACTTGCCATGTAAATGTACAATTACCTAAGCATACTTTTGGATGTATAGCCAAATATCAAGTTCCTGCAATCTAATACTCATGTACAGAGCCCTAAGCATATTGCCTCATTGGGTCACCAGTCAAGCTTTTCTTGGGGTGGGTGGGTGTTGGGGGGTAGCCTAAGAAACAAGAACTCTTTCATCTGTGAAAGTTGAAACAAAACAAGTAGTTCTGCCTAATGTCTCAACCTGAAAAATCTCCTTGTAGTCTCAAAGCCAGGACTGGTTTTGACCCCAAAAAATCAAACGTCAAAAAAATCTGAGAAATCGCATAAAAAACAAAGAATTCACAAGAAAAATCAACTGGGAGGTAAGAGATGGAGGTTGTGATGGAACAGAGAGTTTCAGATGACAGTGATAACGTTGCTCGTTCCAAAAAGGAAGTTGCAACTTGAATTGCAAATGTACAATGTTAAAATAAATGGGATAACAAGTCTTCTACTTGATAAATCAAACCATGAGATACTCGTCAATGAAAGGATTAGGGAGGGAGAGATGAATGTGGCTCATTAATCCTCCCCCCCCAGGGGCGGCAGAGAGATTGCGTCCATGACTTAAACCATGACGCACCAATCATAAAGAAGCAATCTTAGTTTAAATAAATAATGCCCAAATTATTACATTATCTATTCAGGTAATTACTCGCCCGCCGCCACCCGGGGGTGGACTGTTCATTTCAGTAGAATCTGAAATTGATTTGGAAATAATCACCTTCCTTATCCCAGCACTAGGTCAACTATATATGCTACATCGGCTTTGACGAGTATAATCAAATAAATAGAATCTAAATTTCAGGAACCGTGACACGATGGACCCGACATATTTCTCTAAACATAAATGCGGAGAATAATCTAATCATCTCTCTCTCTCTCTCTCTCTCTCTCTCACCATAAATATACTTAAATGACAGAAAGGCACAGATAAGAAAATTAAAGATAATGAAGTTAATGTGAGGGTGAGCCATAGATAAGAATCACTAAACGGTCTATGAAAAGGAGTCAACCTGAGAACCCATTATTCGAATCTATCACTGTCAATGCACTTTAATATACATTTTAGTTATTACCAAAACATAAACATTAACAAAAGGTAAATTCTTGAATGCAGAAAAAATTCAAAGATAAGCCTCTAATACTCTGCAACAGAACTTTGACTAAAATATTACACCTTCCCATGTAAAAGGGAAGTAAAACAAGAGGTAAACACTCAATATCACCAAATCAATTGTCATTTTTGAAAGTTCTGATTACACTTAGAATTGAACCTACCAAGATAGGGGCCAAAACTTATCATAGATATACCAGATCAGCAAAATAATGTGAATCCAATATTCTGTTGTCCAAATAAATGCCACCCATTCAAATTAATCATAGTATGACAATTAATACGTACGACTAATATACATATCTGGCAACACAAATTCAAATTTTTCTAACATACATAATTGAAGGTCTCCAGCACTATATATATTGGCCTATTAGGGGACATAAAAGCCCACCATCTACGTGCTCTAGTCATTCTTTCTTCCTCTGAGTCATCCCCAGCCATGACTAGGAAGAAAGTGACCCTTGCATATATTCCAAATGATTCTGAAAGGAAAGCCTCCTTCAAGAAAAGGAAGAAAGGAATGATGAAGAAGGTGAATGAGCTTAGCACCCTATGTGGAGTTGATGCATGTGCAATCGTCCTAAGTCCGTACAGCCATGATCCCGAGGTTTGGCCTTCACCTCTGGGGGTTCAACGTGTGATTGCAAAGTTCAAAAACTTACCTGACTGGGATCAAGGCAGGAAAATGGCAAACCAGGAAAGTTTCACCAAAGAAAGGATCAGGAAAACAGAGGAAAAACTGAGGAAACAGCACAAGGAGAATCAGCATAAGGAAATGACGAATGTAATGTTCCAGTGCTTGGCTGGCGAATGGTCTCGCAGTTTCAGCTTTTACAATTTGCATGAAATGGGATGGTTTGTCGATCAGAACATAAAGGACATTGCGAGGAGGATCAATTCACTTAAGGAGGAAATTCTTCCTCATCAAGGCATGACAATGAGGCATGGAATGAGCAGTGCAGAGATTGTTGCAGACACACAGATTGCTTCAGAGATGCCCATGAATGCAATGCAAAATTACCAATGGAACATGCAACCTAATGTCAGTCAATATGGCTTAGGCTGGGACCCGACCATTCCATCGTATGGTTACAACAGTAACGGTATCGGACCTAACTTTATGTACCCCTAAGAAATCTTGCTTTCTAGGTTTTATGTGTTTCTGTTTACTTGACACAGTTGATGAAGCTCTTACCCCAATCCACAGCCCTACCCCTCTTTTGTTCTTATTTGTGTGTTTTGCTTGTTTGATCCACATTGTTTCTGTTAATGAAAGTGCTTTTTTTATGTATTAAGATATTTTCAGATGAATGTTGTTTATGTTATTTTTTAAAAGCATGGAAATAACGGTCATTTGGCGCGCGCGCGCGAAAACACATACAAAGGTATTCTCCTCAGGGAACTAACTTTGTTGAAAGGATTTTCAAAAAATTTGTAACAGCCTAAATAAATTACTTTCCATATCTGGAATCAAATAGCATGATACATATTCAATCCAAAGATTATGGTTGTTGCACATTAGCAATAATGGTTATGAAGTAAGTGGCTTCATGGTGAGATATCGTTTGCAAGACCCACAATAAACGGTATTTCGATTTTCATAAACTACATATTATTAGGTCATAATTAAAAATAAACAGACATCATCCCACAAAATTTTTGACGATGATTATAGTATTTTTATCACTTCTAGATGATTGGAAAGCCATTTTATGCAATATGTAATCTTATTTTCCTAGATTGTCATGGTTATGTCTCAGGACTCGAATTCCTCCAATTCTACTTCATTTAATTTCTTTCAAGATGGTCATTCCCAACTTATACTATCATATCTATTACATTTCATAGATGATTCATAAATTGCATTTTACAAATTACTCTTCTCTCGACAATTACTTTGAAATACTTGATATACACAAAGATAGCCATGTGTAATTATTAACCCAAATCAAACCCTTTTCACACTTCAATTTTCATGAGTACCCAGATCATAATCCAAAATAATTACACTAAAATCAGGCAATTTCTATATTGCTTCAGTCAATCCTATTTCGCCTGTCGATATAGTAGTCAAAACACTTTGTGTAAAACATCCCATAGGAAAGTAATTAGGGCAACCATGTGAGGTTAGAGTTGAGTAGAAAGCAAAATAGTAATTACCTGAAAGAGAAACCGATAGAGACGAAACCTTGGAGGAAATTTGAAAAATGATTGAGAAATTCTCTGGTTTCTACAATAGTGGAACCTATATATGAACACAAACAATGATAAGAAAAAGCAAGAAACTAAGATTGAATCAAAGAAATTGAGAAAGGAAATAAATCCCCTATATACCTCAATTTGGTGTGTATGAACTGCGAACCAACACTATCGATATGCCAAGAGGACTCTGCAAGAAGCAGAGAGAGAGAGTGAAGCGGGAAAATACACTGAGCTCCAACAATGAATTATTCAGTTTACTGAGTAAAAAAAAAGTAATTCAAGACCTAGTTTTTTTTTTATTTTTAATCTTACATGTTTGAGCCAATTTAGGTATAATTCGACTAATTCTTTTTTTAGACCAGTGAAAAATAGACCATCTTGTTTGCTTTAGGTATTAGCAAAGAGGGATTGAAAAAGATAAAGTCGGGCCTACTTTATCTCTCTTATACTCATATTTGGATGCATATTTTAAAATTAGTATTATCACTTAAAAATAATACCGGTCCAGATGAATAGTTCTTTTAATACTACATTCAACATCTTAAGGAAAACCCACATTTTTTATGAGTTTAAATAGTGCAATTGGGATGTATTTGTTCAAAAGACATAAAACATTCAACTATCTTTAAGATATAGATATCATTCTTTATATTGGGGGTTTTTTAATAATAAAATATTTATTTCATCAATAAATATTCCATCTAAACAAATTATTAGATGGGATAAATATGAGACCCACTATTTCTTAATATTTAAACTAAACATAGAACGAGGAGGAATTATCACTATAATTAGTCTAAGGGTCTAATGAATGGGTAAGAGATGGATAACATTATCTAATCCGATCATTCCTAATGTTTAAACCAAACACACCACTATATCTAAGTTAGTCAACGGATTGGATATGGACTGGATTAACCTATATTCGATCCAATTATTCGTCGGATTTAAAAATTTTAATTCATGTCCGAATCTGTTAATTTTCAAATACTCGATCCAAAAATTTGATCCGATTCGATTATCACAAAAAAAAAAAACACATGTAGACCAAAAAATTGACAATAAAAATTTGGATAATGAACAAAAAAAAAAAGAGGAAAAATGAATAATTGAAGTAAAAGGGGGGAAATCAAACAAGAGACAAAATAAAAAAAAATAAAAAAAATGGGTCATACATTATGATATTCACTCAAATTTTATTTATTTATTTATTATAAGTATAATATATGTGTGATATTTATTTACATAATATATTTTTTTATTCAAATCGGATTAATAACGGATCGGATTATAAATTCATATTCGAATTCGTTTAAACAACTCTAATCGAATTCGAATCGGATCGAAGTAATGAATTAAAAATCTGATCTATTTTCAATTAAACGGATTCAATTCGATTCGAATTGAATTCAAATTGAAATTCAATCCATTGACAGATCTATCTATCTATCTCGAAACTTGAAAATTCATGAAGATAAATTTCTAATTACTTGGTTGTGAGTGATTTTCAAACTAAAAACTTCTAAAACTAAAAATATTTAACTTATTAAATTATAATTACGGTTAAAATTGATCTAAATTTTATATACTTTAACTTAATAATATAGAATTTATATTATTTTTTTAAAAAAAATATTATTGTTTCTATACGACCTTCGATGTTTGTATCAAAAGATTGGTACTTAATTCTTCGAGCGTTGGAGTTTAATCAATGGGCCTGACCATGCAGGACCACGAACTCTAATGGGGCAAAAATATTATTGGGCCTACTAGTTCTCTGCTGATAGAGATTAAATTGTGTTTTGAAGCCCAAATATTGGCCTTGGCCCAATCTTGTATGGTTGACATGAAGGCCCTCTTCCTTCTAAGTTTTTTTATTTTTGGAAGGCAAAATCTTTCTATTAATTGAAAAAAAAAAAAAAAACTATTATATACAGGCATTGGGTGATACTCTTACAAAATACAATAGGTGTTACTTGTGGTATAACTCATAGAATCAGAACAAAAACACATTCAGTAAAGGGTTGTTGAATTCAGAAGAAAGTGAAAGCCTTGAGCTAAAACTTCTGGCTGAGTCATTCAGTCTTCCTTCTTAGCTTGATACCCTTTTTCCATTCGTTGCATAAAAAAAAAATGTCATTGGCGAATGAAAAGGCAATAAAAAAATTGTCACTTTCCAATTTCTTACCATTCTTCTTTCACCACCGAAAACCCCATCCCTTTATAAAAATAAAACTCGTTGCCCATAACTCAAACACACTCTTCAATCTTTCGCAAAAGAAACATTCATTGGTCAGACCAAAACATATTCAATCGCTATATTTTTCTCCCTAGATTAATCTGTAAGTATTATTAATTTTTATTGTTGGAAATATTCAAATTTTGACTATTTTTTTTAATTTAAACAAGTGTGTTGGTTTTTTTAGCATATTTAGTAATAATATAAAGTTGTCAATTATGCATAAAGTCGCCCCCCAACATAAAATTCTGACTCTGTATCTGGATTGGTCATCGGTTGTCTATGATTCATGATATTTGACAAACTATCTAAATCAAACATTTTTAGTTATACTTGTATATTGATGTTTATTTATTGACAACCTGTTATTTTGCTAAGCATTATAACTACAAAATAAACTACTTTTCAAATGATTTTTCTAATTTTTTGACTTAGTTTTTTCAATCACCAATTCTTGTTTGGGATTTTTATTGATAAAACCTAACGGGACAAAAGAGAAATAATCATAAAATTAGTGCGGTTTTTTTCTTCATATTCAAAAATAGAACTTAGTTATTATGATTGATAGTCGACACCATTCAATATTTTTTTTCCCCCAAATTTTGGTCTAATTAACCAAACTAATCTATATGAGCACCATACATGTAATTGGGTCCATTGCGTGAGAGCCTTTAAAATAGATGAACCAAACCATTCAACATAGTCTCTATATAGACAAGGTTTATCTTCCAAAGGGTATCAATATTCAAGTTTCTCCACAGCAAGTTTCCTTAGTTTAGTGACCAACCCTTAGCAAACCCCACCAACCGTTTGTGATGTTGAACAATATTTTGGAGAACAGAAACAGAATATTTTTTCTACTCTTATGATTTTGAAAATCCAAATTCAGATTCGTATCGAATTTCTTATGTTCGTTTCTCATTTTTGATTGATCTGTTCTTTGAAACTCTCTCCAGCGACCTCTGCTTAGGGTTTTGCTGTGTTGTGGCGGTCACAATGGCTGAAAAGAAAGAAAAAGTTGAGGAAAAGAAGGAAAAAGTTGAGGAAAAAAAGGAAAAAGTTGAGGAAAAAAAGGAAAAAGTTGAGGAAAAGAAGGAAAAAATTGAAGTGATTAGTGCTGTTTACAAAGCTAATCTACATTGTCCACAATGTGCACATGATATCAGAAAGCCTCTCCTTAGAACCCCAGGTGCTGTTTTATTGCTCTCTCTCTCTCTCTCTCTCTCTCTCTCTCTCTATGAGCGTGTATTATAATATAGTTTAATTTCCGATAACAACCATGTAACAATATCAAACGGTGGACGCGGAGCACAATGGAAACAAAAATCGGAGGCGTGAAATCACCTTTCTAAAATTTGCATATATGCATATATATTTGAAATACTAAGTATAAGTCATAAGGTTGATAAACTCATTTTATTAATTAAACTTATTGGAGAATCGGATTTATGTCATAACTGTATTTTGATGCTATCCAGGGGTTCACAGCGTGGACGTCAAATTTGAAAAAGGTGAAATTACAGTCCAAGGTGCCTTCGATGCGAAGAAAATCCATGGACAATTAGAGAAATGGAGTAAGAGAAAGGTTGAGCTATTATCCCAGGCCAAGGTTAAGGAAGCAGAAAAGAAAGAGGAGACCAAAAAGGTAAGTGTCGTTGAATGAAAAATAAACCTATAGGTAACATGACTAAAAGAATTCTATGAGGATTAAAATTACCTAGTGGGGATTTTTAGCTTATCGAAACTGCTAGAGTTTGGCTCGTATTCGAGACAATTTTGGCTCATTCAAGCTTATTTATAACCAAGCCACATCTCAACAATGAGCAATTGGCCCGATAGACTTGAACTCAATTTGTTCGAAAAGTAATATCTACACAAAATTCATGATGATAAATATAACGCTTTTTAGCTTAAGAGATGTATTAGGCATCCAGTACAAACAATGTTAATCAAGCCAAGCTGAAAACGAGCAGATGATTTAAAAATCAAGCTAAATTTATCCATGAATGTTAACTAGGGCCTAGACTAAGCATCCCAGAGTTCAAAGGCTCAGCTTGGTTAGCTAGATTAACATCCCCAAAACAAGTCCAGGATATTGGTATATCCTCGAGTAGAATTCTTTTACACCAAAAAGAAAAATCATATGAACACTTCATGTATTTTTTCTAGTTCATCCCAGAAATATCTAGTCAACTTTATTTTTTCTTCATCTATTTAGAAGTAAACTTGATTAATTATCAATGTCGACACGAATTGTGCTAATGGATTCTTAAATTTGACTGACTGTTTCATGAAAATTTACAGTCCAACTAACTTTTATGTCTGATATACATAACAGATTCACAATGCATAAAATGTTCTCGATCATCATGTTTATGCCTGTGTTACTGCGTACATCTGTGTGTGTGTGAGTGCATACAAGCGTCTTTAATTGTAATTGAAACATTAGCATGCATATTCATTAGTTGCACCCCCTTTACGACAGAATTCACATATAGTTAGGCAATTGAAACCCTGATGATCATGTTTGAATTTGAAGGAAACTGTGAAGACAACAGTTATAAAGGTCTACATGCATTGTGACCAATGTGAGCGTGACCTGCGAAAGAGATTATTACAACACAAAGGTAATAAATTTGTACGGAAACAAATCGTTCAACCATAAAAAGCAAGTAGATGGGAACCACTCAAAACATTTGCAAAACGGAAAACGAGGTTAGGAGCTCCTAATCTCGTTTTCTACCTTGTAGATGTTCAAGTGATCGTCTTCTACTTGCTTTTTCTTGTGTAGGATTTTTTTCTACACAGAAAGTAATTAATCCTGTTTAATTTTCCAATTTTGTTTGTTTATACAAATGCTTTTGACAAATGCAGGTATTCACAATGTAAAAACAGACATGAAAGCTCAAACAATAACAATTGAAGGAATCATTGAACCTGAGAAACTCTTAACATACATGCAAAAGAGGGTACACAAACATGCAGAAATTATACCTCCGAAAGAGAAGAAAGAAGAGAAGAAAGATGAGAAGAAAGGCGAGAAGAAAGAGGAAACAAAAGAAAAAGTTACAGTTGAAGTGAAGTCCAAAGAAACCACAGATAAGAAGACAGGCGAGAAGAAAGAGGAAACAAAAGAAAAAGTTACAGTGGAAGTGAAGTCCAAAGAAACCACAGAAGTCAAAGAATTTGAAAAAGAGAAGAAAGTGGAGGTGAAAACTGATGGACATGCTCCATATTTCATTCACTATGTCTATGCTCCTCAGTTATTTAGTGATGAGAATCCAAATGCTTGTTCAATAATGTAGATGATTAGGACATTAAAGATCATATGGTTTATATATGGTTGCCTTCCACGCATTTGTTGATACAACTTTACTACAATATAAGGTGGCTATGTTCATTTAACATTTGTAACTTTATAAACCTCAGTATGGCTTATTAAAGCATAGAAGAAAGCTATGTTCTATTAATATAAGATTGCTTTATTTTTGCAAACATTGAATGCACATTGCTAACCACGCTCATCGAGAAGACCCTGGTTTTACAGTCAAGGAGACTGGAGCCCATGACACACGAGTTTATGCAATGTAATGCAGCTTTCTGAACCTTAAGTATATCTATTCAAACCAAAATTTCCAAGATTGTCTATGAAGTCCATGTGTTAGAGCATAGACCATGATTCAAGTTACTGGATATTTGCGGTTACCATTCCTTACTATAGTTGGATCAAGTCAGATGGACAGTTATAATTAGCAAGGGAAGCAATGGTGATATTTAGGGTGCGTTATCTCATGTTTAGTAAACAAATGGAGTAAAGATTAAGTTGCCAAAGTCACACCTACAAAGGTTGCTGGATTACCCATTGCTAATGAATCACGCTTACTGCCTAGCTGGGACAGTAAAAGCAGATTTGTTAAACAGTTAAAGTGTTCAGAATGGTTTTTTTTTTCTTGATTAAGAATATCATATGCATGAGATGACAAACAAATACACGTCTAACAATATATTTATATACATACACATATATATAGCATACAAGAGTTTACATAATTTCGCTCGGAAACTTAAATTAGCAAGAAGTGCATTGATAAAAGTATATTCTGAATGTTGAAGACTACAAAGAGTTCCCAGAATGAAATTTATTGACGTCAGATTTTCAGACACGGCTTACTCAAAAAGATTTTCCAACTGATTATTCAATTATACATTAGATACTTCCTAGGTGAACTTCTTTTATATATAGGTGGCTATAAAGATGGCATGATTTAGATTTTCTTTCGCTAAACATTAGGGAATAAAAGGTACCATTTTAGAGATAACTATAACATCAAATGATGTATTCGTATTACAAATTTATAAGCATTTTAAGAGTTATAGACTCGATTCATGTACAAAGATCAACAAAGCAATTAAAGTCCAAATGATCTGAAGACAAAATGGAATGTATTTAGTGTTTACATGACAGACAATCAACGCGAGTTTTGCTATAATTAGCACTTCAAATTTTTATTCATAATTCACAATTGCACATACTTGGTCCAAATTCTTGTGCTTGCAGATAGTGGTGCCATTATACAACTGAAAACTAAAATGAGAAATTTTCGTATATTAATCTTTATAACTATTCCTGATGATTAACACTACTGCTTATGTATAAACTAGTTTTATTACATGTTATGCACAAGAATCAATCCTATGAAAACACTTGCAAAAAACGATGAATAGTCCAACCATCACCATGCCCATGGTTACATTTTCTTACTTGCCCACTTCATATTCCAGTTGTTCAGTAGGTAAGCCATACAGGAATAAGGCCTCTATTTCTCCATGAAAATTAAGAAGTTAAATTGACAAGAAATGGCAGTTTTGAGACTTCATCATTGGAACAATACAAGAAAGAGAGGGTGTTGGTCTTACAATCAATTGTCTTATCAAAGTTGGCTAATCCACTTGGGGGGTGTATCTGAATCTTGTATAACATTCCTTTCTTAGCTGTCTAATTATCAGTAAGATGCAAGTTTTATTGCTAAAAATCACACAACATAATAAACAATTACAAGTGCAAAGGATACAGTAGAAGTGTTAATAGAACAATTTTCATAACTATAAAAAATAATTAAACTGAATGATGGAGAGAAAAGCACACAAAGAAGCAAAAGGAAACATTGCTTCTATATCTGCTCCATTGAGTGCCCAATATGGTTTATTTTAAGAAATCACTTGGTTAAATTGCTTCTCTTAAAAATGGCTAATATATCTCTCCACTTGTTAATCATGCACCAACTCATTTAGGGATCAAATGTAGCTAACAGTGATCTAAAAATTCTCATTATTGGAAGCGCGAAAAGCTTCGAAAACTTGATTATTTCTCCTGCTAATTTTATAGGGACTAGACTTGAATGCGGTCAATTAACAATAAAGGTAGGATAGCATTAGATGGAATTATCAATGAACATGTACTTTATATCTACCAAACATTGGAGAAGCTTATTCTATTATCAGCAACTTATGCAGATTATTTGTTTTATCTGTAAAAAATGTTAAAATATGGATTGTAAAGGCCAATATTCTCTTACATTTTGAGAGAGAGAGAGAGAGAGATGGGGGGGGGGCATATATAATTATCCATAACCCGCGAGAACATTTAGATATACGAGTCATCTTTACCTAATATTCTATCAGACCACAAGATCACAAAGGATTTATCTTTTTGGAGAGACCCTTAATTGGTATCTTTTTTTGTATGTTTTTAGGTAATCTGGTATTAAATAAGTTTCAAAATAGAAAACCCTAAAATTTATGATGATAAAAGATAAAAAAACCGTTTATTTTAGAGTACACACAAACTCTAGCATAGATGTTGCAGACAGTGGTATATATGGTGTTGAATAACTAGTTTTAAAGAGGAAACCCCTAAAGTTTTATAATGAAATTAAGAAGATATAAAAAACCATGTATTTTAATCTGACCATTAACTTTATCATATATTTTGCAAACATGTTTGTATTATTTTTCTGCAAGTTGGTTAAAAGTAATGACCATAGAGTTGTGTTCTTGAAAGCTAAACCTCAAATCTTTTCTAATGAAAAAGTACTCGAGTTCCTTCCACAAAGAGCAACAACAACAACAAGAAAAGAATTTTCACAGATCAAAAGAAAAAGCCAAACCAACAAAACAATAATCTGATCAATTGATCATACAACATGAAGATGAAGATGATAATAATCTGTAAATTCTCTAACCTTTGTGCCCTAATATGGAGGTCGACTGGTTGAGTTGCTCATCCAAGTTCCATCTATTGGTAGCTGATTATTGGGCATGTTCAATGGAAAATTGAAAAATGGAAGCCCCAGAGACGGGTCAGGGAAAGGGTTTCCATCACCACCGCCGTCACCGTTAGAGGGTTGTGACACCGGTGGCTGAATCTGAAGTGGTGGCTCATCTTCATCCAAAGGCAACCTCTCATAAGCAACGTTGGTGAATGAAGATGCGATAACAATAACGGGCCCAGATGCAATCAAAGCACCCACAACATTCCCACCTACCACCTGACCTTGTCCTCCGGCCAAATATATCGCCAGACTGGTGGCACCCGGAGGCGCAGGCGGTGGCAGAAACGAGCCCGATAGTGATAATATCTCGAACCGGCCATGCAGCGTCAAAACTGAACCAGCAGCCGCCGGCTGCCTCAAGCTCACGTTGGTCACTGTTCCACTCCCACTCAGTACACAAATCCCTCTTTGCCTCTTTCTGGCATAGGTTGCTACAGATTCAAACACATCGCAGCCATTGCTGACCTCAAGAATATGTGCTCGGAGTGTGTTCGCGCTCTCTCTTGTTATGATCACCGGCGGTTTAGGCTTGTTCTTCGAACCGGCGGGTCTTCCTCTCGGCCGGCGGGCAACAAGATCTCCGGAACTGGAGTTGGGTGTGACCAGTTCAAGGTTTTGATGGGTGTTGTCATCATCGTCGTTGTCTCCGGAGAAGTGATTTTGATTGTTTTCATCGTCGGAGTCCGGTGGTCTTTGGAGGTGGAGGTCAGGCCTCTGGAACTGAGAAGAAAAGCGAGAAGCTGAGCCCAAGTCTAAATCCATAAACAACAACGAAAGAGAACAGAAACAAGGAAAATTAAAGTATGATTAATTTGGCAAATTAGAAAAAAAAAGGCTATTATTTTATGGGTTTTAAAGAGATGGTAGCACAAAGATTTAAACCCTAGACCGAATAGAAAACAAAAGGAATCAAGCTCAGAAGAAAGGGAGGGGGTGAGGAAGGAGAGAGAGCAAGAGAGAGAGAAAGTCGCAGTTCTTACAACCATAAGCATATTTTAAGATGGTATATTTTTAAATTAGTTATCTGTATTTGACAAAGCAAAAAAGCATTAGAATATAGAGGACAGAAAAAACAACACAAAAGGTGATTGAGGGTAGAGAGGGAGGCTGTATACATGGTTATATGTGCGTATCTGCTTTTTATGTTAAAGAAGAATTACACCTAGGACTTTGAAGTTTATCACTTAATTATTTAAATTTTTTGATATTTAAAATATAAAAAATATTATATATTTTAAATTTTTAACTCAAATCTCTATCTCAAATGAAGAGAGACCATTGGATTAGTGGATCCCATTAATTTTTTTAAATAGGACCCACTGATCCAATGGTCTCTCTTGATTTGGGATGAAAATTTGAGTGGAAAATTTGAAATACATAACATTGCTCTTAAAATATTACACACAGACTCTCTGAAATTTGTACGTGCATAACACTTGACCCATGATATAAATATATTCGTTAATAAATTACACTTAAATCCCTGTGAAGTTTGTAGGTATATAATAATTAGACCTCTTAAGTTTAAAATATTATACTTAGATAAAAAATACTCTATTCAAAGATAGAATATCAAATATTTTAAATTTTACAACTAAAATTCATGTTCTATTGTATCATTTATTGAAATAAAAATAAAAATAAAATTAAAAATTTAATTTTTTCTTAAAAAATCATAATTAGTATATAATTATATTATCTATTAGATTTTAGTATAAAAACTTGATGAAAAATAACACGTCTTATTATTTTAGTATAATGATGAAAAGTTTATTAGTTATAATTGTTGTTACTGGATTGATAGTACATTGAAAGATAAAGGAAGCATTTGGCAATAAAATTAAAGATCAAAGTGGGATGTAGGAAAACTTAAGGGGTGAAAAGTATAGTAAGAGGGGGAAGGGTTGGTCTGAGGTATGGTAGGCTTAATCTTACAACGACAACACTAATGATTCTGTTCATTATGCAAGATTACAGTCAAAGCTAGTACAGTTCACCTCAACAAATAGCCAATTTCTTCAATCAAAATAATTGCTTGCACGGCCAATAACGGCTATATTATATTCTTATTGTGGAAGAGACAGTGTTATTTCATTGTGTGAATTTTTCAAAAGTCCAAAATAGTTATATTCCCTCAAAGATTTATATTTTATAAACTCCTCCAACTTGACATCACTTTTGCCTTTCAATCAATTCTCAAGGAAGAAGAATTGGTAAAATTAATCATAGGCATGTGCACACTAAGTACATATATGCATTGAAAATCTAAAATCACACTTATCAAGTACATCACATACACTTCACTTAATAATGCTGGATGGGTCTAAAACACCACAATCTATCTCTTTTAGGGTCACGCGTTATTGTGTGACATCCGTTTGATAGTTTCGGTAGTTTTTTAGTCTTGTATCATTTTGAGAAGTATTTAATCTTTATCATTTACAGTAGATGTTTGTTGCTACAATTTGCCTAATTAAGAACGCTAGATTTTGAACCAAATCATCTAACCTGTAAATTTTGTTTTTTGCTTTTGCATATTGTTTTATATTTTTGTGCATAACATTTAGTGTATGTTCATTCTATCAATATCAAAACAAACTATATATAAAGGGTTTTGAAAATTTGTTTTTGTAAGTTTTAACAATAATGTGTGTTTTATATTCTCATGTTTGTCGCTACACTTTGCCTACGAACGTAAGATTTTAATTAAGGCAAAACACCTACCCTCTGGGTATTTTTTTCTTTCAATTTGTCTTATATTTTTTATGATCTCGTGCATAACATTTATAGTATGTTCATTCTATCAATATTCAAACAACAAACATACTATATATAAAGGGTTTTGAAAATTTGCTTTTGTAAGTTTTAACAGTAATGTGTGTTTTATATTCTAAAGATTTCGTGAGTTAATTGACACAGCATTGACTCAAAACATTGAAAAGCCGAAATTAATTAATTTATTGTTTTATATGTTTCCATGTAGTACAATGAGGGGAACAAGCAGGCATGGGCTGTGGTCAGCCGCCTGCCCCGCCATCGCTCATTGAAAATCACATGCTTACATATGTGTCTGTGTTTGTTGGTATATTTATTGGCTCAACTGATTGAAGAAAATGGTATATTTTATCATTGATCGGGGCAATTATGGTATCGAATTTGATATTGTTTTCGAAGTAATTACCATATAAAGTTGCAAGAATCAAAAAAAAAAATTGATCAAAAAATACAACGATGATAATCATGTGAAATGAAGATTATTGTGTAAGCAAAAAAATGAATCTGGTGTGTGTCCCTTTTTTCGTTTAGAGTTCCTCGTTTGACCTATTTTCTTTGCTATTTGCCCCAAACGGAGGAGGGACCGCGGTAGGATGAGCAACCCTCATTGTATCCAGGGCGCCCATAGAAAAGCGCAATTGGCGTGCGACATCCACTAATAATGGTTATGGGGTTCTACAAGGCAACTGAACTATTCCACAACTAAGAACCTCTCTTGATCTTTTCAACTCACCACTGCGAGCTTACTTATTTGGAACTTCCAAATCGTCAGTCAAAGCTCCAATTTGAAACCTGAGTTGCGAAATAATTTTTTTATTATTATTAAGTTCGTTAAAAAGTTGAGAATGAGAAATTTGACTATCATGTCGAAGTTAAAAAGTACAGACATGCAAGCCATCAGATTAATGTTTCTATCCGCATTTACTTCAAGCATGAAATGTTATAAAATTCTCCCATGTTATAATAACTAATGTTACAACTTAATCTATTGAGTTTATAACAAAATGAGATTTTTTAGAATCGATCCTAACATTCTCTTACTTTAACCAAACTGAGTCATAACATCATTGAATTGAGTTGCAACCTCATTTTTTTCCCATAATAACTATGTTTGATATTTGACTCTTTTGAAGGACACAAATTCTTCCACTCTCACAAGGAATCTCTTAATTAGCCCGACATGCATAATTTATTAGTGATTACTTGAGGTAAAATTAATCGATCTCAAGAATATTGTGACAAGATTTTGCTTATTTTAGTTGAAATGCTTGAGATAAAAGGGAATAAAAGCTTGAGTTGACTAATTCTATAGATTTATAAGGAAATGCCATTACCTCAACCGATAATGAAATGAATGGTAGCGGTTGCTAAAAGCAAATTTTCTATTGAACAATGCTATGCATACTAGATGTTTCGTTGCCATAGAGGTTACGTTGATGTTAGAAACATGTGGTTGGTCACTCCTTTTAGCACCTGCAAGTCAAAGGGAAAGAGATAGATATGAAAATTCTAACAAAACAAAACCATGACTTTAAACACAAACTCCAAGAATTCTATTGATGGGATAAGAAATTTGCTAAATCATTTGGTAAAAATGCTTTTGATAAATCTTTTGTTGTGCATAGTATTATTTTTTTAATTCAATTGATAATCTAAAATATTAAACCCAAATTCAACCTAAACCCTATATTGAGTGAAACCCTTCAATCTAAGTAGTGCTTGTACTTGGGTTTCTTAATTTGAGCTACACAATTGGGGCTTAAACTCAAATTTAATTTTCAAGTAAAAATTCGAGTTTAATTGTATGGATTTTTTCCATTATTCGAATCAAGATTTGTGTTCAGGGTCATGTTTGAATCCAAATTAGTGAATTCAAGACGGACTTAGACAAAATAACTAGGTTAAAATTAAATAAATAAATTAAATTCAAATTTGGATTGGGTTCAAAAAAATGGGAATACATAGTCCACACTAATCGCACCTCTAGATCAAACCATTGGACTAGGTAGTCAAAAGAACGCATAAGGCAAGTTGTCAAACTAACACCTCAACAACAATTTACAATAAAAAAACGTACCCAATACACGAGTCTTTTATTATTATTTAGAAAGATTAGATATACGTAATTTTATCTTTATAAGACTCTGAGGCCTCGTTTGAATGAGACTAATCTTAATCGAGAATGAGTATCTCATTCCTAATAAAGTGATACCCGAGTTTTAATTATCATAGTAATCTTTTATTTAATGTTTAGTATCGTCAGTAATCTAGTATAAGAATGAATATCTATTTAATATTTTTAGTAATGAATTTTATAATCTAGTGTATGAATGGATATTTATTTCATTAATATTTTTAGTAGTGAACTTAATTTTAAGAAGATAGATTGGCTTGAGCAACAAATTAAATTTTTGAAAGGACTTTAAATTTGATTTTTTTTCTTTTTTAAAATTCGCGATTAAGTTGGGTATGAGATTACAACCATTGATAGTAAGTTTAAAATTCCCACTATATCTAGGAATTTAATTCCAACAGTAATCTTACTCCTGATATAAAATACCGACTCATTAGCCACCAAGCATGATAATTCATGAAATTAAGAATGAGTTTACCACTTCCAATCAAGATTATCGCCATCCAAATAAAGCCTTAGGTGTGATCTAGTGATCAAATTTACCTTCTTGCATACAAGATGTCTCAAGTTCAATACTTCACATACCCCCACTTAATTAAGGGTTAGTCACTCTTATTTCTGTAAAGACGTGTTCTTAAACTAATTCGAATTATGGTGATCGGTTCAGAGCTCGAAAGAATAGTCGTCACAAGTTAGTACATTAAAAAGGAAAAAAAAACTTCACCTAAACTATTTTCATGACTCAAACTCGTGGTTTTCACGTTATATTAGAGACTTTGAACCCAATAGTTGATCTTCTTCGCAACTTGGTCAATTAATTGGAATAAGTCAGACAACCAATTGGCGTCTTTTTCATTCACCTAATGGCGTGCTCCAATGGATCCTCTAATGACTTATTCGAAATTTGTCGTCTTTTGGCTTTAAGAATAAAATAATTAGACAACTTGTCTCGATAATCTCAATTATAATGTCAGCATCCACCAATCAAACTGCGTTTACGGACTCGAGATTAAGCTATTAACCTCCTCTAATTTATGCTTAAATCCGAGGGTGTCCCCCACCATGTTTTGCCACCTAATCCTTTATTTTATGATAAATATCATTAACGTCCTCAAATTATGTCCCGAGTTTTTTAAATGCTATTTCTATTTTTAACTGCATCAATTTAGTACTCAAATTATGTAAATCATAATAGTCAATCCATCCCTTCAAGACCTAAAGGTCGCAGGTTTGAACCTCACCCTTCCACTCCCCATATACAAATTGTTCAAAAAAAAATCCATCCGTTCGTTTTAGTTTCTACAAGAACAAACGGAAAAACTCATGACACTTGTTTCAATGTGCCTTTTGAACTTATATATTTCTATTTATTTTTTGTGTGTTTTAAAATTAATATAAAACGAAAGGGATTAGTTAAAGAGTACTGAAAATTGAGGGTCAAATTGAAAATTGTATCAAAGTTCTGGGGCATCTTTGACATTTTGTCCTTTCTTTAACATGCTATACTTAGTGTTGCATGAGGGTGATTAAAATAATGGTTCCAACAAAATTAATTATGTGATAATTTTAAGAAAGTCCAAAGGTTTTTGTTTATGTATAGATGATGGAAAGTGGACCACTAAGTTTTAGATTATAAAACAAATTGTAGGACAGTGAAAGCTCAATCTTCTATCATGTCCATTAAACAACTAAGTGCATATTGTCTTGTAAAAAGTTTAAAACCTTAAAATTCCAACTCCATTTTCATCTTTTACAATGAAATTAAAGGTAAAAATGTGTTATCATAAAAGGCGGTATAGTTAGTGTGAAGTGTACTAACGCTTCACTAAATCTACTCCGGCCTTCCTTTTTATATAGGCGTATACAATCTCTCTCATTCAAAAAAGGGGAGTTTTTTGGCATATAAGGCTCTAAAAAATCAAAGTAGTGCTTCATAAACCATACGACATCTCAAGTAGCCTTCACGGAAGCCCACTTCCATCCTGCAATAGAGCCATGAAATCTAATCTTTCTTGATTTCCACTCGTGTGAGAAAAAGGTTGTTGGCATGAATTCCCGTACTACTGAACTAAAAAAAAAAGGCATAATAATATTACTTGTCAGTATAGATTGAATCAACTTTGATATTTAATTAACTCGAGTATTTGTCTTGATTAACCCTATCGTCTTTCTCGTGTTTTTCAGATCTATTTGGGCCATGGTTGAGTCTTCGAGATTATTGGATTGAAATTTTCTTTCCCTTGGGCCAAGTATTTGGGCTTTTTTACTCAAATTTGAGATGAGTTAGATGGACAAAATCCCGCGCATCAATTTCAATTATTTAACTTGGAAAATGATAATCTAAATTTTAAAATAAGTTATTGCCTAAGATGCAAGGAACTATTAAAAAATTAAAATAGTTTATTGGGAAAATAATTTTTTTCAATAACAAAGAAATCCCCCAACCAAACTCATATCATTAGTATTATATTTAATTTGAAAACAATAATACACTTTTTGAACTTGCAACTTTTAGGGTCAAAAACTAAACACATGTGCAGCATGCAATTTACGGAAAAGACAAAGAAGATTGAAAGTGAATGATTATGAAATTATTAATATGGCTCATGTTTTGCATAAGGATCACTGTGATTATTTTGTCATATACCCCTTTGACATTTTATGGTGTGTTTTTGATGTAGCTGTAAAATGGGTAGTTCAACTTTTGAACATATGACCATGCTAAATGATGTGGAGGATTTTGGGCCACCTGGTTCAGTCCATAAATAGAGCAGGCAGTCTATTTAAGTATAGCTTATCCAGAGGCCCAACCCCAATCTGAAACTACATAGATTCTCCTTCTGCCCCTCTTTTTCTTGCTGAATATTGCTCTGTTTCTGCAAAACCCAGCAAACACAGAGCTCTTTATGCTTTGAAAGGGAGGGAAGTTGTGGAAGATTTGACGCCAAAATAGTTCTTTTCCCTTAATTATCCCCTGGACCTTGCCTCACGTGAGTCATTCGTGTGTTTGTCTGTCACGGTAAACAGCTAAATTGGATGGCATGGCTTGATTGACACACATTGACAAGTTGAGGGATTAAATTGACACAAACCAAAGTTGAAGGGCTTAATTGACATAAATCGTATAGTTTAAGGGCTAAATAGGTAGTTAACTCTAAAATTTTATTATGTTATTCACAGTAATGAGAACTATGTAATGATTAATTTATTTTGCTAAAAGTTTTTTTAATTAATATTTTGTAAGATTTATCAAGAAAGATGTATCTCTGGATGATGAATTATTATATTTTGATAATCTTTGAAAATTGTTCTTAACAAGATTGTTGTAAATTCATTATTGAAATATAGTAGAAGATTGATATCGGAGATCGTGGACGATGATTAAGTTTGAACACAACTACTACTCTCATTGTCCTCCACTCTCCCTCCGCCCCTGCTCATACAAATTGATGGAATATTATTTGTCAGGTGGGTCCACCAGCCCCACTCCCAAGGAATAAGTGCAAATATCACAAGTAGGATCTACTACAATAAATATATGACAGGTAATGAGTGCTTTGGCAGCCTAACCCATGCCCATTTCTCTGCATTGACGGCTGGATAGTAGACTAGCCTAGCCTATCTCTTGACATGGTCGGTTGCACAGTGGATAGCCTTGCCTACCACTCTACATCGACAGCTGCACAGTACAACCTGGTAAGTGACTCTAATTTTCTCTATATATATGGGTGAAGACCCAAGAAAGGGAGGCCGGAAGGATGAGCACTTCAGCTCTTTACTTCACACACACACGCACCTGTATTATTTTTCCGGTTTATACATCCGCCTATTCAAATATTCGCCGGAATACTGACTTAGGCATCGGAGGGGCCTCCCCTGGCCTAACACCGGGGGTCCTTCTGACCACTTTCTATCTTGCAGTGCCTGGATTGGGTGATATTCGGAGACGAGGGGCGCATCTCAGCTCAGTTCACTAATTGTTCAGTTTTTTACCCGAACAATCTGGCGCCGTCTGTGGGAAACGATGCTATGCGTTCCGAAAATCTTCATTTCATTCGTCTGTGGGCTATGTATAATCCAGAGACCCTTCTCAGTACCTTCTCGTATCATCTGTTCATAAGTCTCGATTTATTATATTTTCTAAGCATATTGAGTTCGGTCCTCACTTCGGCTGTTCGGTCTTTCTTCCGAACTCAAAAACACTGAACATGGTAATGTTCTTAGATGACCCCACCATGAAATCCTTTGCATGGAGAATCCACAGTTTTGGTCTGTTCCTAAAACAAAAATACTCCAAGTCAACATGCCAAACTAATTTCGCCATATTCTTTGCAAGTTGTTCACACCTTCATTTGATCATTTGTTTTGTCATATTTTGAATATAAAACCCACTTCCATATTTTGGAGGGTCATTCAATATTCCTGTAAATCTTTAATATTCTTGTAACATCGGGACAGCCCTTCCTGTTTTTGAATCATGCAAATGGTGGTCGGATACTCAAAGTTTTGATCTCGGTCTCGGCATAGACAACATGAGGCATCTTCGGCCTCCATTGCCAACTATTCAACTGGAGACCCCTCGGCATTATCACAATGCACTTAAGTAGTGAAGCTTTCCACTGTGCACTTATGGATTCCACATCCAAAGTTCACTCGGGCCCCTAATTCCCCTAGATTCAAGAAGAAAGTTTGCACCATAGCGGGCCTTCAATCGTGTCACCAAGCCGACGAGAATGACCACGTACTTCCCCGAAATCGATGCATCAAAGAGTTGAGATTAGAAAAAATTCGACTACGATAAAATGCTTCGCATTCAGTCATTTGCTTGGCTTGGTCTCTCTATATTTGTTCAACTGATGGAGCTCCGACATATCACTATTATTATTCCGTATGACGATGGAATTCGGGATGCCTCCTTATTTCACATATCTACGCACTTAATTTGGCGAATGCAAAGATAAGTGATCTCTCTTCTCATATATTCGAGAATCAAGTCCAAATAATACATCTTTTGCCACCATGTGAAGCATATTGAGTGTTCTATTATTTGCTTGTGTATATGCCTGTGTCATGAAGGGCTCATGGATAAACAACCTCACATGATAATTATGGCTAGTAGAACTCTAAAAGAACTTCCATATTCATGCTGAAATCATGAGAAAATTGAGAACCTACAAAAAGGACGTTGCTCGGTATTCTTTGTGGATGTCATTCGTGTTTCTCGGCTTATCTCTGCATGCCTTATTATGCAAAGGGCAAACAGCCCATGAGCCTTTTTAAGTGCAAATACACATGCCAGGTCAAAAGTAAAATCCTACTCACTTCTCTTTGTGAGTACCATGTATTAGCAAAAAAATAAAAATAAAAATTCACCATTAGCAAGGGCTAGTAACCCCGAGAACTTGACAATTACTACACTTGTTCGCCTGATGAGCTTTTATGCATGTAAACACAAGCACACACGACAAAAATCATGGAATTTTGCCTAATATGACTAACGTGAAGCGAAGCTCCTTCAGTACAATTATTTTTGTTGTCCTAGTGTTGCAAGGCTGACTTAGGAGTGTTGAACTCGGCTTCTCGAGATGTGCTGACGACTTCGACCTTCTGGGTTTTTAGTCTATCATCCGCAGGATGGTCGAGCTGTCACTGAGGATCACTCAACAGTTTGTCTTCTGCACCAAGCATGTGCTAAGTCATTGTAGCATATCTTGTTTGTTTCTCATGATGTAGATGGGGACTTCATTATTAAGGGTTGCACGTGAACACATAGTCACGCCGATCAACCGAACCAAAAATAATCACTTGGTCGCTCTCTGGATGCCTATTAAATGGCGAAGGAAGACGGTCGGCATCAACTGACAAACTGTACAGCATAGTTGAGAACGTGCTCGGCAAAGTTGAGAACTTGCTCGGCATTGATTAGAGGCTATTCGGCACAACCAAATCTCTTCAAAGTCATGTATATGGACTAGCAAATAGTAGCTGGGTCTTCATAAGACTAGCAAATAGTAACTCGGGCTTTTCGAATTATGCTGGGAGGGCGCCGAACGAATAGATTGTGGCACCATCTGTCGAAGGAACATGCTCGGCACTTGAAATAAACTGTCCATCTTCAATTGATGCTCCGTCTCGCCTATGGACAGGGAGAGCTTGCTCGGCCTATCATCCACAGGTGTCGGGGCTCGGTCTCACTTCTCTGATACTGTTGTAAATTACTCAGCCACCTTGATCGGCACACCACCGATTTATACTCTAGCAAACATATATGGTCGACAAGTGTATTCAAATCAAATGGAGTGCGTATAAAGTCTCGGCGTCACATATGGTTAACAAGAACAATTCTTTCAAGACCAAGAGAAGGGTTTGCAGCTTTCCTTAAGCACCTGCAAGCTATTATTGATCACTTCAAAGAAGTACAACAGAGCTTTTCGATTGGCCTCTTTGGTCGAATCTTGGCTTCTTAACTGATCGGCCTCGCCTTTATGCATCGTTGGTGCTAGGTTCTGTCACTAGTTACCTGATATTATTCGGGGCCTTCACTATAATTGCTCGTGGGACTCCAATAGTCTTAATCATGATTTATGTCCATCTTGCATGTTGATCGGCGCTTAGAGTTTGATCGGCACCTTAAGAAAGAAAGCCCAAACAAAGATGTCATGTTTTAAGTTTCACGCCGAGTACTCTCTCTATCAGCCCGAGAAACCCATGTCCATCATCCAAGCATGGGTCTATATATCAGCCTGAAAATCTTATTGGCACACTGGAGGAACTAATCCCGAGCTTTGCCCCTACTATGATTTTTGTATAACAGTGAAACCTACCATTTTCAGTTGACTTGATATAAGGGGCTGGATGGTTTCTCAAGGTATTGATCGGGACTTCATTGTCGTGACTTGCATGTAATCACATAGTCACGCCGATCAATTGACACCGAGAACAAGTGCTTGGTTGCTCTCTTTGGGCGTCTATTGAATGGCATAAATTGCTCCAAACGAAGAAAGACCCTTGGCATCAACCCACGAACTGTTCAGTATCAATGCGAAAAGTCAGAAGCTTGTTAATCAATGCTCCTTGGTTCAGACTTTGAGTTTCTAAGGTCTCTAGGCTGAGACACGAAGGTTCCTCGGTGATGGGCATCACTGGGTGAGTGGAGAAAAGCTTCTTGGGTGGTCGGCCCATGATCGAGTGGTGCTCGACACCACCAGAGACCTTGCTCGGTCTCATGTTATGAATATCCCTTCGACTGGCAACATATCTTTTGGCTTCGTTATTCGAATGGAGTTCTCTTTCGATAACCACAAGGAGACAACATGGGTAGAACAATTTCCTGGACTTCGAACAAAGTGACTCGCTGCTGAGACAATATGATCCCTTTGATAAAGCATCGATTCTCAGTTGTCGCTGACACTCTCAAAAGTCGGTTCTCCTACCATGATAATCTCTTTGAGCCAAGAAAACTGTCAACATATCCTTGCTAGGACAAGTCGAGTTTCTCACTGCCGGCTAATTGTTTTCTCGGTTTAGCACTCTTGCCATATGAGCTACACTAAAATAGTCACTCTCAAACAATAACCCAAACCAAGTAGCTGGTCGGTTTGTATTCGCTCGGGCTCTCTATTCTTGGAAGTGTTTTTGAATATGACATTTTCTATGCAGCTCCGAAAGAATAAATATGCTCGGGCACTCGCTAATGTGCAAATAGAGGAGCTATTCACCTCATTCACTCACTAGTGCTACCCTCATGCTTCAACCTTTGGTCACAGTAAAATGACTACTCACCTAAAGCTCATTCTGGTACACAAGGATAGAAGTGCAGCAGTTTCAACAAGACCCAGAAGTACTACATATCACCTGGATATAATTTCATCCAAGGTAATATGCTCGACACTTAGATGAACTGGCTCTCACCAGATGCTCTCGGCCAGTCAGACCCCAGAAAGTGATCGGGCTATCACCAAAGATTGGTTCCACACGTAATATCTCCAAGAACTCAAAGAAACCGTCTACGACAAGTACCGTGAAAATCCATTTTGACAAGAGATGAAGCTTTCCTTCGGCATTTGTACAGAAATAATTCGGGACCGATCACTTCTTCGGTCCGTCTTCACTTCGGGCTCTCCAACATTGGAAGTCTCCCAGAATACATCTACTCCACACCCTCGAGGAAACAAAATTGCTCGGCGTCACTTTAATGGTGGTCGGAGCCGTCGTAACGACAACACAACAGTCTTATGAATGGTCGACGCATCCATCCGATGTTAATTGAGAATCAGCACAGCTTAGTCTAAACCCGTCCGAGAGACCAGCTTATAGCATCTGACTTCTTGGCGTCATCAAGACAGCCACAAAAATCCCTTATTTTGGCATAATGTCGAGGTACTCCTCAGCGGGGGGCATGTCCTAAAGCCACGAGTTCTCGGGACAAGGGTCTCTTGGGTAGTCTGCCTCAACTGTATTTCTCGGTATTACCTAAAACCGAAATATTTTGGGTGATCAGCCCATCGAGTGGAGGTCGGCACAGTCTCTGGACAAAAAGACCTTGCTCGGTCTCCTTTGGAGTATCCCTCTGCAACTAACGACACTCCTTTGACTTTGGAACCAACTATGGTGCCATGTGGACTGTTTGTCGTACCGAGGTCCTCAATCTCATCCATCGGCACTAATATTGGTTCTAGGTGGTTGATCCATCACCCAAGATTGGTCAAAAGGTCGTTTTTGTGATTACACTCCTTGCGGGAAATCACCATTCTCAACAAAGACAAGCCAAGAGTATGCTCGGCACTAGCAACCGACTGTTCCACTTTGTTTTTCAATTGATAACCACAAGGCAATGTTGAGAGTTAAGATGAGGTGGTCGGCGTTCCACCTCAGGCACCAGAGTGTTGAAGAAAGACTTCTCGAGCATTTCATCGAACATTAGAAAGGCATTTGTGGGCGATCTGTGTGGACCCGAAAGATACTGCTCATTAAAGTTAGACGAATTGAGGCTCCTAGCTAAATAGATGGTCGGCCGTTGTTAACCACATCAGAAAGGCACATCCAACGAGTTAAGGAAAGTGCTCCGACCATCCAACGAGTTAAGGAAAGTGCTCCGACCTCATAAAGTTGTTCGGTGCCATTGACAAGATCCACAAGTATTGATCTACCGAGTGATGTCACACCATTGCTCCAACAGAAGCATGATAGGTGGCAACATGAACTCAAAACAAAAAGCCCTATGTGAATAGGCATTTGATGGGCTCCGGGCCCTAGAAACGGATAAGTCTTTGCTTGGCCAAAGCACCAAAAGTCTTAATGTAGGCATAAAACCTCTCGAGAACAGGTTCAAGAACTTGGACTCGGGAGTACTCCTTGTTTAAGGAGGTGATATGAGACTCGGGGTCAGACCCTGAACTCGGGTAAGTCTTTGCGTGGCCAAAGCACCCAAAGCCCTATGTGATTAGGCACTTGATGGGCTCCGGGCCCTGGAAACGGATAAGCCTTTGCTTGGCCAAAGCACCAAAAGTCCTATTGTAAGCAAAAACCTCTCAGGGATGGGTTCAAGAACCTAAACTTGAAAGTACTCCATGATTGAGAAGGTGACATGAAACTTTGGGTGAGACCCTAGACATAATGCAATATTGTTACAAGGGGATGTTTGTTTGGATCTTTCTCAAGGGCCAGAGGTATTTGGTCCCTCCTCAGAGAACCAATTGTTGTTCTCTTTAGGCTCCCTCATGTTCAACGTTCGTCGCATCCGATTGTAGTAACCCTTCTTAGGGTTTCAGATATTATTATTTTCTTTAAGTGAGGTTGAGGTCTAGTTATGATTGTCCTGTTTAGGACTCAACTCTCTCCAGCAGCTTGTGATGGTTATATTCTGGTATTCCATCCCCTCAACAAGGTATTTCGTTAGTGCTCGGCCTTAACAGACTCGTTTCGAGATCTCTATATTCAGTCTCTCTTCCAGCAATCTATGTATTCGGTTCTTCAGGCTCCAGGTTTATTCGGGCTTGTTGGGTTGGTCTTCAGGGGCTAGGCTTATGTGGTCTCTATTCAATAGATCAGCGACATATGATATAGGCCCTTCTCGTTGGATCTATTTGCCTTGAGAGGCGCCTCATGATTGTCTCGTTTATGGTTGTTATTATTATCCTTATCGGGATTCTGTTATGAGCATATCTGTCAGAATTCAGTTATCTTCATCCTTCGGATTTGGCCTCTTAATGAGACATTCTGTTATTGCATAGCCGGATGGGCTTCTTATTTGTTCGTTACTACTCAGGCTTGGAACTGTCTATTCCATGGAGATGTCATTTATGGCGCCACGCAAATGTATTGCTCTAACTGATGAGATCACTCGTTGCCCGGTGAGTATTTGAAGCTTCAGGGTTATTAATCCCGGTATTCTATTATAAATGGCAAGTGCACTCGGCATATGCATGTAGTATCATCTATGGTATTCGGGCTCCGTGCTCGCTTGGCGACATACAGTAGATCTCGGCATATCTCCCTCAAGATGCACCCCACCATAGAGGGGTGTGGGTATTATCTCCTGAGACGTGTATTCTGCATAGCTTTCATCTCCTTCTAGGTATTCAAAGGAAATAAAAGCTGGGGGGCAGTTGATGGAACATTATTTGTCAGGTGGGTCCACCAGCCCCACTCCCAAGGAATAAGTGCAAATATCACAAGTAGGACCTACTACAATAAATATATGACAGGTAATGAGTGCTTTGGCAGCCTAACCCATGCCCATTTCTCTGCATTGACGGCTGGATAGTAGGCTAGCCTAGCCTATCTCCTGACATGGTCGGTTGCACAGTGGATAGCCTTGCCTACCACTCTCATCGACAGCTGCACAGTACAACCTGGTAAGTGACTCTAATTTTCTCTATATATATGGGTGAAGACCCAAGAAAGGGAGGCCGAAAGGATGAGCACTTCAGCTCTTTACTTCACACACACACGCACCTGTATTATTTTTCCGGTTTATACATCCGCCTATTCAAATATTCGCCGGAATACTGACTTAGGCATCGGAGGGGCCTCCCCTGGCTTAACGCCGGGGGTCCTTCTGACCACTTTCTATCTTGCAGTGCCTGGATTGGGTGATATTCGGAGACGAGGGGCGCATCTCAGCTCAGTTCACTAATTGTTCAGTTTTTTACCCGAACACAAATAATAAACGTATCATATTTTAATGTCATCTTTGATATAATTAATTTAACGTGTTAAATTAGAATAAATTATTATGAAATTCAAAATAACACGACCCGAACAAACAAACACCGCAAAATTCCTACCCAAAATAAAACCCACAATTTTGGCCAATTAGATAGAAAATTCGGAATCTAAGTCAAAGTAATTGGCATCTTTTTTCATTTGTCGCCCTTAGTGCTCCAATGAGCTCGAAGCAACAGTGTTTAGCTCTCGATTTTCGTAAATTAGAGGTCAATGAATCAATCCTTGCTTTAGTAACTATTGTTCTATTTTATGACAGTCAAATCATGAATCTAAATCAAAAATATCTTCAAGAAAGAGACTCCTAAGTTGACTCTCTCATTTCAAAATGGATTTATGATCAAAACAACGTTGTTTTATTAAATAGAGTGATGTAGTCTTGGTATAAAATGATGTTGTTTTAATCAAAAGCAGAGAAGCCGGACTCTATGATTGATTGGTTTCATTGAGAGAGAAAGACATTTCTATTGCGGATTTCTAATTGATGGATTATGAATATGATTAAAATATAACACGATTAATGAACAAATCAATGTCAATTGATCCCAAAATTAATTCAATCTCTTCACTTTAAATTATTTACTATTGAAATATAAACTTAAAATAACACAACATGACTCGATTAATTGTGCAAAACCCACAATTTGGCCAAATAATGTGATGCTCACTGTTGCAAAGGCCATTAGAGAACTGTTCCATGGTTTTTTTATGATGTGAAACCTGTACAAATACAGCATTACCTTAGACGCATCCCTATATAATATATCTTAGTCCTTGAATGCTTATAATAATCTGCACATTACATCTACATGTATCAATTAATTCGAAAGTCAAACTTGAGACATTCAAATTTATGATACGCCACAAAATTAACTACAGGTTAGGGTGTGTGTGTGTGTGTGTGTGCTAGGTTTTTTTTTGGTTCAACGGTCCAAGGTGTTCAAACCTTACGCGCACTTCGACTAATCCCCTTTTTGATCAGGTAAAAAACATATCATCTATGTCGGAACTAGTATATTCATGAAGGATAAATCTCTCATAACCGAACCCCCAAAGCATTGTCAAAACTCAAACTCAAGACATTCCAAAGCATTGTCAAAATTCAAATTCGAAACATCTGAATTTACAACTAGTCACTGTTACCATTTATGTTACTCTTGGCATTGTTAGTAATTGAATCAAAGATAAGAGTTAAGTAGAGCTCTTCTATTTGTATAAATACTAAGTGGCCAGAAAGAATGCAGCCAACTTGGAAATCATGGCAATTGAAAGCGTTTTGCACATGAATGGCAGCAATGGAGAATCTAGCTATGCCAATAATTCAAGTTTCCAGGTGTCTGTCTCTCTCTGTCTCTCTCTCTCACTCTCACACACACACACACACACACAATATTCATGGGAACCATTATGCCATCTACTTTGGACCAAAAGTTATAACTTGTTGCGATGAATGATAAAATATTATAACCAAATAGTTGTTAATTACTAATCATTTGCAAAGTGTAACTTAACCCTCAACAGTAACAACTTTTGGTACGATACCCAAAAATTCTTCCAGAAATCAGTACTACCGAAGACAAAGCCTGTAATAGAGGATTCAATCAAAGACATGTACATCAATGGTGGCTTACCGGAGTGTCTCAAGATAGCAGATTAGGGTTGCTCCTCCGGCCCAAACACTCTGTTCCTCGTCTCCGAGATCATCGACATTTTTCATGGCTTGTGCAAGCAACATAGTCATAAGGTTCCTGAGTTTCAAGTGTTCCTAAATGGTCTTCCAGAAAATGACTTCAACTCCATTTTCAAATCACTTTCCTTTTATTTTGACAAGCTCAAGAAGGAGAAAGAAGAACTATTTGGGCCTACCTTCGTATTGGCAATGCCAGGCTCTTTTTATCAGGCTTTTCCCAAGAAAGAGCTTACACTTTGTTCATCCCTCCTACAGTGTTCACTGGCTCTCCCAGGTCAGCTCTATTAATTACAACCCGAGTTAGATCTCATACTAAAGTTCGTTTAATAAACAAGTCGAACTCTTTGTAACATGACTGGTTCGACTCTTTAGGTATATATATGAGCTGAACTTGATATTGAACACGATTCTAAACTCGAGTTTAAGCTGAAACATAGGCTCAAGTTTGGTTTGGTTGATTTGACGAGTTGAGACTGGACAAAAATTATGCGAGTCTAACTTAAACAAAATAGTTGAAGCTCATAACAACCCCAAGTCCACTCTTTGCGAACAAATAAACCATGCACAACGGGGTCTAACAGGCCTGCCCAATTTACCCCCAAATCTACCAAGACTAAACTCAAACCACACTAGTTCCGATTTGCAATTCGTGTCTGTAATGCCTACATGCATGCATGGGTCAATGATATATATACGAGCTTTTGACCAAAACCATGGCTTTTTTAAAAAAATTTCCCAATTAATGGTACATTTCAAAGTAATTCCCAAACTCATGGAGTTTTAAAGACGTCAAATGGACTGACGTCTTTACTTAAAAAGTCAGTCCATTTGACGTTTTTAAGCCTAATACCCTGGCCCAGTATATTTTAAAGACGTCAAATGGACTGACGTTTTTAAGTAAAGACGTCAGTCCATTTGACGTCTTTAACATTGTCTGGCCCACACTAATAGAAAGACGTCAAACGGACTGACGTTTCTATGCAAAGATGTCAATTCGTTTGACGTCTTTAAACAGCCCCCCTTCTATAACTTAATTATTGTTCCCTAAATTGTGTTGGGTTCTAATTAAGTCATTCAAATTTTAATTGTTTTATTTCGATAAAATAATTAGTGAAATGTTTTCAGCCTTTATATTTCTGAGTAAATTGTTAAATATTTATTTAATTAAAAAAGTATGGTATTTATTTCGGCCATAAATTTTGTTTGTCCCACTGATATTTATTTTCATAACAATGATACATAAATACGTAAAATTGTTTTGCTCAATATCTCACTGAGTTGATGAGTTTTTTTAAAAAAAAATTTAATTAAATTCAATAATGTAATGTTTGTAAATTTAAAATACATAAAGTTTTATGAGATTTTTATTTTAAAATGTTTGTTTGTGAAGCCCACAAAGTTATTTAAGTAAAATGATTGCTGCCTCCACGGATGCTTGAATAAAAAAATTATAGTAATATTTAAAACTAAAAAGAAATTAGTCCCAAATATAATGGTTGAATAAAAAAAGTAATATTTATTTGGGTAATTATCATAATTGACTGTTATCATTTTCTGTCAGATTTTAATGTAGTCCGTAAAATGTTTATTTTATTAATTTAATCCATCAATTATCAATTTTATTTCAAGTAAAGCATTGATAGTTGAGGGAGTAAAATAAGACAAGTGAAAGTGCATTGATTAAATTGAAATTGGAGGTAAAATGCATGACTAACTATAAAAGTTATTGTATTTTTTTTATATAAAATTACAAATGCATCAAATAAATTTAAGTTTTAATCGATTTCTAATCAATGTTAATTCCCAAAAAAATGTTTTGGTCCCTCGCATTTTGAAAGGATGATATTTTTTATTTATTTAAAAATTTAATAACAATCAATAAATAAATTATGTTAATTTAAATATATTTATATTTTTTATCATATAAAACAAAAAAAATTGTAAATGTAAACATATTAATAAATTAAATTAAATTTCATCATATATTAATAAACGCATACAAAAAGAATATTCAAAACAAGATGTCAACAACGTGACTGATATTCAAAACAACATAAAGGATTATCGAGTACACATAAACATGATGGGATAAACGTGTCGGACGCATCATCGTCCAAATCAGAGAAATCAGAAAGGTCAGGATCAGAAACAAGTAACAGATCCTCTAAAATTTCAATTTCGGCATATTCAAGATCAAAATGCTCTATTTTAGCATAATCGATTGTATGGAAACGATCAAGACGACGCTGCATCTGAGCATTTTCACGTTCAAGCCTTGAAATGACCTCATCATGATTGTTTGAATTATGTGAATTGTAAATATCTGTCAAACGTGTCTTCGGTACTACAATACCATGCCAACGACAAAATACTTCCAGGTCACAACGTTTGTCATATAACTGTCGCCATTTTGGTGTGGGTTCGATACGAGCACCTAAAGGTGGAAAATCAGTTGCAGGGCCAACAATTACATGTCCGGCTTGACCGAATGGGTGATAAGGGTCGATTGGCTCATTGCGGAATGCACGTTTTCTTCCATACCAGGTTACACCAGTAGAATCAGTATATGATTCGATAGAAGTATCTTTGTTGAACGATGTTGAGCTGAAAGTTGGGCGTTCACAATTGTTACCCGAAGATGAATTATCTTGGTTATTGCGTGAAGAAGAACTTGCATTTGATGTACTCTGGAACATTTTGTCTGGTGGTAGTGCATTTTCACCATCTAGAATGATAGTATATATATGATAGGTTTAACAATTAAAAATTGCAGTTAAAGGACATCAATTTGCATAGTTTGGAAATGATTTGACAATGACAAAGTAGGGATATGACAACACACTGCATTGATTTGTTAAAGCTACGTTATATATTAAAATAAATATGACATTACACTGCAAAGTTGATAAATGATAAGACATTGACTGGATGTGACAATGAAATAACTCAGATATGACAACACACTGAATAAACCAATAATTTCACAATATTGGTAAAAGTAAATAGAACATAGACAAAAACGTTAAATGCTTAATAAGGTAGACTAATAGTGCTGATGAATAAAAAAATAGTTACCATTAAGGATAATTGCATCATTTTCAGTCATTGTGACAACCCACTTGATTACTGTGACTAAACACTTGATAACTGTCAGTGTATTTCAATGTCAGACCTAATGTTTTAGTATCAGTACATTCGTGTGTAGTCAACTTTACGTGTTAGTTGATTCAAACAGTATAAAGATTCTTCAATAATTATTTAGTAGTACACATTACAGCATGTCATTATATACATCCACTAGCATCAATGTCAGTCGTTGTGACAACACACTAAATTATTGTGACTAAAAAATGGTTAGATGACAGTCTATGTGATTGTGACAACATACTATTGTGTAGTCCGTGACTGTGACTCCATAATGTTCGAATGTCATCTGGATACGCACATAAATAATTCTATAACAATTACATAGAACTCAATATGGTACATATATAGGGGAATGTACTATTAGGCTTACTGGAGATATGTTTGAATATACTACTGTTTGAATTAAAATAACATGGTTCTTACTAGGTGGTGATTGGGGCAGTATTTTTCTTAGTCAAGCTTTGATGGATTGTTTATTGTTATTGATCTACACAGTATTTTTTTGCAGTCAAGCTTTGGTTTATTGTGTGTGTTTGCTCCATGGTGCGTTGTGTGTTTGCTCCCATGTGCTCGTTGTGTGTTTGCTCTGAGTTATTTGGTCCATGGTTTATTGTCCTCATAATGATTCATTTTATTTTTATGTAGTTTTAAATAAATTGATAGTAGATTTGGGATACCTTGAATTGGTTTTGAGGATTTTTGTCCTATAAAGTTGGGATACCATGAATCCGGTTAACTCTCTGTTTCCCCATCCCTTCTAACATTTAATAGCTTTTTTTGTAACCAGTCCAGTGATCATTGTTGAGATGAGGAGGAAGATGTTGAGTTGAACCATCATTTTATTTGATTGGTGTTTGTTTATGATATCCCATAATTTGGTGTTGATTGGTGTTAGTTTATGATATCCCATAATCAATTGTGTGACTATAATGCATTGTTTGACTTATAAGTTGAGATTCTAAATACAATGTAATTATAGTGAATGTTTATTTCATTTAGCTATAGATGGATGTCTAAACATTATCACATTCAGCTTTTGACGATGGAATTTTTTCCAAAGGCAATTAAAAAGGGCTTGGAACATTCATTGTTGTTAACCTTTGAAGGTATCTACTCTAATTTAAAATACCAAATCAATTAGGCTTTATTAATGCACTTTATTAATGTTTCCAAATTCCAACTATTAAAGTTTACCAACTGTTCCTTTTATATTACAACTGCATAGTATCTACCATCAAAGTTTGATTGCAGATTTTTAATTCATAGTCTTTGGACTAATTTTATTTTAGTTACTTTTATTTACCTTGGTCTTTGCTTTTGCAGCACTTCAATTTTATTTTGAATGGGATTTTTGTTATGTAATTTCCATCATGTTTATTTCCACTGTGGTTATGTCATTAAATAATATAATACATGTACACGGGTTGGCGCGTCGTTAAAAAAGCAAACAAACAACATATAACACTACATAAGCTCAAAATACCACATCACTAAGTAATGCGACCTATGTTTAGTGGCTTCCTTTATCATTGATTTTTTCAAATCGATAATGATTCAGTGGTTTCTTTTGCAAGAATTATCTCATTTTATGTGTGTGTGTGTGAGAGAGAGAGAGAAAGAGAGAGGTCTACATTTAGGGATTTCGACCTGACAACATGTTTCATTTTCACTCAATTTGTGAAAGGGCTGACCATTAGGAGCCCTAATCTCCTACTGGCATACACCTTTTGGTGCATTATAAATATAAGAACAAAAACATCTATGACCTTTCAAAACAAAAGGTGAATGAACAATTTCAAAATCTAACTTGAACCTCCGCACATTATATAACAACGATTAACCATCTAACAATTGATTAAGGTCTAAGGTCTAAGATCAATCGAAGGCATCATAATCACTATGATAGGGATAAACAATACTGACAATAGACACTTGCACTCTTCTTTTTCAATCCTTGAAAAATTGAATTTTTTTGCACACTTAAAATAACACAATAGGCAAAACCAAGGAAGGAAGTTCTACAGAGGTAATTGTTATCAGAAGAACATCATTCAATGATTCTAAAGAGATTCAAGTTCACATGTCATTTGAAATCTGTGGAAGCACTAGAGGATTCTTCATAATAAGGAAATTTGTGCACTAAAGCAACATCTACCCAACTCAATAACAAATCCAATAATTATCTCAATTCAAATTCAATAATCAATAATTGCATACAATTTCAATAATTTCATATAATTTCAATAAATTAAATTCAACAAAAATTAAAGGACTC
>CM042191.1:4639349-4711552 GCA_023539305.1 Ilex asprella
TGGGTGGTCGTGGGTGGGCGTCGGTGGGCGTTGGTGTTGCTGGGTGTCCGTCGGTGAACGTGGGTGTTGCTGGGTGGTGCTGGGTGGGCGTGGATGGTGCTGGTTGTTGCTGGGTGGTGCTGGGGGTTGCTGGGTGGGCGGGGATGGTGCTGGGAGCTGCGATGGTGGTGGTTTATTCGACGGAGTGAAATGCAAGTGGGGAAACTCAGATGAATTTGGGGGAAATTTAAAGACGTCAAATGGACAAACGTCTTTACTTAAAAACGTCAGTCCATTTGACGTCTTTAAAATACACTAGGCCAAGGTATTAGGCTTAAAAACGTCAAATGGACTGACGTTTTTAAGTAAAGACGTCAGTCCATTTGACGTCTTTAAAACTCCATGGGTTTGGTAATTACTTTGAAATGTACCATTAATTGGGAAATTTTTTTAAAAAAGCCATGGTTTTGGTCAAAAGCTCTATATATACAGGTTCCTGAAGGGTTGGAGAATAACAAAATGAATATATACATGTCAAAGACAAGTCCTCCCAACGTGCTTGAAGCCTACTCGAAGCAATTTCAGAGGGACTTCTTCACCTTTATACACTTAAGGTCTGAGGAAATAATAGCAGGTGGGTGTATGGTCCTAACGTTTCTTGGCAGGAGCCTTGAAGATCCCACCTGCGAAGATTGTTGTTGCCCATGGGACTTGCTCACAAAATCACTACTCGACCTCGAGGCTGAGGTTTTCCCCTTCTCTGTCCACACTCACTACTAACACTACTGAACTTTGTGATTGTGTTTAATCTTTGGATAAATTACGATGACACCTCTTGTAACTAGTTCGAAATGCGAAAATATACTTTTGATTTTTCAAAATATTACTGCAATTCTCTCTAGCTTATTGTCTAGTTTATATGCTTGTTTCCATATGAGTCTCGTCATCACGCATTAGAATAAAAATGACAATGTTACGAAAGACTCTTTCCTTTATACCAATTTTAGTCCCCTGGTGTATGAATTTAAAAGTCTTCAGCTGCCTTCACTTTTTAAGGTGTTGTGTAGTTGTTGACTAATCAAATATAATCTCAGATTAGTCTATCCAACATCGGTGGCTTAGTGCCCTGGTGTATGAATTTAAAAGTCTTCAACTGCCTTCACCTTTTAAGGTGTTGTGTAGTTGTTGACTAATCAAATATAGTCTCAGGTTAGTCTATCCCACATCGGTGGCTTAGTGCCCTGGTGTATGAATTTAAAAATCTTCAGCTGTCTTCACCTTTTAAGGTGTTGTGTAGTTGTTGACTAATCAAAAAAAAAATTATCCTTAAATCACCTAGGGTGTGTTTGTTTGCAGTATAATAGTGGTATAATGGGATGAGATTGAGTGAAATAGTACGTGGGCCCATTAATATTTTGTTTGTTTGCATTTTAGTGTATAGTAGTAATTTTCGAATTTCAATACTGACCCGATGGCTATAGTACCATTAACCGCATATAGATGACTTCAATTAATACCACCTTATATGTAGTATTAATTGGAGGGATTTGGGCCACCGACAGTATAAGACTCAAATTTACCATTATAACCCTCCCACAAGAATAGAATGGATGGTATTAAGAGTATATAGGTCTATTTGTAATAAAAGATATGACATAATAGATATTTTTTAGTGAGTCTCACAATAAAACATATTGCTCAAATAAACATGGGATAGGATTTCCTTAATTTTTATATCCGGTATTACCTACCCTCTATATTGGAAGTATATGGAATACATTAGTCAATCCCATGAATACTAATCCCCAAACAAATACATCCGGGCGTATTAGTATTACAATTTTTTCAACAAAAGTAAGGTTACAAAGATATAAGGGTGAAACTAAAAAATCGAGACATCCTTCATATCTTCTACCTAAGTCAATTACCTCTTAATATAGCTCCCTGAATGGGTTATCTTTATTTTTTCACGGTTATAATAATTCCTATTCGTCGCGCTACACTCAACTTTTTTTTTTTTTGCTTTTTAACTATGGATACAAATATGCTAACCAACATGTTTTGGTTCCAGGGACTGGTCAAAGAGGCTGACATTGATTCATTCAATATGCCATATTACACACCCTACAAGGATGAAGTGGAGTCTATTATTCAAAGGAAGGATCTTTTAGTATTAACAGACTAGAAGTCTTTGAAGAAACCCTAGTGGATGTAATGAACCACAATGAAAATGGCAGAGAGTATATGTCTGAGAAGAACACAATAATAGCTATTTTTGAAGCAAAAGGAATGAGAGCTGCTGCAGAACCTATCTTGGCCAGTCATTTTGACGACTCCACAATCGACAGTCTGTTTGGTAGGTATACAAAGAATGTGGTTGCTTACATGTCCATGAAGACCACAATGCCATTCAACATAATTTCATTGACAAAGAAGTGATTTTCTTCGAGGGGAAAACGGCGCATGGTGGTTGCCGATTCAAATAACTTCATCCCCTCCAACGACTCTACATATTTTTTTATCTCCCGCATTTTTATTTGTATAAATTTTTACATTTACAATGAGATTTCTGAAGATTAACCCGCTACTTATTATTCTGTACAAAAAAATCCTGGCTAATTCACCAATTCTCCTCCACTATCCGGGTGGGTGAGGGAGGAGGAGGAGGAGGAGGAGGATCGAGTGAGTGCACTTTTATGATGTAAGGAAATGTATTTCAGTATGTTTTTTACTTCTTCTTAGTCTTCATTTGGTATCCTACTTCATATTGCTATGTACCTGCTATGCACTTATGTATGGGGATTTTTTACGGTATCAAACAATAACATTTTGGCATACTGAAATTTTTTGTACTACACGAAACTTACGATCCAATCACATTACGTGATAACTTCGAAGTATATGTTTTAGAAAAAAAAACCAATGGTAGTTCAATAAATAATTTAATTGGATAATTAACTCACATTTTTCCTATTTAAATTTCTTTTTCTTAGAAAAATATTTGACATATATAGAAACCAACGGGGCCTATAATGGAACCACCTGTTTTCCGTAATTCTAGCTACCTTGTTTGATAAGTTTTTCGCCAATGTAGTATTACTCTAATTCAATTTTAATATACACAACTTTCTCACGAAAAGGCATCCAAATTACAAAACGTGTAATCTTAGAAGACTAGGAAAAATTGGGTTTTTGCAATGGCTATCTGCGAGGTCAATTGTGTTATTATCCGGACAATCTCAACTAATTGACGACTAATTGTCTCGTTAGAAAGTTGCCGATTTGTTGAGGTTGTAGGGTATAACTGGGTTATAGAGTCAGTGGACTCTTCATTGTCTCCATCTTTGAGAGGGTTCCTGGTGCCTCAGTGACTGACGTTGTTGGTCATGATCTATCGTTCTAATTCACCAATGTGTTCTAGGTTCTCAAATAATTTCGTCAAAATGCAAAAACATGCTTAATTACTATTTTATAAAGATGATCTACAGGAATCTTAGTATAAAAAAACATATTTATATGCGTAGACAAAGGGAGGCAGGGCCACTGTGGGCAAGTCCCCCCCCCTTCAAAAAAAAAATATTAGTTAGGTATATGTATTATATATTTATACATATACTCTAATTTATATTAGACCCACAATATTTATCCACAATAATTAAAAAATTAAGCCCATTTAAAACAAAAAAATGGGGCCTAGCCATCATTAAAAACAAAAAATTTGGCTCAGCCATCATTAAAAAACAAAACTTTTGACCCACTTAACTAAAATCTATCTTATTTTTCTTTTTCTCTCTCTCTCTCTCTCTCTCTCTCTCTCTCTCTCCTAGCTGCCCATTGCTCAGCCACAATAAAAAGAGAAGAAACACAAGAAGCTCAGTTCCTTGAGTTTTTTTGTCCTTCCTTGCACCGACCTATAAAATTATTTTATACATTATATTTACCCCCTAAATTTTTGGAAATTTTAATAATTGTTCTAGTTTTTTTTTTAATAAATTAGTAGACCACTAACCCCGTAAAATAAATATGTTAGTTTTAGATTGAGTCAATGTTCTAGTTGTATATTGACGAAAACACAATATTTCTCTTTATCTAACACAATGTTCGTTACTTTTAAGAATAATTTTTAATTTTGATTTACCATTTTTTTTAGTAATAATAGTCTATAACCTAATAAAACACAATTGTATACAAAAAAACAATAGATTGTAACCCAAAAATATTTCAAACTATTTTGAATAAGAAATTTCTCGATAAGATTGACAATGATCTCAACTAAATTTTGTAACTACATAAAGAGTAATTTTACTACGTACTTGTGATTGTGCACATCGATAGAAAATTAGTGAAAAATTAATTTATATTCAATTCATATACAAAATTTTAGAGATTTTAAAAATTTTATATTTTATTGAAATATATAATTAGGTTAAAATGTACTAAAAATTACTGTGTCTTTTTGTAAAGATTTTGTTTTGGCAAAATAAAAATTGAATTTACTATTTCATAATAATTTAGTGTTGATTCTCACTTTTTTTTATTCTTGAACTGAATTTTTTTGTATTAATTAAGGCTAAATATTTTTTTATACCAGTTATATCTATCATAGATATTTATGGCTCCGTCCCTGACAATTTACATTTTTTTTGAAATTTTTTATATTAAATGGACTTCATATATCAAATATAATATAATAAATATAAATATAAATATGTTATGTAATGTGATTGGTTAGAAAGAAAAAAATTAGAATGTATAATTGAAGTGTCCATCCTAAGTAAAATTTCTGGCTCCGTCCCTGTTTATATGTATGCATTGGTGTATTATTATACATACAATTAATCTTCAAGAAAGTAAACAACCTATGAAAATAAAATTCAAAAAAAAAATTACAAAACAAAAAATTTTCGGGGTCGTTTGGTAACATTTTTGTTTTCGTGTCTTCAAAAAATTAAAAATAGAGATAATTTTTTGTTTTTGTTTTGTGATAAATACTGAAACAGAAAATATGTTTGGAAATTATTTTTGTCTATCAAATCATAAAAATAAAAAACAAAAAATCTCTCTCACATCCAAACACACACGGATCTTTGAAAATATGCACAAATTTGTGCATATATGTGCAGATCTGGGTTTCACAAATAGTAAGCGAGAGAGAGAGATAGGGTTTCTGTTCATTTTCGTTGGCAGAGCACCATCGGTTCGTCTGAGGATCGATCTTCATTCGTCTTCGTCTTCGTCTTCGTCTTCGCCTTCGTCTTTGTTTGAGGCTTCGTCTGTGAAGAGAGAGAGAGAGAAGATGCAAAGTGAAGATAAAAAGAAAAAAAGAAAACCAGATTTTTATAGTAAACACAAAAAAGGCGTTCTTTTTGTTGCTAATGTGATTCGAATAGGGGATCTCATTAAAAGTTGTGGAGAGAGAGCGCGTCTTGAAAAAAATTGTTTCCTAAAACATCTTTTTTTTGTTCCTATTTTTTTGTCTCTGTCTCCAATACAACGAAAACAAAACACAACCGAAAACATTACACAAACATATTTTTGTTTTTATTTTAAACAAAAATTCAGGACAAAAACAGAAAACATGGGACAAAGACAAAAAACAACCAGCCCTTCCTTTTAGCTATGCACACAAACTTGCTTTTTTTTGTCCTTTATTGTGTCAAAATATAGTACCTAGGGATTAACAGGGACGCGGGAGAGTAATGTACACTCTGTATCTGTTTCAAAAATATTCATTCACCTCCAATCTATCCTTGTGTGTGGGAGAAATTTTAATCTCTATTTCCATCCCATAGTTAAATTTTGATCCCTTTTTCCATCCTCGCCACCGTCTGTGTCCATCACAATTAATTTCTATAATTTTAAGAAAAAAATCTTAAAAAAATATACCATAAAACCTCACAAATAGATTTGCAAGAAAAGTGAAAACTCATTATATAGCAAATTGATTAAACTTAAAAACTTACAAAAACAATATGTATAGCAAATATGTGTTTCACTTAATTATTTTATTTGTTATATATATATATATATATTACAGGTTAGTGGGGCGGGGATGAGTTCACTCCATTCCCAATTTCATTCTAGCACGGGTTTATGTGGATGTCTCCATGTACGTTTACTGTCCAATATGTATAGTTCATCTCCAGTCCAAACAAAACAGATTTGGACGAATACGCATTTTTTCCGATCCACAACAGTATCAAAAAATAACTTTTCAATATTATATTTTTAGTTTTCATCTAATAAAACCATGACATGTATAAAATCTCTAAATTACTCCTTCGCTAGAGCGTTTTAGTGCATAGGTAAACCTGTCGAATTTGAATTCGAATTCGAATTCAATTGATCGAATGTCAATTAATATTTTTTATCGATAATTCAAACTCGAATTTGATATCTTATATTTCACGAATTCAAATTTGAATATACTTATAGCTTATCCAATTCGAATTATTTATATATTTTATATAAATATTAAAAAAATTAAGTGATTATTTAAAAAAATTAGCTTAAAATTTAGGTATCATTCGTTAAAATGTAGTTTATTATAAGTTATTCAGATCGGATTAGATTTTCGGATCAAATTTCGGATCGTTAACATATTCATATATGAATCAAGAAAATAAGATCCATTGAATTTCGGATTGAATTTAAATCAGGCTTTTGAATTCGAATCAATCAAAATCCAATCTATCCTCAATCCGTTGACAGACCTACATCCGGCAGTCCTCTGGTAGTTTTGAAAAGGCAGAGAAGGAGCACCCCTGAGAATGTGTAAAACCTTTTTTAGTTTATTACTTTTTATTGGTTTATTATGCTTTTCAATCATGGGTTACAAACTACCCAAACTAAATTGGTGAGTTTATATATCAATTTCGATACAATACCTCTAGATTCTATATCGTAATGCTTTTTTCTTTCGACTAGGGCTGTTCAAAATTCAGGTCATCCAACCCGTTCTGCATCCTTCCTATCTTATCTTACCCGATTATTGAAATTCTGCAAAATTTCAGACGGTCAAAGATAAAATTTTAGTATTCTATAAAATCGCGAGTAGAAATGAAAAATATTCATAAAAATTCCGCATTTCTACCCGACTTGCACTTATATTTAAATTTTTTAAAATAATAGTATATTTTGTATAAAACAATGTCGTTTTATATGCTTATATTATTAGTTTTATTGTGTTGGTTTACATGTTCTTATATTATATTTTAATAGCATAATTATAAAAGTAGTTCAAAAATTCGGTAATTGAGTTATTAAAATGACCTAAAAATTAATAGTTTAAAAATTAAAAATATGTGAGATATTTTGCATTCCTACCCTATTTCTAAGCCAATTTTGTGGGCGAAATTCGGCTCGAAACATTATCCTTAATCGGGTAAAATCAACCAAGAAATTGATCTTCTGCAATTTATCATCTCGAAAGATGAAATACATTATTACTTACCCGTCGACACAGGTGAACTGCCCTACTTTCAACAAACTTGCCTTATCAATAGTTTTTTTTTTTTTTGGTTTTAGGGGCTTGTCAAGGAGGCTGACATTGACTCATTCAATATTCCTGTTTACACACCCTACAAGGATGAAGTGGAGGCTATTATTCACAAAGAAGGGTCTTTTAATCTTCAAAGCCTAAAAGTTCTAGAAGAGACTATAGAGGATGTGAGAGTGAGAATGAGAATCTGATAAACAGAAAATTAGAGGGACTTTTTCGGCAAAAATTATAAGAGCTATTACAGAACCACTGTTGGCTACTCATTTTGGAGACTCTATAATTGATGGTTTGTTTTTGAGGTATGCAGAGAATGTGGTCCAATATGTATCAATGGAGGTAATAAAGTCATGCAGCATACCTATTTCCTTGACAAAGAAGTAATTTTTGTTCAGGTTCAAATCTCCACCAATACTAGTTTTCTCTATTTTTTTTGTTTCTCAATGGGATTGTTAATGTCGTAGTTTGGTTCCTTTTCTTTCTTTTCTGTAATTTATTGAATTAGGTGAAACTCTTATTTAAGAATTTGTATGTTTTTTTATTTATTTATTTTGGAACTAGTTCGGTTTGTGCTTTCAATTATAGTTTTATATGATTAATGTTGAGAGTTTTTTGGTTGTCGTCGATGTGGTATATAGGGTTATGAGCCCGAATTCAACCCGAGTTTTAAAAAAATAACTTGAACAATACTCAGACCGAGTAACTAAGGTTGAAAGTCAGGTTTAAATTGAATTATGATTAAAGTTTTTATACCTAGAGTTAGACTCAAATTAACCCCCTAACCCGCATGAGTTACACCACTAGGAGTGAGAGAGTCATTATAACCACAGGATTGGTAGTGAATCGGAATTTAATATTTAAGATCCACCACTAATTAAACAGCAACAATGAATTTTCAGTAATTTAGATTCAAGTAATATTAATCTTATTTCATGTTTAATTATTATTTTTTGAAGATGATCTACAGGTCAGGAATCCCAGTATAGAAATAACATTATTTATATGTATGCATTGGTGTATTATTATACATACGATTAAGCTTAAAGAAAGTAAACAAGCTCTAATAAGAAAAAACAAAATTACAAAACAAACGCCACTGAAAAAAGGTACTTAAAAATAGTGTTATCCAATAGTGCCTAAAACTCCCATACTAGTCAAAAAAAAATAATAACAGCAGAAAAACGAATGAAAAGGGACTCACAGCATAGTCTTCCATGGAGATCTTCCCAACCACACTTCCAAGCATCACATGTGATGAGTGTACAAACTGCAAGTACAGCAGTCATCTGTATAGCAAACCACAGAAAATAAAGAGAAAAGAGGGAGAGAGAGGGGGGGGGCACTGAACCAAGCTTTTGTTTACACAAACTCTTCGTTTCGTAAGGCGTATTGGGAAATGAGTTTCATCAAGATGAAATTGACTCCTCATTGGTATGCCCGCTTGGAGAAAGCATGATTCCTTCTGAGAAGATGAACTTGTTGGTAGCACCAAAAATGTCAGCTATTTGCAGAACGGTTGTTTGAGATGTGGCACTCATTGGCAGCACATCCTCGGGGAGGCAAGGCATACATTCAGGAAGAAATTCTGTCTTGTTGAAAGTTGGAGCATATAGCGATAGCACCGCCCGACAAAATATGAATCTGTGACATTACAAGAAATTTTACCCTCTACACATCTATGAAATAAAATCAATATTATCTAAGAAGCATAGACCAAGCCACAGAACTTGAGCTGCGTGTATTGGGGATCTCATTTAATCCTACAGAGGAAAAGGCTCTTAAACAATGTCGATATGTCACCAAGCAAGCAAATCTCAACCGTAAACCCATATGAGTAAGTCCAATGATTTTGCTTTCGAATTCTCCACCAAAAGTATGTCTGAAGTGCCCCCCTCAGACAGCAAAAAAGTGTAGATTGATCTAGATTTCACACATCAGACCTCAAGTACGGCAATGTATGTGGTTCTTTTCCTTCTAATAACACTAAAAGATTCAGGCTTTTGTCATCGAGAAAAAAAAATTTTGTTGTTCAGCAGCATTTGCAGGTCACTCGGTATTAACTCAGAGTAGCCATGGAACTTGAAATTCTTTTAACGTCCAAAAATAATTGTGTTCAAAGATCTTCAAGCAAATCACACAAAAATACCCTTTTTTTTTTCAAATCACTTGCTGATATATTCGGAACTTGACTTTGATAGTACATTTCAATTTGTTAGTCAAGTTCAACAACGAAACTTTAAACACACGTAAGCACACACATATACAGATGCATGTAAAGATAGACAGGATCTGACCCTCCCCTGGCCCCACGTCGTCGGGAATCCCATGCATTGGATTGCACTTATAGACCAGAAATTAACCTCCAGAAAGAAAAGGAATTAAAAGCTGGTATGTACCTTAAGAGAAGTCGCCTGAGGAATGGATCACTCAAAACTTGAGCCCAGACAGGATCAAGATTGTCAGAAGCTGCCAACATTGATCCCCAGTGATTTAACAAAGAGGAAAGTAGATTCTCAGCCTTGCTATACATATCCTGAAAACCTGATTTCTAGTTTAGCCCAACAACAGAGTAAAGTAATTAAAAGACAAGTAGAGAGCGACTACCAGACCATTTCAATTTCGGAACTGGTAAAACCAAGCAAGAGAAGGAACGCCTGCAAAGGAGCTGTGAGAAAAATGGTGAATAGGCTTCCATTTGCGTGACGAGAAGAATCTACAGAAGCAGGTATAGGTGATGAAGTAGTTGGAGATAGAAGCATTGCAACTGGCTCTCCTTTTTCTGCTCCATGTATAGCCTGCGCATGATTAACGGTTAACTTAAATGAGATACTAGCAAGCAAACGATGTGTAAGGCTGGTTAGATAGGTAACTATTAAAGATATATACCAAGTGACCAAATATCAAATTTATAAAGATGATGTAAAAGCTTTCTTTCATGATTTTAACTATCATTTAAAAGAACAAAAAAAGTACATTTGAGACGTATGAACCTTTTATTTCACGTGAACATATAAAGTTCTCCCTTAAATTGAGCTATGTTGCATGGAGTCTTGAAAATGCATCAAGTACCCTTATCAGACAATTGATACCCGAATAAGCTGTGTGGGATATGTGTCAGACACGTCCATCAGATTTCACTATCTAACAATTCCAAAATGAGCGAAGTACCCATTTTTAAAGTCTATGTAACATAGAACACCACTGTTCACCAGGAACATAGAGGGAAATACCAAAATATATCGATATTTTTCTATATCCCTATGTCATTTCATTTATTCGTTAGACAAATGTAATGATTAGCACATACTCACACCGGATACTTGTACCCAAGTCCATGTAGAATAATGTCGAAGTCTAGTATACCGAATACACAGCAGAATCTTACAATAATCATGCCGTTGCCAGTTAGTCATACAACAAGTACCATGAAGAATTGGTGAAACGAGAATAGATACGGTCGCTTCCTTAACGGAATACAAACAGGATTCTAGCATGGAAGTGAGTTGATTTGCAAATTCTGTAAACCTATTGCATCCTTCGGAATTTTACCTTGCTCTCTCTCTCTCTCTCTCTCTCCACCCCCCACCCCCCAAAACAAACCAAAATCCAGGGGTCTCCTTCTGTGCTTCTTTGCATGGTAATCCATATAGCAAAACTCATCACCCCCATGTGAAAAGCTAGACCTAATGCTATGTTCCATAGGTATGTACCAAAATATTAACCACATATTACAAGAAATGGCGTACTAAAGATCATTAATTGCCCAAACTGCAAAAGTAACAGCATATATGATAAGTACCAAAGGGACTAGAACCTGGTAGGTGAATGAATATAAATCACAACAGTCTCTGTACTGATATAAACTCCAAAGCACATTCTGTTTGGGCCGTGGCCAGTAACTATCGGAGGCGCTTTGCTTTGCATCAGCTCCCCTGGACAGTGGAGAACTCGGCTCTGACAGAATGAAGCACATGCTCATAATTTTATGTTTCACACCCTAAAACTTATTTTTAATTACCAGATGCCCTCAATTATGAGCTTGTCTTTCATTTGTGGAAACTTTTTGACAACCTTTCTTATAGAAGCATCATCTTACTATCCAGTGTGTTTTCAATATCCTCAACCATGTGCTTAAACAGTGGTTCACCCAATATTATTTTCTGATCGTATAAGAGTAACCATCAATTTGTTGATATTTGTAAAAGGGTCTAGAATCTGTTAATGCATCATTGGACCTCAATGCACTTGTGTCATCTTGCATTGGTCTCTGGTTGACTAGGTCACCGTAAGCTTGGTTTTGTTGAGACAATATTGCATCGCATACAATTTGTGAACTAGAGTAGAGCAGAACAACCACAATTGGTTGATTCAGCTTGACCATCTCCCCAAGGATGATGCTGTAGCTGTCATTTTGTTATGAAAAAGGAAACAAAAAAATTTAACTTCGCAATTACAGAAATCTTGTAGCCTTATGTCCATGTGTCGTTGATTACCTGCTAGGTTTATGCCAAAGTTTGGCACAAATGTGTGTGTGTGTGGTAGTTGTGCCAAGCTACTATTGACCATTCAATGCTGTTGGTGAACACAGAGACAGGGTTTAATGTCTTAAAATGACATAATGGAGGTGTTGTGCCAGTGAAACTAGAGAAACTTCGTTTCCTAAGATAGTATTGTTGAATTACAGACTGCAGGATTTTCTTCGAAGAGAGATAATAAAAGTAATGATGAGTTGTAGTATTGAAAAAGCTTTTAGAATGACATGTCATAATTTGGTTTTGACAAGTACATTCTGTTCCTAAAGGGCCACATTCATTGCAATGCTAAAGCTACAACTCATGCATGAAACTCAAGTTTTCACTGATACAGCAAGCCGAATTTGCACAAGGCAGCGAGCTGAATTTAGGTATTACGTGATTGCTACTAGTTGTTGGGAAAGTCGTGGTCCAGACTTCCAGGGGTGGCACCCATTTAATTTGTGCACATGTATATGTTAAGAGATCTTGTATCCCAAATAGAATAATTAGGATCAAGGTTGGCTTACATACTTGAGGGGTCACTCCACTCATTTTCAATTAATTTTGAGTTAAATGCCCTAACATGGTATTAGAGCTGGACATTGGGTGGTCAATAGGCCAAGTCTCTTATCCATTTGAATTTTTCGATATATATAGTTATTTGTTTGTTTGAAAACCTCACATGTGAGCTCGAGTCCCACATGAGGGTGTTAAGAGATCTTGTATCCCACACTGAATAATTAAGACCACAAAGGTTGGAATATATGCTTGAGAGTCACTTCACTCATTGTCAACTGGTTTTGGGTTAGATACTCTAATAGTATACATTGGCATGACTAGCATGATGTTCATTAGTAAAAGGCGTGAAAGCCCTTTTGTTGTTTGTTTGAGTCTGGTGTGGTTGCAAAGAGGAGTTTTAACGGAATGATTTAATAATGCTCTTCCCTGAACGTTTTCCTATTTTGAGGTGATTGAATACCTGTCTAGAAAGGAGTTTTCACTTGGATAGTGGGAAGGCAAAAAGATCCGATGGTGAATGACTTTTAGTTTTTAGAAGAATGCTGATAAAACTAGCAGCATCATGTGTTATGAATCAGATCAAATGGCAACTACTTGGCCCACAAAAAAAAAAAGCATTGACTATACTAAAGAAGCATTAATAGTATCTACCAAAATAATCAAATAGCATAACCTGACATATATATGATCCCAATAGGCTCCACAAACAATTATGGAAATAACCTAATTGCCCTCACTCTAGAAACATGAAACTCCTACCATATTATCCAAACATAGAAATTAAAAGGGGCATGGGCATTGATTTCATCCTAAACATATTCCATGAAAAAATCCAGAATTGCCGGTCTTTATATCATGCTCTGCATCGTTCTTGTCACATGTTAAAGTATAAATACTTAAGTTACACTCATTAAACTTTTGGAGTTGAGAGTTATTTAACATAGTATCAGAGTAGAAGGTCATGTGTTCGAATCTCACCGCCACCTTAATTATTAAAAAAAAAATTACGTGCTAGGTCCAAAATCTAGTTTACACGTGAGGGGATGTGTTAAAAGTATAAATACTTAAGTTACACCCTCTCCAACAGTTTAAACTTTTAGAATAGATGGTTGTTCAACATGATATCAGAGCAGAAAGTCTTGCATTCGAATCTTGCTGCTACCCTATTTATTAAAAGATTTTCACGTACTAGGCCTAAAATCTAGCCTTCACATGATGGGACTTGTTGAAGTATAAATACTTAAATTGCACCATCTTCAATAGCTTAAACTTTTGAAGTAGATGATTATTTAACATGTTTTTAGTACAGGAGGTCATGTGTTCGAATATTGCCACCAGCCTAATTATTAAAATAATTTTCATGTGCTAAGCCCAAAATCTAGCCCGCATGTAAGTGGACGTGTTGAAGTATAAATACTTAAATTACACCCTCTCTAACAGCCTAATTTTTAGAGTAAATGTTTGTTTAACATAGTATCAGAGTAGGAACTCCCGTTATTCGAATCTCGCCACCCCCTAATTATTAAAAAAGTTTTCAAGTGCTAAGCCCAAAATCTAGTCTATACGTGAGTGGTCGTGTTTAACACTTAAGTTACACCATCTCCACAAATATGAATACTTAAGTTACACCCTCTCCACAAACTTAACCTTTTGGATTAAATGGTTGTTTAACACCACATTTGAAAAACTAGACCTCGAGTTCCGAGGTTCTGTGATAGGATAAAGCAAGAGGACAGAACTTAACCGTAGTTTCTTGTTTTAAAAATTTCCTTGTTCTTGTAGTTTCTTTGCTAGTTATTCATTTTTACCCTTTTCTCCTTCTGAAGGGACAATGACTTCAAGTCCCAAGAAATGTTAGCCCAAGTTAAAATATAATATTCAAGATTATTTTTGTGGATGCTACAGATTAGATATGGTCGTCAGTGATCAAAGATCATTGATTTGTCAAATTTAAACCCAAAGGCATAATGTTATGGCATTGTCGGGGCCCAACCATAGACCATATTGTTTCACTTTCAAAGAAATATAAGAAGCTGAATCAATATACACACTATAGCTTCTTATGATTAATTTAGGGGAGAGAGGACCTAAGAGGTCTTCCATCCCCATTTTCTTTTTTTCTCATAATTTTCATTTCATCAATTAGAATACAATATTTTATCCAATCATATTCTGTCACATTTCCCATTTAACCACCCCACTAATTTTAACTACCATTCATTTAATTTTTTAAAAATAAATTTATTTGTAATGTTTATCCCATATGGCAAGCGATTGGGTAGAAAATGTAAAAACATTTGATAAAGCTCTAAATTCTATGCATCGGACGGGCCGACGCTAGTATTCTGTGTTAAAATATAAATACTTAAGTTACATCACGTCCTATAGTTTAAACTTTTAGAATAGATGGTTGTTTAACATAGTAGGTCATGTGTTCGAATCATGCCGTTACCCTAATTATTAAAAATAAATAAAAAAGTCACGTGTTTTGTCCAAAATCTAGTCGATGCATTAGGGCGCGTGTTAAAGTATAAATACCTAAGTTACATCTTCTCCAACGGTTTAAGTTTTTGGAGTAGATGGTTGTTTAACACTTCGTATTATACCAATTAATTTATGGGTGGAGGGTTTGGAAAGCCTTACCTCCCCAAGTACTAAATTCTCTTAATTTTGAGTTGTTTAATATGAATGCAATGACCTCCACAAACAAAATCTTTTCATATGATGGTCATGAGTCATGATAAAGCTTTTTATCTCACATTTTTGTGCTACAAGCTGTTGGAACCTAACTGAACAAATATACAGAAGTTATTCGAATGTCAACTCTCCTCAAACCATACCCACTTTTTCGTCTCTTGCCCCTTTGAAGTATTAGGTTATTTAAATATCAATGAATTCTCATAAAGTCCAAGCCACACCTTAACCAAATTGCACTTCTTTTTGGGTGGGGATTTTTGGTGGGGAGAGGGGGCTGGTTAAGCAACCAAAACCACACAATTTTCATATCTAACCTTCTTTTTTAGTATATTGATTTGTTTATAATTAAACTTCTTACAGAGGAAACATTTGTGCTCCCATTAGCTATGCCTAACAGACATTCCCCCCCCCCCCTTCAACAACAAAATTCTTAATAAATCAAAATATTCCTAAACTTATATACAACAAGTACATCAACAAATCTTATTTTTTCAAATAACACTACATTCAAAAAAAGCTCGTTGTATAGGCACGAAATCACCATTCATATTATCATGGCCATGAAACTCATGAGATCTTAAACAAAGAGTTGTGTTAAGATACTTGCCTTGAATGCTTTACTTCTGTCACTGTCAACAACCAGAAAAAGAGGTCTTCTTGTAAATGGAATTAGATCACAAGGATAAATGCAATTCAAACCTGAAAAGAATGTATTATCTTAGGATAAATATACTTCAATGCTGAAAGAAGCAAATCTATAATAACTGACAAGATTAGGCACATTCTTTAGTGATTCTACAAAAGAAGAGCATAAGAGTCAGAAGAATCAACAAACATGAAGTGCAGTGTTAACGAGAAATGGAGAATGGGAAAACCCATGAAAATTATGTTCTTCTTCATTATGCTATTATTCATCAAAATATATATCTATAACCAAAATGAATTAGAAGTTTTATCACAGATAATCAACCAATCTGTCAAGACTGCTTTCTCTACTGAGGTAGCAATAGAACCCAAAAAAATTAGCCCTCCTATTTCAGCATGCCCAGAATTTTGTGTAAAATTATTGCATAAATTTGGATACTTATCGTTCGCATCGACCTTCCCCAATCTTAACCCCCTCTAGAACCGTTAACCTGCAACAACAACCAGCACACAATTTCTGTTGAGCTAAATGATGTTAAGTATTCCCTACATATTTAAGTCCTCTACCTTTTCTATGTGTCATTGATAATTGAAGTAATGTGAAGGCACCCGCGCAGTTCACCTTTTCATCCTAGTTCCTGTAAGAAATTATGAAGAGCGGGATTTTATTCTTGTAATCGACTTCATGGACTGCTATCCACCATAAGATTGCAAGACTCAGAGTATTATTTGTACAATGCCCATTTTGGCCCTCACTGTGGATTTGGATTTCTCAATGACCTACTGGAATTTCACAACATGTTTTGCATGCCAACCTTTAGAAGTGATTCGTTCGATGTCAAGCTTGCATTCTATAAAAGATAACATGGAACTACATGTCAAAACACTCAACAGAAGAAACTTGGAGGAGTATTTGAAGTTATGAGTGCACACATATTAACTACCATTCCCTTCCGCTTTTGGTCTCTTCAACATTTTCCTTGACTGATAATGAATCGCCTGATCAACCTGAAGAGAAAGATAATGATCAAAAGAATGATGTCAACCACCAAATCAGTCGTCTACATTCCAACTAGTATGGAAGCTTGATGGTGCCCTCACTTTTTCATTATAAAGAAATTCTACAGACAATCATCGCTATTTCTCACCTCCCTTTCTTAGAGAACTCAATCATCTCCATTCCAACACAAGGACTTCATTGCAAAACTGGACCAGTCTCATTTGTTTACCTAGAGGCCTATTACGCATCATTGAGTGAAAACTAAAGGTCCCTTATTTACTCTGCTTCTTCATCTTTGGAACCACAACCTTCAGTTCACCAAGAGTTTTCAATTGCTTTGTCATCTTCATTGTTTTAAGAGATAACTGTTGTCAAGGACGAGATCTCCTATAATTTAGCTTACAGCTCTCACATGTATCTGCTACATCAAATGACCCTCATTGTATGATAAATACCCATCCAAAAAATTTAGTGATTTTCACATTCTATCGAGCAGTAAATAGTTGGTTATATGGATAATATGACCGGTACAATCATTTTGTCCCAACATTTTCATATGTACGCCAAAACAATAACAGCAGCAATGAATACAAATGACCAGCAGCAGCATCTATATTTCAAATATTGATCAGGCATACGAGGACAAAATTTGTAATAAAGAGACTAAAGTGGCAATGGTTATGCTAAGAGAAGACGCAAATTAATCAACAAACCACTATAACTTACACTTGAAAGAAGAAAAGAGAGACAGGAGAAAAAGACTGGAAAAGGAAAGAGACAACAGGAGAGGAAGGGCTGAAAGTTGATTTTCTAAAGGCTCAATGACAGAAGCAGCAGGAAAGAAAAACCAAGAGAAGGACAAAAGGCAAGGGACTATGCTGCCAAAGTTTGGTAGAACATAAATAGACAGCGATTTGTAAGGAGAGAGAGAGAAGAGGATTGGAAGCACAGCATGTCAAAGAACTATCAGGAAGCTCTTGGTGAATAACCTAATTGGGAAATCATCTATGTCTAAATATGATGAGTTAAATGATGCCATCAACACTAACAAAGGTTCACTTGACCCGAGAGTTGTTAGAATATTCAACCCAAACCAATTGGCAACAAGTAAATAGGCCACAGGCATATATACTAGTTTGGAAAGTGTCATTTCTCTGAAGTGGGAGACACTAACACTCCCTGCACATGCAAACCCCAGTTGCACGTGTACATGAATACATGAACAAAAGGGGAATCACTTCCCAGATCGATAAAATTGAGCCTTGGCCAAAAGCCTCCCTATCATAAGCATCTAACTCAAAATCAATAGGCAATGAGTAGACTCAGAATGCTAATATATTAGTTTAGGAAGTGCTATTTAATTAATGTGAGACATTGCCTAACAACTTGCATAAGTCGATATGCACCTTATTATTGGAGAACAGCCTAGAAAAAGAAAAACTGATTAACAAACAATTACATTGAGAGATGCCTGTAAGAGATGAGAACACTGCCTAGACTCGTGACTTAGTTAGTTGCTCTTAAGCTTTGTATTGGTTTTTATTCTTTTTGGAATACCTCCATTTCCGCGAGCACCAATATGCAAGCCACCAGGATGGTAATGTAAGCAGTCCCCTTTGCTTTGCTCAGAAGAAGAGTTTGGGCTCTCAGGTGGAGAGTGGAATGAGATCTTGGCCATGTTTTCCGAATTGCATATACAAGTTCCAGCACAGGACAGAGATGGCACAGCATGCACATTGCTGCCTGAAGCAAGTTGAACAATATAAACATGAGCCATATGCAGAATCTGAATGCCTCAGACTTGATGAAAAGTAAAAACCAGTCAGGAAGACAAGTGGAGAATGTATTACCTGAAGCAGATAGATATATTAGGAGAGCTCCATCAGGAGGAAGCTCCTCACAAACTGTAGCCAGAACCTGCCATTGAAAGCACAAGCACATGTAAACCTCTTGCTGTAAACAAAGGGAATTTGTGCAGAATATGTTTACCTCTAAACTTATTGCACTCATATCCTTCTGCAAAAGACTCATAAAGTAAGGCATTTTATACACTATTGTCATGATTCTAAGCCGAACCAAAGCTTCTACCATACTAATAATGGCACAGTAAAAGATGTCAAACAACGTAAGAAGAAGCGCAACTCCCCAACTAACCCCAAAAGCCCAAATATTGAACTTTCAATATAAAGAAGTGCATAACTTGAAAAACCACATTGTTAGTAGATACTCACTGCCATGAAATGTGTAATCGATGGATGATATAAGACAGCTTTGCATGGGTTAGGTGGCAAAGTTGGATCAGTTATATCTTGTGAGTAATTAACTCGACTAGGCCCTGGGGCCCCATTCTGAGCAATGTTGTCATTCCCACTTGAATGAGCTCCACTAGACTGGTAAAAGGAGCCACTGGGTTCCCACTCCAGACACTGGAGCATTCTGAAAGTGTCAAGAGAAAGCTCCGAAAACTTGATCTGGTCCAAGAATGAAAAAGAAAAAACCACAAAGAGTGGAATGGTCAGAATTCAATGAATTAATTAAGACCACTATATCATAAGTCAAACCAAAAAAGAATTTTAGCACCGAAATATCCACTTAGATTTTCTCTGTGAACACCTAAACTGAACAAACTATATATTTCATATACTAAAGGGTACAAACCTCATTAGGGTGGTAGCTGCAGAGTATCGCATCTCTTAATCTTAGTTTTCTCTTTGTGTTAGCAATAGAATCTGGATGCAGATCCAACACAATACTATATCTCAAAGGCCTAATATTCATAAAATGTGGGTCAGCTTTCAGAAATTTAGCTATTTCCTGAACCACCAGCTTCCATTCTTTAAAGTCAGTTTCCTGAATAGAAGATCATTTGAAGGTTATGCAAACTGTCTACAAAGGAAGCACATGTCAAATGATATCTTTCGGCAATCATGGCATTCAATTAATAGTGAGGAGAGATAGAAAGTCTGCCATCAAATAGAAACCAAATTCAATTATCGGGAAAAAAAAAAGGGGGGCTTCGTGTACATATTCAATAGTACAGTATTACTCTTTCAGGCTGCGAGGGCATTTCATTGGTTTAAACAGTTCACAATGACATTTTATTAAAAATTTCAAAGTAAAAGCCTTGAATTTATAATCATTTCATTTCCACGAAAATTTGTGCAGACCATCCAAAACATAGCATTAAATTTTCGTCACGCATCCAAGTGCACCCTCCAAAACCAGGAAAATAAGACACTTCACCATGTGTACAATTTTCCGTTGTGCTCCACAAGTCACGGTTTTGCACCAGTTCCTTATCGGCAATGAGGCATTGCAAAACTCCAAAGCCAAATAACATATTGTGCTAGAAAAAATCCAAACTAGTTTAGAATAACAATCCCATATATTGACGATTAGATAAGATTTAGCTTTCAATGTCAAATTGAATATGATGAAGCAATTTAACTTCCATGAGGCATCCACCTCGAAAAGATTCCATTTTGATATTCCACAATGATGAATAATAACTTTATCTAAACCATTACAGGATGAACAGCGAAGTATAAATACTAGGATGTACAAATGTGGCTCCAAAAAAAAATCAGATTATGAGAAAAAAGCACTGCAATGTAGATGTCAGAAAAACATTTTCAAGCAAATAACCTGGAAAGTCCTCTTGCACTCATCAACCAACATTTTGAGCTGATTTACCAACTGATAGACCATTTCTCGCCGGCCCAACACTAAACAAACCGTCAAAAACCGAGCAAGAAACCTCAATTGTTTATTGACAAGATTCAGATCCTGAAACACACCATCTTTGAAATACTCCCTAGTCAGGATGGCTTCATAGAATATATATGACTCTTGGAGATAACTTGCCTCACTTGTCCTCATATATTGCCCGAAATAAAGCTGACCGATACGAGATGCAATATCTCCAATCTCCCACCTCTTGAGCCCTGCTTCCACCAGCTTCTGTCGATTTTCTTGTTGAAACTTCCACAATTGGGTGTACACTTTAAAAACTTTGTGAAAGTATGTACCATATCTGGTGCAAATCCACAATATACATAGTTTAGGGTCATTGTAATTACTGGACCAATTAGGCAAATTACACAAACTATAAAGCAAAGTTTAACAAAAGATTCTCATTTTATTGATTTTTCCACAAATGGTAAAGGTGATTTATTAGTCACAGAAGTGCATGTTTGACTGTCAATGAAGGGTAGGACCATCTGTTGGAGATATAGTCTAGTTTATTGGGTTGGGCAGTGGGCTGTCGGTTTGGTCTGGGTCTTGAGTTAGACAGTATATACAATCAAACCGTCTGAAACACGCTAAAACTCAATCTTCTTCGCAATGAACCGGCTGCTCAGGCGATAAACAGAGGCGACCACTCGATGAACAGAGGCGACTACTCGATGAACCAGGCGATGAACAGAGGCTGCTCAAGCGATGAACAGAGGCGACCAGCTCAGTCGTCTTCACAGCGAACAGGTAGCTAAGTCTTCTCTCTCTTTGGTTTGGGTGTTTCGGTGCTATTGGTTTTGGTGTTGGGTGTTGTTCGGTGTTTGGGCTGTCTGTTTTTTGAGTGGGTGATGTCGGCTTGGTGTTGGTATGGTAGTCGGTGGTTTGGGTGTTTCGGTGCTGCTGGGTTTGGTGGAGGGGTATTGTGGTGTTTGGGCTGGGAGTTTGGGTTGTCTGGGTTTTGACTGGGTGATGTCCGCTTGGTATTGGTATGGCGGCAGTCGGTGGCTGTTGGTGCTGTGGTGATTGACGATGAGGGCTGCCAGTGTGGATGAGGGAGAAGGTTAGGGTTAGGGTTAAGTTATGGCTCTGATACCAACTTGGAATGGGCGTAAGTGAAAAGGGATACAAATTAAGTGTAGAGCCCCTTGTATATATAGTCAAATAATAAAGATACAATGAGGATAGAAAGGTAAAACAAAGATAAAATAAAACCCTACTACACCAGAGAATCCCTAATAAACTAGACTATATCTCCAACACCATCAAGAAAATAGTATAAAATTTATGGAAGATCAGTTTCTTATGAAACTTCACAAAGTACAAAAAAATAACTATATAAAATTTCCACTTACACTCATCTTGATAACACAATATTGGAGAGCAGGCAGAAGACCTAAGGAATCAAAATTACTTTTTGGCATTCTTTTGGGCCTCGATTACTAAGAACTTTGAAGGAATTTCACACCATTTTTTTTTTTTTTTGGACAGATGGAAAGCTTTATGTGACTCATAGTCATTATGCATTGCTTCTGCCTTTTTTATCCTTTACGATGGACATCTTATCCATCCTATGCTACTTTACAATGTATTACTTGCAAATTAATAAATCTTTTGTTTCCTATCAAAAAAGACAACATGATATTAAGATCATACAGGAAGGAAGTCAGAAATTTAAAACTACAGAGATCAATCGAGAATAAACCAAAGGGCGGCATATGGTTCAGAGGGACCACATTGGAATAATCAATACTTTGAGGGACTCATATAATCTACAAACAAAACAAAATGAAGATTAAAGGAACCCGTCCCTAGAAGGGGAGAGGGAAGGGGAGGCAGAGGGATGACCCCCTTGTCCTGAGGTGGCGTCACTGTTGAGGCCACAATTCAATAAGATATTACACATGTTGGATTTACAACAAAATGGAGGACAGTGTCATTTTAAAACTCATGTGGACTAATTAGTCAATTATAACTAGTATGACCGTGCAGTTGAGGACAATGATCTAATTAGAATGCTTGATTACAGATTACTAGGCCAATATACAGATATATATATATATTTATATATACACACATATATATGTGTGTGCATGTGTGTGTGTGTGTGTGTGAGAGAGAGAGAGAGAGTTAAACATGATGGGACTTTCTTTGTTTTTCTTTTTCTTCTGTTTCCTCTATCTAATAGGCAACCAAACAGATTAGATTTTAGGAGAGTATGGAAAACCACTCTTGAGAAACTTCTCTAGATACAACTAGAAGTGAAACTGCTTTTTAAAATCCTCTTTATGTGATGGTTTCTTATCGAATTCAAGTTGTATAAAACAAAATTGCACAACAATGCTGTGTCAATACTTCGTATTGTGTCCTGTTCTATTAGATTTCATCTTCTTTTTTTTTCTCACCAGCAAAATTCTTTCTGATTTTATTTATTTTCACAATACTGTGTTCGTTTTAAGCTTATTATATATGTGGATGACTACAATAACACTGTCAACAAAATTTTCATGCATAATAACAACGGCGATGAATATATAATATTAATAAATCCATGATTCAGATTCTTCTTCTTTTCTTTTACTTGTATATAATTTCATCCGTTTTTCTTGACAACCAAACACCGTAGTAGTAAACTCAAATTCTCAGTACAATTAGAAAACGCAATTTTCTCTAGAAACAAACGGAAGATAGAGAGAGAAATGGATTGACCTGTTGCGTTCGTAGTAGGGCAAATCCCTAATTTTGGAGAATTTCTTGTCGGCCTTCGCGACCAGAGACCAATACACTTCGCTCACCGGAATATTACTCTGCTGCTGCTGAGACATTTATATGATCAAAATGACGTCGTTTAGGTGGTGAACGGAAAATAAATCGCCGACGATTTAACTCTGTGTGTGTGTATGCGTGAGTGAGTGAGTGAGTGAGTGAGAGAGAGAGGAGGGAAAGGAAGATGGCATCAGAGGAACTGTTACGATGGAGTGGACCAGTTGGAATTTTACGTATATGTTTTTTCTGTTTAGTAACATACATTACGACCCCTGTGGTTTCTCAACATGTCAATAGTTGTCCTTATAGTTTCTAATGTTAGCTTTGCAACTCTTATCAAATATTGAGAGCAAATTTTTGCTGGATCTCTGAATTCGAATTTTGACATTTTTGAAGATTAAGTCATGAAAAATTTAATTATGATAAATATCATAATTTCAGTATGAAATCTGCATTTGATCACACCAAAAAATATATATTGAAAGTGCGCATAAGTCGAGTCGGACACCGTTTGCCTTTGAACAAAAAAAAATTATGCAACTAACATGTTGTGACTGAACTTAGACTAAATTTCTTTTATTTTTTGGATTTGTACTTAGGGGTATTCAAATTTTTGATTACCCAGATATTCTAACCGTAACCTACAATATTGATCGGCTATCGCAAAAAAAATTGGTAAGCCAACGAAAGAAATTTTGGTATTTCGTAAAAATCAGGTAAGAATACAAAATACCCATAAAATTTTTGTCTTCTTACCCACATATATATGTATATGTATATGTATATATATATATTGTGTGTGTGTGTGTTAATTTTTTAACATTTTTAAACTATTAATGTGTGTAGAAACCACAAACCAAAAACAATATTAATGTGTTAAATTTTTTAGCATTTTAAATATTATTTTGTTTGTTAATTAGTGCAAGACACTTAATTGAATTGGTAAAATGATCTAAAACATAATAACTAAAAAATATTATGTTCACTCAACTTCTTACCCGATTGTTTTGAATGGGATACGAATAAAAATAATACACTTGATCGAAAATGGTAAGCAAAAAAAAATCTTTTTCGTAAAATATCGGATAAAAAAGTGGAATACCTTAATACTTACTTGAGGGTATGCTATAATATCTTGAACCACCCTTGAGTGTCTAGTAGTTATAACATAGAGTTTTATATTTTTAAACTTGGACTATTATGTTGAAAAGTCTCTTCAATATAAAATATTAACATAAATAAATAATAATTCTTAAAAGAGAGTTTTGAAGGATTTATAAAAATCCAAAAAGTTCTAGAACAATTGAGAAAAATCTGGAAGGTTCTAGAAAAATTTAGAGAAGTCTAGAATATTTTAGAAAGTTATAAGAAATACTAGAAGCTTCTAGAGGAGAGTAGAATGTTCCAGAAAGTTCTGGAAGGACTTAGAAGGTTGGACAACACTTTAGATGAGTCTAGATACTTGTGAAATTGCCATGTGAAAAATAAGCTTCAAACCTACAAGGATCTAGGAGATAGGAGATGGTAGAATATTCTAGGAATTCTTCCTTAAAATGTCACATGTCAATATTTTCTAGGATAATCCTAGGAAGCCTATAAATAGCGCATTTGGGGATTGGATTAAGTATACAAATGCACTTTCAAGAAAGAATAGAAAGTAAGAGATAGAAGAAAGAAGGAATAGCATTTTATTAAAGGCGAAAGGAAATTGTGAAAGAAAGAGGAAAGGCATCAAGTAACATGCTTTTTGGACTTGAGGTGAGTAGTTTGGCATGCAACGTATTTTTTAAAATCCCTCATATCCCTAAACATTTAAAAAACAATACAAAATGTTTTATTAAGTGTATATTTGTGGCATACGATGAATTATTTTGTAAAGTATTGTGACTCAATCACTTGTTTATATTGTGAAACTTAGTAATGGTGAATGGGACCAAGATTAAAAGTCTAGGGAACAGACCCGGAAGAGGCTGTAGTGACTCTAATCACTAGGGAACAGACCCGGGGAGGCTGAGGTGACCCCAGTGATCAAATGTTGAGGGAACAATGTCTGATGCGTCTTGATGACCTTCACCGGATCGTCTTAGGGAACAGACCCGGGTGAGGGTGTGGTAACCCTAAGTACGATGTTGGATCCAACCTTGAGATCTTCTGGCATTTGGTATGGTTTCCAGATATCGTACAAGTCTTTATCATTATGAGATGATGAAATAATTTGTTATAACGTTTTTAGTTACTGGTTTTGTTTATGATCATATGCCATACATTTTTTTTTATCAGTTATTTTCTATTCCTTATTTTCGAATAAATATTACGATGTATGCCTTACCATTCACTAGATTTTGAGCTCATTCTGTTAGATTATGTTTTTTTTTTCAGATGAGAGACTGGAATGTTACTAGCAAACTCTAGAGACTTTTATGCCGCAACCTCCATAGGACACTTTTTGTGCATTATTTTATGTAGATAAGTATATATATATATACATGTACTCTATCAGTAGACGCTCGGTATGTATGAGCGGTAATCCTCTTTTGTTCGGGTTATGTAGACATGTTCGGGGACGCTCGGTATGTATGAGCGGTAATCCTCTTTTGTTCGGGTTTTATATATATATATATATATATATATATATATATATATGTATATATATTGTGTTTGGATTTTTTCCTAATGATAATATTGATCATAGGCTTACATGCTCCATGGGATAAGCTCCATGGTTCATGGCCGGTTATATCCCTCGAATCGGGGTGTGACATATGGTGAATTCCCTTAGTTGTACTCTTCCCTCTATAAACAGATCGACTAGTTAGATTTACCGTTATGGTATATATTTTTTTAAATTACCTATTTACCCGTAATTCAAGAAAATACTAAAAATATTTATGAAAAAAAAATTCCTCTAACACCCCTACCACTATTCTAAACCTTTTGTAGTCGCCACGGACTCCATCACCTCTCCACCGTCCAAAACCTTACAAGTTACAACCACCACCTCCACTGAACCTAGTTATCTCCACGTACTCACAATCACAATCCCAAGCCCAAGCCCAAGCCCAAGCCTACCATCATTGTTCACCAATATTTTATTGGAACCAAAACAGTTTTTAAGTGTAAAAATTGAGTTTTTGGTCGACTTTGAGCCTAAATTAAAGTGGGACCCAATTGTTATTTTGAATAAATTTTAGTGGGTTCATATTATATTCCATGAGGAGTATAATGTAGTATATTCACATGCTCAAATCGAGTAAAAAATAAATGAGAAAATAGCCTCGAAAGTGACCCTCTTGAAAAGGTGAAAATAAAGGAAGTGTAATGTGGAATGTAATACTAATCCCACATTGGTTAAGGAATAAATTCAACATGGGCATATATAGGCTAATTTTGCTCTATGGGTTGGGCCCAAGAGATACCACAGTTTTGTGAGAGGAGCGAGCGCCTACATGCCGTTGATTCAACCATATGCGCGCGTCGCCTGCCCTCCATGACCACGACCCGGCCGGGCTCGGGTATAGGTTAAACCAAGCCCTAATTTTTTGGAGAAAATTCATTTAATTAATGGGCAAGAATTTCATAACCCAAACTGGTTCGATTTTTTGCTTCTTTCCAGTCCGAAAGGTTGAGTCTGTTCATGAAAGAACAGTTATTCAAGGTGTCTCTTGGCTACTGCAATTACATTCTGTGTTGTGTCATTTAGTATGGTGACTGTCCGGAAAGTTACCAATAGTTTATAACTACTCATGCATTCATTACCATTGAAGCAATTCGTTAATCAGTCCTTTAAGGCAGATATTTTGTGCATTACATTTGGCATTGAGTCAGTCGGCATTTGGAGAATACACAACACATTTTGGTTCGTTGTACGAATAGATTAAAGTGCTACTTCTATTCGTGGAAGATCATTGTATCCTGGGAGACAGACACTCGGTATTCCATAAGCACCGTGAGTGGGGGCGAAATTTGTCTTAAGAACATAGTATCAAACACTATTCTTGATCTAATTGAAATTCAATAACTGTTCTTGTTCTGCAATCGGATTAGTATTTATTGTGTTTAGATAAAATAGTTACATGTAACTGTTTGTTGTAATTCTCATGTATAAGACTGTCACTGTTACTCTTTACTGTAACTCTTTCGTATAAGATTGTTTTTGTGAAACTGTTCACACCAAGTAGTTATTATTTTATTCAATGTTAAGTTACATAATATCAGAAATACACCATGTTACTATATTTTGTTGAGTATGTTATTGTTCATGTTATTACTATTATTTTTTAAAATATTAATACTCAATATTATTATTTTTTTATATTTAAATGGTATTATTTTTTGTGTTTAAATGTTATTATATGAATATATATATATATATATTGTGTGTGATGGAGAGAGAAAAAAAAATAGTCATATTCTATAGATATATACGAGAAAGATATAGATAGATACGAGAAAGATAAATTTTTAATGCTAGTCAAACACCTATAAATTAAGAGTTATTAATTTTCAGATTTATTTTAATTAAACATAATTATTAAGGATATTTTGGAGAATAAAGATAAAAATGAACTTAATATTAAATAATTTTTCTTGATGAACTTATTACCAAATAAGTCCACAATAGGGGACCGCTCTTCAAATTTAGCATGCAGGACAAGGGCGGGCTGAAATTTTAATCCCATTAATAATCCCTCGTGTAAAAAACATAACAAAGAAAGTATAAGTGGGGTCTAGCTGTTATTTATCTCTATTTCCCACCTTAATAATAATTAATTAAAAAATATTAAGTCATAAAGAATAATAATATAAGTAAATTTTATATGTGACATATTTTTATTAAATAAAAAATAAAAATACATTATAAAAAAATTATATTTCGATACCGTAAGGATACTATTGAAAATGTACAGCTATGACAACAAACAGGGCCTTACGGACGGGTCAACCTTTGCTTTGCAAGTAAGCCATTCAGAAAAAACATGGCTTCCTCAATTAACCGATCATTTTTCAACAAAATTTCAAACACACCCCATTTGTCACGACAATTAGTGTACTCTGTGGGTCCAATCCATTAACCAAATTTATGACCCCACTGCCTTGCTGGCATTACAAAAAAGCCAGTATAATCCTCCTATTAATGCACTTACAGGTGAAATTAACATTTTCCCCTCATAGCAGCCACCTCAGTACAGCTGTTGAGGATTAAGGAACTAACTGGAAGCTCAATTCTGTGAAAAGAATCCCACTTCTGAAAGTGCCTTTCATCATCCTCAAAATATTATTAAAATTTTAAAAAATCTTTTTAAATCTTTTTGTTTTATCCTCGTTAAATTATGAAAAATACTATTTAGGTTTAAAATATTGATATGATTTGTCGATTTGATCGATCATAACTATTAAATAGGTAATGTGTCTCAATGAATACCGAGACATACAGTGCTTCAAAGACTTTAAAACATGACTTTATGAATGAATCACTACCATTTAATAGGTAATGAATCATAGTATTTATTGAAACTCACATTTAACAACAATCACATCGTTAAGTCAGATTATTAAATCTATTTAGCGCTTTTCATATTAAGACGTACAGTTAAATTAACGACATTGATTAATGAAACCAATAATTTAAGTCTATATGACATTGCTCTTAAATTATTATTAAATCAAAAAAAAATGATAATATATAATAAAATATTAACTATTCAATGCTCACTGGACATCACATGATAATGTCATGTAGTAGGAGTGTCGCGTTAGTGTGATACACGTGTCGTATTATTCATGTTGTGTCGTGTTTGTGTCAAGATCCACGAAAAAAAAATAATTTAGTGTCTGTTTGAGTATTCAACATTAGTCTAGACTACTTATTATGTGTATTTAATAATCATATCAATTTTATAATCGTTCGTGTCAGGTTCGTATCAACGGATCAAAATTGACACCCCTATCATATAGTATGCACAAGTCGTAAAATATTAAGCAATGCCACATGAATTTAATTTATTAACCTAATTGATGGGTCAAACCAAAATGGCTCAATCTAGTTGTAAAGCTCAAGGTTATAGAAGACTCAATAGGCTTTATGAGGTCCAAGATAGTCAAGCCCGAAGGGAGTTATAGGAGCATCCAATATCTTTGTCCGTTGAGGAGACAAAAGGTCACCTGGGAGATGAAAGGTCGCCAAGAATATGAAAGGTCATCAAGCAATTAAGTTGCCTCCAATCCATTATGACCATCAGACTGGCTATGCAATTACTACACATACGACTATAAATTGTAACATCCCCAACACTTAGGGAACATCTCACAAAATCAAACTCATATTTTATCTCTCTTGTAATTCTTTACTCTTCTAACATACCGGAGTTAATAAAATTTCCGACAAACTCAACCATTGAAAGTGGACGTAGGTCTTGATTGTCCGAACTACTATAAACATTGTCTTCTATCTTTCTACCTATTTTACTGTATTTTATATTATTAACTTGATTGTGATGTGCAAACCAATTTGTATATTATCACTAATTATTGTTGATTTATAATTATTCGTACTCGTTAGATTAACGGTGAACCCAGTTTTAATTGGAATTCAATAGTTATGACGAATTTATGTCAACAAATTAAATTTAAAATAATATATTATTTATCTAATATTACAGTAATGAAGTAAAAATTTAAACTTATAAAAAACACAACAACAATTACAATTGATTTGATTTTCATTTACTTTAATCTAATATCACAAAATTTATCTCCAAATTTATTTTTCAATTAAAAAAATATCGTCTTCTCTGTACGATTTCTAATGTCAGATATTTCAACCGAGACACTTACCAATATCTGACAATTTCATTAATCTACCCTCATCTTTCTCTTATTTTATATCTATTCACTTTAATTTTAAATTATATAATTTTAAAATAAAATATTATTTAAAATAGAAATTTTACATGATCAAATACTTAATTTTTGGTATTACAGAATATCTCCACGCACATAATTACTATTATTTTTGAATAACTTCCTAATTATCTTTTTTATTCAAGCATTCATAATCAATTACGGTTACAAAGCAATCAAAACTTTTTAAGTCCCATTTTACCCCTTGAAAAGATACAAAAAAAAATTTAGTTTATTTATCGAATGATTAATTTTTTCATATTATTTCTCAAAAAATAAAAATATTTCAATGTGGTTTATCGTTTTATTTTTGTTTAGTCGTTCATATGTTTGTGATTTATGATTGACTGATTTGACACAAAACTAATTAAAGATCAAATAAAAATAAGATAGTGGATTATATTATAATATTTTTTATTTATTTGAGAAGATAATGTAAAAATAATAATTATTTAGGGGTAAACTCAGTAATTTTTATATCTTTTAAGGGCAAAATGAGATTTTCCCTAAATTTTCTCTAGTTTCACACGTGTCGCTGACTGCTTTTAAAATGCACCAAATATTTTCTCCAGTTTCACACTGAGTCCTATCTCACTTCATTTACGAGCTTTGCGGTTACACAAAAAACTCCAACGACCCAAGTTTGACTTTTCTCAAAAAGAAACGTTACGAACCAGACCCCCTTCCCCTCTATCTCTATCTCTCTTGCTCTAAGCCTCTTCTTGAAGTGATGAACCTGGCATTATTCCACCTTTCTATTACAGAATTCTGCTAAGAGACCAAGGGTAAAGGTTCCCATTTTCTATCTCTAAATTCTTTGCTTTTTTTTTTTTTGAACTTTCATGGGATTTTTTGATTGTATGTCGGTTTATCGAGTTCTTGATATTGCAGGAAAGTTTCACAGTCAATCTTTTATTTAGATTCTTGGTGGGTTCACTTGTAGTTTGCCTTTGTTTGGTTTCTTTCACTTGTTTACTTATCTGGGTCTCGCTCTTCTTTTTTGAATCTTGAAAAAGACTTTGTTTTGTTTCTTCACTTGTTTGCTTATCTGGGTGGGTCTCGCTTTCTTTCTTGAATCTTGAACTTCACTGGGTTTGCTTTCGTTATTAGTTTATCTGCCTTTTTAATATTCTTGTGAAGTATTCAATTATGTTTTCTTTGTATCTTTCACTGATTATCATTGGAACTGGTTCAAGACTGGAATGCGCCCTTTGCATGTGTTTACTTTACTCATAATCAGACTTTGTTTCTATTTGCATTGATTATTTGTGAACAAATTGCGAGTCCCCTATTCATGCAGACTTGATCTTGATTCTTGTATCTGGCTTTTTTTTTTTTTTAACTTTTTACTCTAATTAACTTCACTCGGTTTGCTTCTTCATTGTATTATCTTTTTCCTTGTTCAATTTTTAATTTTTGAGGAATCTATTTGGATTTCAAAATTTGTCTTAATTTGTGGACCTGACTTACTATGACCTTTCCATAAAACATTCTAATGAGACCAGATCATAATGTCAAGAAATCAGGTTAGTTTTCTAGTTCTAAATAGCATTACTCTTAATTTTTTTTGTAGGTATTATATGTTCGATTATTTGAGACTTTTTTATACTGATTCTGGGAACTTGGTTTCAAGATTATAATGCACAACTTATTTACTCTAATCAACTTTAATTTCTTTTTATTTTCCTCAACAATTCTAGGATGTGAAAGAAATAATCGAGTTTTACAAAGATGAAGTTAGTTTGTCTTGTCGAATTTTGTTGTATTCCGTTACATCTCGGTAGTAACTGGGGCAATTCCTTAGTTTATATACATTGAGTTGCTTAAAACATCAATGCTAATGCATTTCTATCAGGAAACTCGCCTTTATGTTCGCTGAAATCTTCATTTTATTTTTGACTTGTTGCATTATTCATATTTTTTTTCCATTTTTTAGAACATCTTTTGGGTTAGTCTATAGATCATATAGTTTTAGATTGACTGAAGAATATCAAGTTAAGTATCAAGAATTTTCAATGTGTGGTGGGTGGTGAATGCATGATGTACCGATGACCCTTACTTTTGCCATACCAAGTAATTGCTCAGAGATTCAGCTTTTTTGAGATTATCGTTAAATTTGAACCCTCTCATGGGGTGCTTTGAAGCTCGTTCCTGTGGGATAGGTTTTAATTTTGAGCATTGCCATAAGGTTGTAGCCTTGTGGTATTAGATTTGGACTGGATCGGATGCTTGTCATAGCCATTTCTGTGAGCTGGACAAGCTGTAGAACCAGTTCAACAAACTCAAGCTCTACCAGATTGCTATATCTGACAGTTGGAAAATTTTGGGTTAAACTTGGATGTTTAGCTTTTCTCATGCTATGCAATCCTACATCACCTTGGCTAAATGATCCATTACTCAAACATACCTTTAGGCACTTTTTATAGAACAAAGGATTTGGTTGTTGGGATAGTTAGTATAATTTCCAAGTCATCTCGAGTGCCTGACAAAAATATACATCTTTACTAATGACAGTAGATTTTTCAGAGCATATTCTTTATCCACTTAAAATGCTGCTGACTTGACTATTGGTAAGTGCAGCTCCTTCTAACACATGGGAGTCAATATCATATAGAATTAAGAAGTTTTGAGAACTATAAGAGGTGAAATGAAAAAGACATCGGGCGATGATGGAAAAGGTCAATTGTCAGGCGACAAATTTTTGTCTTCAAAAGCTCTTGGAAAGGCCAATGCAATGTCTTCCAGTAAGAGCTCCATGAATGGGCAGAACAGTGTCGGGTTTCACACACAAATCTCTGATATTTTGAACAAGTAATCCCTGAACCTAGTTTACCCAGAAAATGTGTTTCATGCATGTTGATACCTCTCACCACTAGAACTATTTTGAAATTAACGCGTGTTTTTTTTCACAGGCATAGCTCTGAAACAAGTTCTATTTCAACTAATTTAAAGCGAAATGAGAATCTACACTATTCTCAAGACCAAGAAGCTATGGTACTCATTTTTCCAATGCCAGTGGGATATATAATGCTTAGCCTATGAAGATGTTGGCATGGTTCTCGTAGCTAATTAATTTTGTCAATAGCAGCTTAATTTGCGGGCCAGAGCACAAAAGGATGAAATCCTGCTTCTTCGTGAACAAATTGCAAATGCCAGTATTAAGGTATGCCCTTTCTTTACATGGATATGCCCTTTCTGTTCAAAAAAAAGGTATGCCCTTTCCCTGAAGGTCTTTGTTTACATGGATATGTATTCTACATCGCTGTTTACTTGGTATTGCATTGACCTCTATGCTATTAGGAAGTGCAGCTGTTGAAAGAAAAATCTACATTGGAAAGGAAGTTTGCTGAGTTGCGAATGGTTTGTCTATTTTTTGGAAATAATTAGCTTTTCTTTTTCTGGTGTTCATTGTTTTTTTCAGTCTCAGTTGACGTGTATTGTCTTGATTTTCATGATGTATAATCATGAATAACATTTTCTTGAGTGATAGGCTCTAGATGAGAAGCAAGGCGAAGTCATAAGCACTGCATCAAATGAATTGGCACGCAGAAAAGGTGACCTCGAAGAAAATCTAAGATTGGCTCATGAGTTGAAGGTAGATTACATTGTCCATCCCAGATATTGCTTTTACTTCTCCTTTAGTGATTTTTTTTTTTATTTTTTTTATTTTTTTGGACTATGGCTATTTATTTGCATAGAGTTCAATGGATATGGATTAATTGGGTTCACTCGGTCTATGCTTTTCGGGTGTTAGAACTTAGAAGTATCATAATTTGAGTTATGTCCTGTTTTGCTCTTCTTCAATCCATCACAATCCAGTTCTCACTCTCTAGTTTGTATCATAACGCACAAACACAACCAGATGTTATCTTCATCATGCACTAGCATATTCTTATTTGCAATACATATCAGTAATTTTCTACTAAAAATTAAGGCTACTTACTGGTTGTTGGACTGAACAGTTTTTTAGAACTAATTTTTTTTGTCGACTTTGAGCCAAAATTAAAGTGAGATCCCGTTTGTCATTTCGAGTGAACTTTTGTGGGTTCGTGTTTTACAGGAGAATAATGTAATATATTCATTTGCTCAAATCAAATAAGAATGAAGCTTCTATGGGCAACCTCAATTCGAAGAAAGTATCGCAGAAATCCAAGGTCTACTTTGATCTGTGCAGTCTCAGAAATATCATCCCTAGTAATAATAATATCATCCACATATACCAAAAGGATGACACACTGCTCAGAAGTATTCCGTCGAATGAAGCATGTATGATTAGAATGACATCTGATAAACCCTAAACATACAACTACACCATTAAACCGAGAAAACTATGCTCCTCGCGGTGATTGTTTTAGTCCAGAAAGAGACTTACGTAATCGACATACCTTCCTAGCATATTCCTCCTCACCACAAAAGCCTAGTAATGCCATCCATATAAATAGTTTCGTCTAGATCATCGTGAAAAAACGCATTCTTTATATCCAACTAAATGAAGAGGCCAAAAGTATTTCGCAGCCAGAGATATAATCAATCGAAAAATAGTCAGGGGCAAACGTAACACTAAAATCACGGCTTGGTACTTGAGTAAAGTCCTTTGTCACAAGTCTAGTCTTGTAGCGATCAATAGTACCATCTGCAAGAAACTTCAGGGTATAAACTTAGTTACATCCAACAGATTTCACCCCTAAAGGTAAAAAGACAAGATCCCACGGATGATTACGCTGAAGAGCGTTCATCTCCTTGTGCATGGGAAGAACCCATTGGGCTTCCCGTATAGCCTCAGAAACAAAGCGAGGAATTGACGTATCTGATAAGACTATTCTGTAAGCTTGAAATATAGGAGATAGATCACCATAAGAAACATAACTAGAGATCAGATATAATGTCCTAACGGTCAAACCATAATGAACAATGGGATGACAATCACGTTGCGGATAACGTCTTAAATCATTATCCTTCAATGTCAATGTTTCATCAGGTAAAGTAACTAGCTCATTACCAGCAATTTTATCGGTACTAACAACAGGTACATCACTATGATAATGAACGAAAAAATATTACCTGCATCGCATGATGTAGATGGGACATCAACAGAAGAATGAGAGTAAGGGTGACGAATATAAACCTGAAAAAAAGATGAGAGTGGTTATTCTATGATGACAAAGGACGAGTGACTTGGGAGAAAAAGATACTGGTGACTTTGTAGTGACAGTGACCAATGACTCTGACTTCTATGGTAAAGGAAAATCAAAAAGAGTATCATCAACTGGAAGGGACATACACATGATTGGAAGAAAAATAAGGAATATGTTCAAGAAAGGTAACATTTAGATTGTGATACATACGACGCTTGATAGGATCATAACATCGATACTCCTTAGACTGGTGACAATAACCCACAAAAATACAACGAATTGCTTTATTATCAAACTTATGACGAGTAAGAGACCTATTTTGAACAAAACTTGTGTAGCTAAAAACACGAAGGGACAAGAAAAAGTGTCCACTCGGGGAATAAGACCTGTAAGGGAGCCATATACTGAAAAATACGATATGACATACAATTACACAGAAAGGTAAAAGTCAAAACAACAAAATGTCAATAAGATTTTAGTACCCCATACCTCTAAGCATACAACATACCATTCCTATCAGACTCCTATTGTTATTTTTAACAACTCTATTTTGCTCAGGAGTATATGGACAAGTGAGCTGCTGAAGGATACTCTGAGAAGAAAGGTGAGACACTAGGGTGTCAGACACATATTCTTTGGCATTATCCAAACGAAGAGCACGAACAATAACATCGAATTGTGTTTTAATCATCTTGAGAAATTGAGTGATGACAGGGAGTACATCAAAGTTATGAGACTGGTGAATTTTAAAAATAAATGGCTCCATTGAGCCAAATAACTATCCAAAAATAGTTCAGTTCTCAGAGAACCACGCATAATATCTGAGGTCAACATTACCTGGCTTTAGGTGAGATACCGTCAGCCAACCAAACTTCCCTACATAACCCAAGAAAAAGTTGGAATGAATGTGACCACTTAGCAAAGTTATAGCCATTCAACAACTTTGTCATAAACTTATGAGAGGTCCTACCCGGCATTGCTGGTAATACAACTGTGTCAGTAAGTACTGTATGCTTGTCAAACATAAAAGTGGGAGAAATATGCGATACATTCTTGGTGAAGTACTAACAATATGAGTCTCAACAGTAGAGGTCTCAGCAGTAGGAGTTTTAAGTCCTTCAGTGATAGTCATATCAATAATAATACGTGGGCACCTGTGACAGAAAATACTCTAAGATAAGTAGACAGATAAAATAAGGGAGAACAATATACCTCAAGTCGAACAGTAGCGACAAATAAAAAAGGTCTAGGAAACTCCCAAATAATCAGGTTACGGTGCCCAAAAATCCAGTGAATATATAAATGATCTATTGCATCAAAAACAGATCAACAGAGAAGAGGATTCAATCTCTCTTAAAAAGGTCCTAGATGTTGTAACTCTAGGACAAAGAAGTCAGTGATGCAAAAGATTGGACGGTATTGTGAAGAGCACAAAACACGAAGGCGAGGGGCTGGTATCGTTGCTGGTTGGATTTGATGCTGGGGCTGGGTTGTTTTATATGGATTTGCTGGGTTTGGGGTTGGGCTGTGGGCTGGGCAGGGAGTTGGTTTTGCTAGGCAGTGGGTTAGTTTCGCTGGGCAATGGGATGGACTGGTTTCGCTGGGTAGTGGGCTGGGCTATTGGAGTTGGGTTGATTTCAATGGGCAGTGGCTGGTTTTGCTAAGGCTGTCAGTGGAGTTAAAGGTGAGGAGTTGCTGAGTTTCGTTGAGGTAATTGTTGTCAATGGAGTATGTCAGTGGAGAATGCTGATTTTGCTGGTTTGCTTGTTGTCGGTGGAGCAAAGGTAGTTACAGGCTGTTGATAGGAAAGTTGCAAGTTGTCGATGGGCAGTGGGTTGGCTGGCTGGCTGTTGGGTTTGCTAGGTTTATGGTGGAGACTAGGATTAGGATTAGGGTTTGGCTCTGATACCAACTTGAGATATCTGTGAGTGAAAGGGATACCCAAACTAAGAGTAAAGTCCCGTATATATAGCCAAACAATAGTATAAAGTGACTTGAACGTCTCTCTAGTTTAGGCAAAATATAAAAGTAATAGTAAGGGTAAAAAAAGGAAAAGAAATCCTAATAAATTAGACTATAACTCCAACACATGGTGACTGTTTAGATCAGTCACCATTATGTCTATAAATAATCTAGTTACATAATCATTCAGGATTCAAATTTTTTTTAGTCAATAAGGCAATCATTACAGTCCTAGTTTTGACATTAGAAGTCTATATACAACACAATTTCTGATTCGCCGGACAATTAGATCGGAGTGCTAATTCTAATTGCGTAAAGATCATTGTATCCTGGAAGGAAGACACTTTGATTTCCATAAGCACCAAGTATGGGGGCGAAATCTGTCTTTAAGGACATAATGTCAAATACTAGTGTTAATCTAAATAACAGTTCCTGATCTGCAAACGGGTCAGTTTGTATATTGTTAATTACAGATTTTTGTGTTACTGTTTTGTTCTTGTTACTGCTTCGTTCTTACTTGTTACTGATTCATTCTAATTTGTATGATACAAATCAGAGATTTCTGTAAGTAATTTTGCTATATTTGGAAAACCCAAACAACACTGGTATCTTTAAATTTCTGTAGTTTCTTTGTTCAACATCTTGAACTAAATCAGTTAAGTATAGTGCTCTGAGTTTCTGCTATCTTCTTTGTCTCCTTTATTTCGTCTCATTTCTCTAAGTTTTCTGTTTGCTTAGAAGATAGACTTGTGATTCAGGTTGCAGAGGAGGAGCGATATGTCTTCATGTCATCCATACAGGGCTTATTGGCTGAATATGGAGTTCGGCCTCGCGTTAACAATGCCTCTACTCTTTCCAACAGTGTAATGGTATGAACTGTAAAGCATGCAGGCCATATGTGCCATATGTGTGATATGCCAATGTTATATAGTACTCTTATGTAAGGAATTTATATGAGTTTGCCCTCCGTTTACTGGGTAGCCTGCTGTTTACTGAACTCCACAATGTATCAGGAGTCTGGCTATTTATTGCTCCCCCTAAAATAACGTTTCACACTTATTCGTGCACAACATCGACTGATTGGAACTACCTGGCCTTAAACTTTTTCATGCACGTATGTGCATCAAAAGCTTATTGCTGGAAGAGGAAAGGATTGAACCTACGAGATAGCAACTTTGTGAAGATTCAGGCTAGGCTTCCATCCTTTTTCCTGGAATCCTCGTGTCCATAACATTATTTGGTGTGGCCCCTTAAATGATCCAAGCAGTGACCAATTTAAGCCACAACTAAGATAAAATCAGGGGCTAGCTAGTTTGCTTCTTGTTTGGCTCCACTACTTTTAATGTTTAGTCCATTTTTATTGTTTGGGACAATCAAAAGTCAGATTAATTCTTTCGTTAGGGCGAAGCCCCATTTCAATCAATTCTATTAACCTTCTCTTCTATACTCGAGTCATATACTAGCTTGTTTGCAAGGCTTACATACTTTTACATCATGCTTTCATTTTAATATCCACTAATTAACCAGTTTACATAGGTCTCGCTGCTTTGAGCATTGGATTCTTGAATGGTACCTAATAGGTTGGCTAGAAGCATCAAGCCTAAGAATCTACTTTGTATTTTATTCTTGCTGTCAAGAACTCGTAACATATTGTTCTTACCCAATTGCTTCATGGAATTTCTCAGGAGTCTTTAAGATATCTTCTCTTCTTGTTCTTCTTCATGCAGACACTAAGGTGAAACAGCTGTAGTCTTTGAATTTATTACTACCACCAACTCATACCTTTTTTCTATTTTTCATCTCATACTGCTTCTGAAGTCTACAATGTGCTTCCCAGTTTTCTAAATAATTTTGAAGTTCACCAATTGGCATGCTGTGGCTATGAATGGTGATACACATGTTGGGTGTGGGTGTGGGTGTGGATGTGGATGTGGGACCTCATCTAAGGATTGTCTACACCCACATAACTATTTGATATTCTCTATTTCCGCACTGAGACTTCTAATTAGTGCTGATATCTTCTAAGAGATCTTTAACTTACTGGTTTGGCTACGGATATAAGTGCGGTCATACACTTCTTGGATTTGACGAGTGTCGCTCAGGGAGAAACCTTTTGTTAAGGACAAAGGTGAAATGCCAATTCCACATCGGAAGAGTGGTTTGAAACATAAGGACTAATATGCATTGGATGGGCCCCCTACCTGAGCTTTTTAAGCGAGTTGAGTTCAATATGTTGGGTCATGGGTTGTTGGACTCCCCTGTTATTCCCAACAGTCTCTCTTGCCTCTAACTTGAGCATGCTTTATTGTTATACCTAGATCATTATCTTTTCCTTTATTTGAATCCTTTCTTTAGCCTCAAAGAAAAGTGGGAATTGTGCTTCTTATCAAAACCTACTTGTCCCATTTAATTGATTGTAACTTTTTAAGTAAAGCTTACCTTCTTTTACTTTCTTTGCAGCACTTGCATGATCAACTGCAGTTGAAGATTAGAACTTCACATGTAAGATTGTTTCGGTGTAACTCCTTGCCTTGTTTACTAATTATGAGTTTCAAAGTTGTTACTAACGAGTGAACTGATTTTCCCTTTCACATAGAATTTTCATTGAATTCTCTTACATATTACAACTGGAACTTCTTTTCCTAATTTTCTAACATGTGTAGTACTTGCCAAAAAAAGGAAAATAATGTCCCATGTACTCATAAATCAGATATGTGAACCATTAGTACTGATACTGACAAAAAAAAATAAAGAAAGAAAAACAGTTTGTACTTGTACTCACGTTGTGAATTATGTCTTTATGTGTGTGTGAGAGAGAAAGAGAGAAAGAGAGAAAGAGAGAACTTTGGAGCTTTGAACATTGCTATTATGTATGATTGATCACTCTTATTTTATCATTGTGCCTTGTGCATTTTCATATTCAAAGATATGTTGGTTATGTTAGACTAATTTAAATTGTTTTTCGTAAAAATTTTCTATGTTGGCTATTATGCATTTACTTGCTTGAATTTTTTTCGTAAACATCACCTTTGGTTGATATATGATGAACTGGACATCATTTGTGATAACTAGGCTTTGTTTGTCCTTCTGCTTAACCTGGTTGGTAGGAGTATTTGCTTCTAGTTGTTGATTCATTGTTAAAGCTATGATCTTGCACTTTACTTTTGTGGCAGTCAATCTACAAGATCTTGTTAAGGCACCTTGCCTTTTGCCAACCTCAACAAAAGGCGGTATTGTCGACTGCAAGAAGTTCACCTAATATGTAGTTTTACTATTTTAGAGTTTTTTTTGGGGATTATGGAGCTGGGAACTTTTTTGGTGACAAACAAAAGTCTAGTTTCAACAGTTTGAGAGGCCTTGGGTAATGGTGATGTAAGAAAGTTGGGTGGGGAGGTGTCTTGTCCATTTAACTGACCCCTATTTTGTCTGATTAGAGACGGTCATTGGCTATTGATGATGCACAAAAGTGTTTATGCCAAATCAATCAAGTATGTAATAGAGTATGCTCAACTCAATAAAACACATAGATTAGGTAGTTTGGTCTGAGTGACCTCTATCCACAGGGAATGACTACAGTGGTCGAAGAGTTTTATTATTTAAGGTGTGTAGAGAGTTGAGAGATGAGTGATGCCTCCTATGTGTAAATGAAACTTACAATTTATAGGCAAGTAAAGTTTTATAACGACTCCGAGGGAGCCCTGATTGAGGCGTCATTTTTGTAATGAGGAGTGGGGTGGTTCCATGAGGTTGGCGTCATTCCCATAACAAGCGAGGTGATTTTGTGAACCTAACGCTGTGCACCCCAATGACTGCATTCCACAAATTCCCTTTCCTAAAATAGAGATCCCTATGTGTGCTAGTAATAGACTGAGTTTTTCAGAACGGTGAACTTAACCTAACTGAAATTGTGACGGAGTCTTTGTTAGTCTGCATCTAGGATCTGGGCCTAGTCCGTATCTGTGATTTGGGTTTGGTTTGGGCCTAGTCTGTATCTAGGCTCATCATTTGCCCCTTTGCCCAGAGTCCAATCGGATTTGGAAAAGAGGACATCAGTAAGAATAAATTTTGATTTCTACTTTTTTACCTTTTCTTTTAGGTATTGACTGTGGTGACTTTCAATCATTCTCGTTCTCCATGCCTCTTCTTGCTGCAAACTCTTTCACTCCATAAACAGTCGTGGTTATTTTTTTAATCTTCGCAAGCTTATCTTCGTCCTTTGTTAGTGGAAGATACCTAGGGCTTTAAATAGTACCACCACGTACTCATTTGAGGACAAAAAGAGAAAGGTGAGATGTCAAGTTGTGGTGAAAGAGAAGTGTATGGCGAGGCGTTAGCGACAGGAGGCGTCGGGAGGCGAGACGCAGGCACGCAAATGCCAGGAGGTGAGGTGCTAGCAACGGGAGGCGAGCGTGGTGCTAGGTGCATGCCCCAGAGCCAGGCATGGCACAAGTGTCGATTGGAGGTGTGCGGGTGCCGCTTGGAGGCGAGGTGCCAAAAACACTGGTGATGTGCGCTGGAGGTGATAGTGACGAAAAAGACGAGGCATCGATTCTTAGCATGCAAACTGATGTAGTCCTGCAAGGCGTAAACAACCCGAGTTTCTGAGGGCATGCCTATAGGTGGTAGAAACAATGTTACTTAGTGTCTACAGTGACACAAGCATTGCAACAAAGTATTCATTGACGACGACGGTTCCAAGGTGAGCACTATTTCCAGTACCATCAATATTCATGCTAAAAGTGTTTGGTTTGTGTCTACTTTTTGTATTCCCCCTATTATGTTACAGAGTTTTGCGGTCGCTACGTGCCTTTTTGCAAGGGCTAACCAACATGAGCATATATCGAGAACATTGATGAGGGAGAGGTAGACACAGCGGGCTGTAGATGAGGAGTTGAGGGTGGCTCGTAAGAGAGTTGCACCTCTTGAGGCCGAACTTTTGACGACACGCGAGAGAGTCGTTGAGCTGGAGGTTGCTTGACTGAGACCAGGGACAGAGTTGCGGACTTGCGAGTAACTCACGAGGGGGTTACCAGAGTTGAGGTAGAGTTGCGGGTAGCTCATGAAAGGGATACCGGAGCTGAGGTAGAGCTGTGAGTAACTCATGAGAAGGCTACCAGATTCGAGGCCCATTCCCAAGAGATGGAGAAAATGAGAGAGGCTGCAGAGAACGCTGTCTATGACCTGTACGATAGCAACATAGACACTTTTATTGATGGCTACAAGGAGTTCAGGGGGACTCTCGAGGTTCGTGTCGCTTGGCTTTGGTGACATCCAAATACTCGAGGAGGGATCGAAAAAAGTATCCGCTCAGAAAATAAGGCCTGTAAGGGAGCCCTATGCTGAATAGCATGACTTGGCGTGCGATTGCACAGGAAGGTAGAAGTCAAAGCTGTAAAATGCCAATAAGACTTGGGCACCGCCATACCTCTAAGCATACAACGTAACATCCTTATTCGACTCTTATTTTTTTTTCAGCAACTCCATTTTGCTCAAGAGTATATGGGTAGGTGAGCTACTGAAGGATACCTCGAGAAGAAAGGTGAGACACTAAAGTATCAGACACATATTCTTTGACATTATTTGAACAAAGAGCTCGAACGATGACATCGAAGTGTCTTAATCATCTGTAGAAATTAAGTGATAACTAGGAGTATATCTGACTTCATATGCAAAAGGTATACCCAAGTACAAAGGGTATGGTCATTTATAAAGATCACATAATATCAAACACCTAACAGAGTAGTAATAGGTGAGGGTCCGCAAATATCATAGTATATTAGGTCAAATAGCTTAGGAGATTGGTGCATGAGAGAGATGTAACTGGTCCAAACATGTTTAGATAGTGAACATATAACATAGTTAAGTCTACCCCTAGCACAAACATTACTCACAATAGGAAATAACATACATAAATATTAAAAATTTGTATACTCAAAACGATTATGTCACAATCGAACAATTTGTGACGAAAAATCATAACAAGTACTAGATAAAATACTCGCATGTAAGTTAGGAATAAAGAAAGATAAAGCAAGTGCAGAAGACAGAGGTAAATCGCCTAGATAGTACAACTCATCTCTCATGACCTTTGATAATAATCTTTCTGATACTCAAATCCTACAAATAACAAGAGTCAGATAAGAACACTGCTGCATAACGAAAATCTCTAGCTAACTGATGTACAAATAATAAATTCATGACTAGTTTTGTCGCATGAAAAATAGAATGTAATGTAAGGTTATCTGAAAGGCGAACTGTATCCCTACTAATAATAGGGGCATGTGTCACATTTGCTAACTAAACCTATGTGTATAATTGCTCATTAAAAGTCGTGAAGTGATGAGCTTCACCTGCCATGTGACCATTTGATCCCGAGTCTAATATCTAAAGAGGAGAAGGACTGGTGCGAGTATGAAAGGCACGAGGTATACCTATAGTGCTATTAGCAGTAGTAGTAGGACCCTGAGAAGTCATAAGAGACATAAGCATATCCAATCTGAAAGTAATAACATCATATCACTTTGCCAAAGAGGAGCAATTATAGCAAGGGCAGCAGCAAGGGGTGGTGGTCTATCAGAAATAACAGTAGTACAATCTTGAGAAGTAAGATGCGGTGGCTTAAGCTTGGGATGGAGCTTCCAACAAGTAGCCATAAGATGCCCTGGTTGGCCACAATAATCACACTGACGATAATCACCCTGTCTATGCTGGTCTGGAGTGCCCTATTGGTGTTGGTCTAGACGCCATCCTTTCTTGGTGGGAGACCCTAAGCAAGATCCTACAACAGTTGCAACGACCATTTGGTATGCCTAAGGAGTTAAGATTACAATTGGAAGTGATGCAATACGAACGCAACGTTCAGCTGCTCAATCATAGAATAAACCTCATAAAGAGAAGGAAGCCTCAACATCAATAGTACCTGGGAACGAGGTCCGTCAAACTCATCGTAAAACCCTATAAGGAACGTGTGAATCCTATTCTCCTGCTCTCGAGTATGTAGAAATGCTGCTCTCTCGGACTCTATCCTCGGAATAGTAGCAAAAGGACGTAGAGTTTTATGCTCGAGCCAATGTTGAGTCAAATAGTCATAGTGGTCCTGAACTGTCATATCTCCCTATCGAGCATATGAGAGCTCCTAAAAAAGCTCATAAACACGAACTCTACGACCTGATTGTGAATGCATCTCTGATAATACCCTCCATAGTTTTGAAACAGAGCTATAAAACTGATGAATCTTGCAAACAGATGGCTTCATAGATCCAAATAACCATTCAAGAATAATATAGTTTTTGGAGAACCAAGCAAAATATCCAAGGTAATCATTAACTGCCTTCGAGTGTGATCCACTCAACTAACCAAACTTCCTAATATGTCCAAAAAAGAGCTGAAACGAGCGTGACCACTCAGCAAAGTTATGGTCATCTAATAACTTTGTTATAACCTTCTGATAGAACATACTTGGGATCGTCGGTAATATAATTGTACTAATAGGAATTGTATACTAGTCAAACATAAAGATAAAACGATAATCTACAAAAGTAGCCGGTACCTTCACAATGAAAGTACCAATCGTAGAGTTCTCAAGTCGCTCACTAGTGACCATAACAACAATAGTAATGTTGCAACAGTGATAGAAATTACTATAAAATAAATAGAGTTAAAGAAGGGAGAATAATATACCTCTAATTGAACAATAACAACAAAGAAGAGGTTTAGAAAGCTCCCAAATAATAGGTCACGGTGCCAAGAAATTCAGAAAAAATATATAGGCGATCTACTGCATCAAAAAATAGATCAATGGAGGGGATCCAACCCCTCTAGAAGTCCCTAGGGTGCTTTGACCCTAAGGAAAAGATAAACCAACAACATGGAAGTGGTGGTCCTGGTAGGAATGAGTGACGATGTTGGCGGCACCGGTGGGAAAGGGTGGCGGCGCTGGTGGGAAGAAGTGGCGGCGTTGGTAGGGAAGGCTAGAGTTTAGCGGCTAGGGTTAGGGAAGGCTAGGGGTTGGCTGGTTTTAATACCAACTAGAATTGTTGGGAATGAAAAGGATACACAAACTGAGTGTAGAGTCCTGTATATATAGTCAAATAAGAGTGCAACTAACCAGGACACTCCTCTAGTTTGGGTAAGACATAAAAATTATTGTAAGGGCAAAATAGATGAAAAAGCTAATCATCCTAATAATTAGGCTATAAATTCAACACAATCAAACACACAAATTAGGTAGTTCGGTCTGAGTGACCTACTCCATAGGGAATGACTATAGTGGCCAAAGAGTTTTACTACTCAAGGTATGTAACGTGCTGAGAGATGAGTGATGCCCCCCTGTGTAGACAGGGCTTACAATTTATAGGCAAGTAAAGTTTCATAACTACTCCAAGGGAGCCCTGATTGAGGTGTCATTCTCGTAACGGGGAGAGGGGTAGTTTCGTGAGGCCAGTGTCATTCCCGTAATGAGCGAGGTGATTCTATGAAACTGGTGATGTGCACCCTAATGAATGCGTTCCACGGATTCTCTTTCCTAAAATGGAGATCCCCACGTGCGCTAGTAATAAATTGGATCTTTCAGGACGGTGGACTTGGCTCAACTGAAATTGTGACTTAATCTTTGTTGGTCTGCATCCGTGATTTAGGCCTGGTTTGGGTTGAGCCTGTCAGCTATATATGTAAAAGTTCTATCTATACTATTGTGATGTGTTTTAAAGTCACAAGGGGCAACTCAAAGTGGACAATATCACTATAGATGGGTCACATATAGGATGGGAGGTATCAAATCCAGACCTACCTCGTGGTGTTGGGACGGGTCCCAATACGGAGATGTACTTGGATGGGTCCCATATGGAGACTTGCCCATCTGGGAAGCGCTGTGATGGACTCCATAAGGATACATGGTTGGATGGATCCCGCAGAAGATGAGTTTGAGGACCTTAAGGTGATTGAGTGGGTCCCACACAGGGACATTGGTCATTTAGGTGGTGGATCTTCAGATTGTGACAGTCCAAAGTCTAGTTGTCCAACTATTAAGATGTCGTGGAAAAGGACGAGGCAAGGAGATTGAAGAGGTGTCTTGTCAATATACGTGTCCCACATTGCCTGGTTAGAGAAGCTCTTTCTAAACCTTTTTGATGCATTTTAAAGTCGTGAATAATCTAAAGGGAATAATAGTGATTGCTTCACGAACATGTTTAGTGATCCAAAGAAAGGTCATGCACATTTTTAGTAATTACTGAAGAGGCTCCACCTGGGTGAAGAATTTGAGGAACCTTTGAACTTGGTGCTATTTTTCTCTACTTTCTCTCACCATCAACTTTTTATTTCTTTCTGCTTCTAAGGTTGAATGTGTAGACATAATGTAAGAGTGATGAAAACAGCAGCAGCGCTCATTTGCAAAAGTTAGTTGTTGTCTTTGTCTTACATGCATTTTAAGTTCTGTTATTTGCAAAGTTTTCCTTGCAAATGACTTCTGCAGAGACAAATGCTGCCTCATTGAAATTTGCATCTTGGTTTGCTGTTTTTAACATCAGATATTTATTTTGTCCCACTGGCATTCCTATTATCTGACTAATTGTGGCATATCTAATTTGACTCATTCTGGCATATCAATAGTTCTCGAGTACTGGTTTCAAATGTTCCTGTATAGTTAGTTCTATGTAACCTGTCGTCATTGGTCATTTGCTATATGAAATTAATAAGGATGAATGTACTTTTTTTCTGCAGGCTAGGATTGGGGAGTTGAATTCCATGGTGGGAAGTGATGCTAGAAATCGATCTCTAGACAACAATAGTCCTATTCCCTTCAATAACCAACTTCTGCATAGATCTACGGTACAGTTGGAATTTTTGGATAGTTTTTTATTCGCTCAAATTGTTTTTTTTTTTTTTAAATCTTGCCACAGTAGCTCACCTTTTATTTCTCTAATGTACAATTTTAAATGTGGATTTGCTTTCCTTTGATCAGGGGGAGCAAGACATTTCTCTTTATGACAACTATACAGGTGAACAACATTTGGAAACAGTCGATAATGTGTCAAGACTCGCGCATGGCAGTGGTCATAGACAAATGAAAAGCTTATCGCCCAATGGTGGGACTCAACAGTTTCCAAATAATGACAATTTGCTGAAGCAAGCATCAAACACCGAGAGGTCGGCATCGGTTTGTTCTTGTTTGTCGCATCTGAATTGTATGGGCTAAATATTGCCATACTGCCTTTTATCCAAAATGCCTAAAATGAATTCTATTGGTTTCCATCGAGTATTTTGTGAATTATGCACAAACATCATAAGTGGTGCTATAAAAACCTTAATTTTGTGAATGTCGTTTTAATTGTTTTTTATGCATTGCTATTTTTTTCACTGATTCTTGGTGAGCAAGAAAGCCAAATCCTGTATTTGTCACCAGAACTGAATTGCCCCAAAGTGAAGGAGATAGGCATTAAGTAGGGAAAAGCCCAAAAGTATTGAAGTACAAAATAGAGATATCAGCAGCAATGGTTAACGTCTCTTTTCCCACCTAAAAGTGAGATGTTGAGCGTTGAAGCCTTGGTTGGGACATGGTACATTTGTAGTATTTATCAAAAAATAAAAAGGGGAATATAGTGATAGAATTAAAGTTGCTGAGGTTTAAGAAGTAATCACATATTCAATTGAAATGGACATTTGTAGCAAAAGAAATGATATAAAGAAAGAATTTAGTAGGAAGTGAGTGGAATCCGTGAAGAAATTGGGGAATGAATATTGCAAACTACAAGGTATCACTCAGGAATGGATATCATACTTTGACAGATGTTAAACAGTGGTAAAGTGCAAAAACACATGCCAGTGTGCAGATAAGGGACATCAATTATTGTTTCATCTGTGATGCATTAATCTAATGCCTAAATAAAAGAATAAAGAATCAGATACCCCCCCCAACATCAGAATATTCCGAAAGCTAACTATATCTGTTTCGTATACAATTTACATAGAAATAGGGACGAAGTTGCATGTATAGGACTGAAAACGGGGGGGGGGGGGTCGAGATCTCTAGATGCAACTGTAATTTTTTATGAACAACAAAATATTCGAGATAGTGTTTTGGGTTGCTTTAATTCTGTGAGGTTTATTGTATCTTACAGTTGCTTTTAAACTGAGATGCTTTGGGTTTTCTTTTGATCTTTGATTGGATGCTTACAAGTGGTGTGGTTATGAAAATGTGTGATGGTGTGATTAAGAAAATATGTGAAAATAAAACTCTTTTGTTGCATAATCATCTAATTTTTGCAACTTCTAAAACTGGATTCTACTTAACTTGGTTAAATTATTCAAGACAAAAAGAATAGGAAAGAGGAGAAATGGAGGCTAACTAAAACCACAAGTGGCGTTCTCTTTTTATTCTAGTGTTTTCCAATTGGGTTTTTCTTTGATTGTTGCTATTGGTATGAAGCCATTTCTCCATCTAGATGTACTGCATAAATTATTCAAATTGTCATGGCATTTTAATTTACATAATTTACTTTTCCGGTGCATCCTAGTTTCCCTTTGCATACACCCACTAGCCATTCTCATGGTCAGGTGAAACACCTTAAAATGATTTAAGGAGAAGATAATGTGTGATGACACACACAGATGGTGTGTGCCTCCACTTCTTATTTTATGCTACTATGTTGAAAGGTCTTCTATTGAATAAAAATGTATTCAGAATGGAGTTTTTTGTTAGTTTTGCCAATTTGGTGCTAAGATGAAACATTACCTTATTTTAAAAATATGCCTTTACAGGATTTAATGCAACAGCTATTCTCATTAGCATAACCTTTCACTTGAATCCTTTTTTATGTTATTTCTTTTCATTCCATGGCAGTTTGTTTTCACTGCCCCCCCCCCCCACACACACACAAAAAAAAGAAGAAAAGAAATAAAATCATAACCAAAGTTCACATTTCTCTTGGAATTAGATGAGAGGTTTTTGCTTATTTGTGTAGAGTAGTAGAATTTCTTTCCATACATGACAGCATTTGCAAAATTTACTTGGATGGTTTATTGCATCCGAGACTTTGTAGTTCTAAAGTTATAGGGCAATACATGATGGATGTGGATAATTTAAGGCCATCCCCAACCACAATTCAGAACTTAATCCTCCATCTGGACTTTCATTTGCAAATATATTATACACATTGTGTACCCTCTAAGTGATATTACGACAACTTACACTAATTGAAGAAAGGGTCAAAATTTAGTTTCATTGCATAGTTTCGATGAGCTTCGAAATAGAAACGTTTTGGAAATATTTGGGAAATAAGATGAAAATAAAGAAAAATTTAAATATTTGTTTCTGAAACATCCTAAACATTGATCGGAACACATCGAAACATACCGACCGAAACTCCTAGATACACTTGTAAACATAAGAATTTTCATATATAGTTAATAATTCATTTCGGTTTTCTTGGAAATGGAGACGTTTCGAGTGTTTCGAAACGAAATTTAGTTACTTGGTCAAAACAAGGTTCAAAATTATGTTTCGTTTAGGTTGTTTTGTTTCGTCAGTTTCTCTAGAAATAGAAACGAAACAGTGGTGGAGTAAAATTCCCATGTTTTATGTTCGAATGTTGCGGGATGCTTCGAAATATTTCGAGATGTTTCTTCCAATGTCTCGGAATGATCTAGAATCAAAACCCCAAATATTTCTTTGTGTCCATTTTGTTTCGAACGTTTCCAAAACTTTTCCGTTTCTAAGTTGAGCAAGAATGTGCACCAAAATAAAATTCGATCCTTGAGTCGCAGTGACCAGTCCCAACTTATTGATTGGCAATAACTCTTTTTATTTGGTTATTCCTAGTTGTGAGCTGGCTATAATTGGACATCTCTAGCTAATAGGTTATATTTACCATTGAGGCTACAAGATCTTAATTTGCCTTGTTCGGTTGCAATTTCACTATTGTCTTTTGAATAATTTTTTCATACTTGTGAATTAATTTTGCAGGGAGCTTGTGGGCACTGCTATCAATAGTTCGTTTGATAGAAGTGTGGCAACTATGAGATCTCAAGATAACATTGATGGCAACATTTCTCATCCTCCCATGAGGCATGGCAGGGTTGCTTCCTTTGTTTTAGAAGGTAACAGATTCTATTATTTTTGAAACAGATGTGTGAACCTCCATGAAATCTGATATTAATATTGCCATTAGAAGAAGGCCCTGGCATAGAAGGCTTCCAAATTATAGGGGATGCAAAACCAGGAGGTACCCTTTCAGGCTGTGGATATCCTGTACGTGGAACTTCTCTGTGTATGTTTCAGGTAAAATTCATCCCAGTGCATCAGTATCTAATTTTCATATCCTGTGCAACAACTCTATATTAAGCTTTATTTTGTTTTTTTGTCAATAATGTTTGGCTGGAACATTAGTGGGTTCGTCATCTTCCAGACGGCACTAGGCAGTACATAGAGGGTAAATGTTAACATGACTTCACTTGTGGTAGTTTAGTAGCTTTCAAGGATCAAAATGTCGTGTCGACACGTCCGAAACGTTTCGAAATTTCAACATACCGACACGAAACATGGGTTGAATTTCAAAATTCCAAAGTTTCGGTCGAAACGTCACTGTGTCGGACCGTTTCGATCGAAACAGTACCGTTTCGGTCGAAACAGGTCGAAACACCTGTGCTACCTTTTATATATATATTTTTTATATATAAGTAATAAATAATTACATTTAATACCCCACTACATTATAATTTTTTACTATACATAACTACCATTAATTTAATTTGATACCTTTCATTATTTTTTTTCCTTTTTATAGTTATTCTTTTATGTTATTATTATTTGTTAAATTTATATATTAAATAACTGCAAATAATTTTATTAATTATAACTTACTTGTTAAATATCTAGAATTAAGTATTTATGTGTTTTAGTTATTGTGTACACAATGATTTTAATATTAATGAAATAATATTATTTATTAATTTAAAGACACAATTTAAATTAATAAATTAGTATTATAATAATATATTGTACTTAGTATTATTAATTAATAAATTAGTATTATAATAAAATTATATTATTAATTGGATAATATTCTAATTTAAATGATTTCCGCCTCATGTCAAACCTTTTTTCCCTCCAATTTAAATTTATTCTTATATAAATGGATGTTAACCGAATAAATATGTTAAATTAATCAATTATTTAGCTTATCTTTATAATAAATGGACTGTATTTGTATTTTTATATGTTTCCACGTGTTTCCATATTTTTTCTGCGTTTCCGAAACGTATCCATTTTTTAGCTGACCGAAATGGTACTTCGAAACGATATTTCGATCCTTGGTTGGTTTTCAAAATTATTTACATTGACTGTAATGGTCTATTTCATCTAGTCCGTGTTTTGTGATTCTGGTTTAGGAGCCACCAATCCAGAATACATAGTCACAGCTGATGATGTCGATAAACTAATTGCTGTGGAGTGCATACCAATGAATGATCAAGGCCGTCAGGTATTGCATGTACTTCAAGATGATATGTTATGTCTTCACCACAGTGTCATGCAATCTGCAGTCAATAATATAACACCAACTCCAAATCATTTTATTTTTTATTTTAGAAATATTTTAACTGGGGAAGATATATTTCTAAGACCAGTTGAACATTTGTGGAAATTATGATCGTTATTGTTTGGTTACACCAAGAAGTATCAGATGCAATCTTAAGCTTAGGGTTTTGAAGTGCTTTTTGTGTTCAGAGTTTGTCCCATTCATAATTTCATTCAATCTAATGAGAGTAACTAATAGCTTTATTTTATTTCAAATAAGCACGTCTCTGCTGATTTGAAAAACAAGCGTTCTACTAACCGATCTACCTTTAGTAGATGGTGGCTAATTCATTCTGGTAAACTCTATTTTGTTATGATACTTCGACAAGAATCTGGCATTTGATCACATGACAAGTAAGAATCTAAGCAGATCCCCTGAATGTATATTTTCCACCATTTTTGGTGTTACAATCTTTTTAATTTTACTGTTAGACCAAGTATAAGCCATTTCAGGGAAGTTTTTTTTATTATACCTTGGTAGTTAAGAGAAAACATCCTCCAAGTACCTCTGAAATGATGATAAGAAAATGGAAGAGGAAATGATGCAAAAACAATCCTTTGGAAAGAGGTATCTCATCTTAAATTAGTATAAAACATAGTTTAAACATTAAAAGGACTAACTGAAAAGGGAAAGTATCCATGGTGGTCAGGGTGAGGTATTTGAATTCTCCAAGCAGGACCCTTCTTGTCCTTTCCCTATAGTAGGACTGTGGAATAAGACAAACAAATCAGCTCAAACAAACAGAGGCTTATCAGTAGTATTCAAGAGTTGTGTATCGACCAATGTAGCTACATTCGGGGGTATTATACCACTGTTGTAGTGCAATACTGTATCAATTGCTCTTCAACTGATATTGCTATATTATTCTTCTTGTTTGTTTAAATATTTATGACCAGGATTCTCGAATCTCATTCTTGTGGAAAGTCCTTATGACAGCATTAAAAGTACTTTTTGATTATCAATTAGATTGCATCCAAACATGTGTTCTCTTGTGAACTTTAACGGGCATCGGAATAACTAGTTATCTCTCGTTTGCATCTTACCAGAGAAGTTTGCTTTGTTTTGCCTCTGATATGCTTACGTAATTCATTGATATTTGATCGTTATCTCATGGTCTGGACTGCATCAGTTGGTATTGGAGCTAAAGGAAGGTCATAGTTTTCCATAAAAGAAGATGATCAAACAACAAATAGAGTGGTTAGCTTACAAACCTTATGAATAATTGAGTGAAAACTCATTCAGAGATTGTGAAACACCACCAGAAACTGGTAGGTGTTCTTGAAGGAATGAACCTAGGAAAAAGAGAACATTGCTTATGGATAAGGCAGAGTATTTAGAAGATGCGCAGTGAAGAATATATGGACAATATCTAACTACCAACGCAGGTGAAAATTTAAATGAAATGATGTGAGTTAGCTAAGTTCTCACTGCTTATTTAATGAAGCTATTATAGACCAAAATGCTCATGTTATCATTTGGAAACTGCTGCCAATGTCTGTTAAATGGCCAATAAACCTATATTGGAAATTTGGACAAAATTGGAATTCCTTTGAATGCATAATTTTGGACCTTGAAGAACTTGAGTTGTAGAATTAAAGAAAAGGGAGAGCTTGTATTCCATATTAAATAATTAGGAACACCAAGTTGAGGGGCCACTCTACCCATAGTAAATTGGTTTTAGGATGGATAATCTAATAAGGTATCAGAGTTGGGTTTTGTGTGGTCAGTAGACCAAGCCTCTTACTCATTTGAATTTTCAGGTATGCGTAGTTGTTTCTTTGTTTGCTGACCCTATGTAGGAGCTTGGGTCCCACATGAGGGAGAGTGTTAAGAAAGCTTGTATCCCACATCGAATAATTAGGACTAACAAGGTTGGTTTACATACTTCAGGGGCCCTACTCATTGCCAATTGATTTTGGGTTGGATGCTCTAATAGTGTGGACATCAAAGAAATCATGAAAATGGATTTGAAGCTTGTGGATGATCCATACTTGATAATCTGATACTGGATCATTTCTCTTGAGAAACATAGTATTTTTTTTGAATCTTTTGCAAAAAATGATAAAAGGAATAAACAAAAGAAAAACGAAGAAAAGAAAAGAAGGAAGAGAGAGACAAAGTATGGTTGGAAGATGGAGTTAGTATTCGACTTTTTTATACTAACTTCAATACAAAGGCATGAGTGCCCTCAAAGATACAATAATAAAAATACTCAAAATCGCTTTGTCCAGATTTTGCAAGTTGATCTCCAGTATTCACATAAAGGACACGATGGAGCCAGCATTGACCACTTCTTTGATCACGAGTCTGTCAACTCTTGCCTCCATTACTGGATCTCATGGATTTGATCACCACTCTTGCCTCCATCGCTGGATCTCTTGGATTTATTCCTTGTTTACTGAAATTTTCATCAATAACCCCTTAGAGCATCCACCTAATCATTTTCACTTCATTTAGTGCTTGAAAATTTTGTCTTCATCAACCCTTGTGCTAATGTGTTACTTGTTATCAGGGAGAATTGGTCAGACTTTTTGCTAATGATCAGAACAAAATAACATGTGGTAAGTGTTTTGACTTGGATATGTGATGGAAGTTTGCTATTTTCTTAATTATGTTTGGGCAATGTCAATAAGATGCGGAACCTTCTGCTTTTTTTGGGTCATTATCAGCATATTTGGGTTTGTCTTCTTCTCTGCATGCCTTCCTTTCTTGCTTGCTTTATTACTACTTTTAGTTATGTATTTTAGTAAGGAATTAAAGGTTTTAATGAAATAAGGAAGAGAAGAAAATATGCAACGGAGATGATTCCTCTAATTATTTGAACAAAAGCACCCATGCCAAGGATGCCAACAATTAGGAGGAATGAGATCTAAAGCAAAGATTTCCAAATCAATAGCGTTCCTTTGAACACAATCAAACAGCTAGCTCAAAGATCGCATCAATCATTCAGCCTCAGAAAAGGAGTGATTGAAACGTACTAAAGTAAACAACTTAAAGAATTCCTAGGTGCCCTGTGCCTACTCATCTTTTTTTAATCACATTCCACATGAATTCAAGTGGATGTTAATTTTCTACTTGTTGCCAGTAATCCAACAAGAATGCATATTTCTAGCCATCAATACCAATGCAATATAGATAAGGCTCAGAGAACTACACTGCCTGTCATATTTGGAAGTGCCAAACATGGGAAACTACCCGGGGAGGAGTTGGGAACAAGAACAAGGAGAAGACCCAGCTTACTGCGGCTTAAATTTTATCAGCAGCAAAGTATAGGATCCAACACGAGGGGACCATACTAGAATAAAAAAGAATTACAGAATATATTTGTTAAAGCAATTCAAAATTCCCAAAATAAAATGATCGCTGTGATACATGTTTACCTTTGATGGACACCAGAGATGCACAACTTGCTTCAGATATGTCCTTGTTCATCTCCTCCAAATTTAGATAAAAATGGGACACCATGTGCTTATTGACCGCTGTCTTCTCCATCGGCAGCCCACATCTAGAAGTAGGTGAAGGAAAGAAGCATCTGTACAGGCATCTACTTGATATCAGCCACACTAAGAGAGAAAATTTATACTTGGAAAGACCACCTCAAATTGGATTTTCATGATCACAACTACTAGTTAACTTGTTAATACAGCGTCTTTGTAATTGTACCAGAAATTGTGGATTAGGTTCTATTCTTTTGGATGGATCAATAGGAACAACCTAAAGGCTACATATTTGCATGAAGGTTTATGTTCTGCTATAGGGAATCAAATGCATTTCTCTTTTATAAAAATGACAAACGATTCATAGAAGGAAGTTAAACCCTTATGCATGAAAATATGAAGAAAGAACTCAGATGGTCAAATAAAGTGATGGGAAATTATAGGACTAAGGATGTTCTTTGAACTATATCTTTACCCTTATTTATGGAAATATGAAGGGAAGGATAGATAAAAAGCTAGCTAATAGGATAATGCTCGCTGCCTTTGAACAGTTGCGATCAATATCTGTTGTTGTAAATATGTTCATGTGGATTCTTTATTTGTGTCCTGTTCATATTATATTGATCTTCTCCTTTGGATGCTATTCTCTTTCCAGAATTTTCTGATGGTCACTGTTATTTTGTAGATCCGGATATGCAACTGGAGATCGACACACATATGTCAAAAGGCCAAGCCTCATTTAGAATTCTAATGCTGGTAGTTTCGATTTGACTGTTACACTCTTTTCTTGATATTATAGAGACACTGGCCTTTTGTTTCTATTGTTTGCTAATCATACAATGGCAGGTATCTCCTAACTTAGTTTGCATGCTAGTTGGTAACAAGGATCGAAATTTCGTTTCGGTGTATAGTTTCGGTCGGATCACAAAAGGAAATGGTCTAGCAAACATTTTGGGAAGTATTTCGGGGCGGAGAAAAACTTAGAATCCAGACTCATTACCATTCTAAAACATTGGAAGAAACAACTTGAACATCCTGAAACAATCTTAAAAATTGAAAAACATTGTGAAACGTGAGAATTTTGATTTTCCACAACTGTTCCTTTTCAGTTTCTACCAAACCAAAATGAAAGTTTGATCCTTTGTTGGTAGGTAAAATGGCACTTTGCAAATTAAAACATATTGTTTGAAAGACACACAAACAATGACCTCAAAAGTGATAATTTTTTGTACCAGATGCTAATAAAGGCGAAAGATGTATTATTTCTAGGGTGGGTGAGGATGTTCAAGCATTGATGATAGAAAATATGTTCATGCTGGTCAGAAGGTAAATCATACTTTGTAAACAATCTTCTAAACACAGAGTTGTATTGAATAGAATTGATTGGATCTGAAGATTAATTGCATATGAAAGGAACTTGCGAATGTGAATTCATAAAATAAATGTGCTCTTCCATATAATCTGAAATGAGTTACACGTATCTTGATTTCTTTTTGACATCATGGGTTTTTTTGAAGTTTCAATTCAGAAAATGTTTTATAGATGGACTTGTTTTCAATACGTAGTGAATTTTCACAATAACTTTGGTGTTTTCTAAACCCATGGAGCATGGTCCAAAGTTGCATTACCGACCATGATATCTGAATGAAAGTATCAAGTCAAATAAGTTTGAACGGAGTTGTATTGAACTCGGTCACTTCATTGAACCATGAGTTGGAGAGAAACTTTTTGAATAAGTTTATTGATTGTTGGATATTATATCCTTATTGGATGATCTCAAGTTTGCTTGCCTTTCCTTTCTGATTGAATGTGAAATTCCTTGATGTATTCAACAGATGGATTCTTCTGAGAACTGGGAGCCAACAAATCTCACTTTGAGACGATCAGGCTACCAAATTAGGATGAACGGCACACAAGCTCTTGTAATTGAAGAGAAATTTTCCAAGGACTTATCGGTGTGTGTATTTTTTTTTTATGATATCACTTGAAGAATGGAAAAACTGAAGGCATTTTTCAAAAGATTTAGTTGAGTGTTTGATAAAGTTAAAACAAGAAATGTAATGATCTTTTAGAAATCATACGAGACAACTTGATGGAACATGTCTGACTGGACTAGGCAAGGATTCAACATCAATTTTGTCAAATAACAATAGTATACCTATATTTATATCTTCCTTGACATTTTGATCTGTCATTTTTGCACAATGTCTATAAATGTATCGTGAAAATTGTTTATCCTTCCTATCACAGGGCGAGATCATTAAAAACCATTTTGTGTCGTTAGTGTTAGAGTAGTCTAGTATATTAGCATTAGGGATAGATTAGTCATTTATATTACTATGTTTTGCCCTAGTATAAATACATTGTAATACAGATCTAATGATTTTCAATCAATATATTTTCCTCTTTGATAAACATTAACAGTAAGTTGAATCATATGGAACTTTAATGAAGCCTTTCAAAGTAGGCTGATTAGTTTTACTAATCAAAATATGGTTAAGTTTGAGATCTTTGACGGCTGAATGGCAACATAAAACATATTCTCACTTTATAGGATTCAGACATCTTGAGGACCCTAATAAACATGTAGAATTTGTCAAAAAACAAATATAGAAATATTCCCAAACACGTCTCGTTGAATTGTAGGCATGTTGTAATGATTCCTCACTTATTTGTGATTGCAGATTCAAATTCCTAGTGGTCTCTCGCCGCAGTTTGTTTTAACATGCTCTGATGGTTCTTCACGTCCTTTTAGCACATACAATGATGTTCGGTAACATATTAATTTCTTTAATTTATTTGTTTATTTTTGTATCTTACCCTTGATTCTTGACTTTTTTTTTCATATGTTGTGTCCTCGTAGAGTTGCATGTCCTATGCTCTTTATAGTTAAATCATATAAAAGAGAAGCTATTAAGAATTCGTCACCTCTGCTGACATTAGTAAGCTCCATGAATGAGAGCATGCATGTGTTTTGAGGAAACTGTAAATTTGTTTCTATAATCATGGTGTTTTCCTTAATCCATTGATATTAGTTTATTTGTGAGTACATTTGCGCTATCTTCAATGCAGTTGTATCATTAGGAAGACAAGAACGGAAATAAGCAAAGGAAAAGTTTTTGTAGTCAATTTGATTTCTTGATTCTGATTCCATTGATAGGCAGTTAAGATAGAGATAGACAGTATAGAAATAATTTCTTTTTTTTTTCAGTCAGGATGTAGAAATAATTTCGAAATTGTGCATTTTGGGTAGTTTTTAGTCGATTTAAATGGGCTTCCTGGCTTTATGCCTCAAGACGGCAAAGATTGAGTTTTGGGTGAGCTTCGATGAGCTTCTACAGGCAGCCCATTTCTCGAGTCCATCTTACGGAGACACGGGCTGCATCTGGGAAAACTTCCTGCAGTTTTTCCTCCTAAACTTGGTCATTGCTGCCATAGAAGTGGGTTCATTTCTTCATACTTGTGTCTAACTAACTTTGATACTGTTGGCTTGGCATCTGCCCCGCTGCATTTGCCATATCATATGTAACCAATGCAACAAACAGGCCTATCGTCGCACAAGGGGGCCTGATCGAACCAAGAATAGCCAAGATTCAACACAAATCAGTCTCAAATGCTTGAATCCTTCAGTCAATCCCAAAGAACTCTTAGTCGCAAAAAAAAAAAAAATCTCACAATTTGGAAAATCTTCAAAAGATCGAAAACTGTAGCAAAAAACCTCAAAATAAAAAATGAGGCAAAGCCCATTTAAAATCAATTAGAGTGGTGGTCTTGGTTTGGTGGCGTCATCACATGAGTGAGTGACAAAAGCCTTTGTTGACTCAATCTTCTTCAGATGACCAGCATCGTGTTGCTAATTGCATTTAAGATCGAAACACACTGTGCTATCATGAAAACTTTGATGGCAAAGTATAGATAAAATGAGAATAAAGGAGAAATATTATTGACCGTTACATCAGTCTATTATCAACCTTAAAAGAAAAGAAACCATCTATAACAGGACAAAATAAATACTTTAACTAAACTACCCTTAATACTAACATACAGGAGTACTTCAACATTAACATCGTATCATAGATAGGATTTGGGTGGTTAGTTGACCAAGTCTGATATCCATTTGAATTTCTTAGTATGCATGGTTGTTTGTTTGTTTGTTAACCTCACGTGCGAGCTCATATCCCACTTGAGGGTGGGTTTAAAGAGAGTTTGTATCTCACATCAAATGATTAAGACCACCCAAGGTTGGTTTATATGCTCAAGGGGCCTCTCCACTCAGTAACAATTAGTTTTGGATTAGATGCTCCACGAGAAATCATTTATCTTTCTTTAGTTTTCTATCTTATGGTTATTTTCACTAATTATGGTGGAATCGGTTCTTATAGAGCTATGTTATATTGAGAAGATGGTTGTCCTCATTTCTCATGTTGTAGTTGTAGGAATGACAAAGATAAAACACACTAGAGGAAAACAAACTATGGGAAAATAATATCCGGAATGAATTGTCCTTCACGATTATACATGTGAGATTAAGACACTACGTAGAGGAGGAGTGAATAAGTTAATTTTAATTTGGCTTGGACAAACATAAATTTATAAACTATGTCTACCATAATTACATTTCCTCAAATCAATTGAACAATTAAGATTGAGTAACCCTTTTAAACAAGAACAATCTAAAAACAATGTAGATTGATGTAATGAATTTGTCGATTTTACGATTAACACTCAATCTCACACAGTGATCTCAACCAAGGCAACAATCACAACCAAACCACTATGAATGAATTGAAAGCTTAAACAACCAAAATATCAAACACAGAGTGCCCGTGTGTGCATCAATTGTAAGTGTATATGAAATAAACAATATGAACACAAGCAATTTCATCAAGAATTGCATAACTTTCCTCTCATTATATATGGTCTTCAAACTTTGGACACAACAAGCACTAGTTATAGTCCTCATGTTTCACAAATCCATGAAACCAACATAATACTTCCTGTATACTTTTCTAATCATGTTCATAGATAAAAATATCGTACTCAGCGTGCTAGGTTTGATTGCTGATTAACTTTCTCAAGGAAATCCCACATCGCTTTAGTAGTACGAAGGCCTCTCATAGGAATACTAATGCTGGTATCGACAGAGCCCAATATCCATGACACAACTCTAGCATTGTTCACCTTCTATTGGTTTGCCTTTTTAGCCTTAGATGCATCAGGTTGTGCTTCAGTTCCATCTACATAACCCCACAAGCCTTTGCTTTCTAAGAAAAATTTAAAATGGAAGCGCCAGATTGCTTAGTTTCTTCCATCTAACTTCACAGACAAAACTTCACCTTTATCTAAGGCCATTTAATGTAACAATATGAATATCAGGTTTGATATGTTGTTGAGTCTACCAATGGATCCAGGACGCCTGAAAAAAAACTGTGATGAATCAAAATCTGTTAGAGATACAACCAAAGAATCAAAATCTGTTGAAATCTCTAACCATAAAATCTGTAACCAAATCGCCAGATTAAGATTTGGTGAAATTTGTAGGCAAACAACCAGTGAAGTAGTAGCACACATCAAAATCCTGTGATGATACATGAAGCAGTATTTCCTGTTGGCTATGAGACTGTGTTAATCTGGGAACATATAGCAGAGAGAATGAGAATAACATAGACGTAAAAATAAGGGGTGTGTTCTGCCTCACAGCCACCCAGAAAGCCATTGTATTTGTACTAGGGTAAAAGAAATGTACAATTACATAAAATGATTGGAATATAATGACTGCTAGAAAGCCTCAATGATTAGAATCAGTCATAGAGAAACTATATAACATTAATTAAGATGATTTTATATGTTATTAATTGGTTTAAGAGGTGTTCTTGGGCCTTTATTTTGAGAGTCTGAGTTGATGGATGTCCTATGTTTTCCTGATCTCTGAAAGGGGCCATCATTCTTGCTATGTGCTTTGTCTTTTTTTTACAGTGCATCTTTTGTTTTCTTTTGAAGAAAGATTAATATGTTTTTTTCCTTTTGTGTTCCTTGGACGGTGTACTTAGCTGAGGACCCAGGAATACGTTCCAAAAGCAATCATTTAATATGCATGAACTTTATTGGGAAAATGACATTTTTTTTCAACCTTGTATTATTAGACCGCTTCCAATAAAGAATTAATAAATGAACTTGCTGTAAATGCACAAACACACACCCCCACCCCCCTTGGGCATCAAAATTCTCCCATTAAATGAGTTGGGCTTTATTATTAATATGAGAGGATCGAACACCTAAAAGCTATTTACTGCTATATTTATTCTGTCATTTAACCTGATGATTCATACGATCTTACGGTAGACAACGATAGTGTCTAATATGATAATATTCCTTTTGTTTGCAGAATGCGTGACACTCTTGTATTGACCATGCGAATGTTCCAGAGCAAGGTACACTTTTCTGCACAACCTGCCCAATATGTACATTATATTTCTGCTGAACTTGCATGGCAAACGTGTTTTGTTTTTCGCAAGAAATTATTTATTCTAGCTTTGATTAAATAGAATTTAACATCACCTGATGAAATAATAACTTTGCATTAATATATAACACTTTCGGGGAACAACATTGACATTGAAGTTCTAAGGATATGGGCTATAATTGGATGTAATCAATATTTCCCTCACTATTCTGGTCAGCTAATATATTAGGATTGTAGTTTGGTGGAAAGCAAGAAGACAAAGAAGATTAGCATGAATGCAGTAAGCAAATTCTTTCGGTTACTTATGGCTTTGTTACCCAAAGAACGATGGCAGGATATGTAACCCACTTAAGGAAGCCGTTTCAAACCCTTCCTTTTCCGGTTTTAATTGAAGGCTTAGTATTGTTGCCAATGCTTTTGAGTATTTTAGCATGTCCAGAGGGCATGAGTAAATGACATGAAATGTTACAATTAGCAATCCACCTTTGAAGGCTATAGTTGCATATATATATATATATATATATATATATATATATATGACCAAATTAGAAGGAGATCAATGAAAAAACATCTAATAATGCGTAGCAATTCTGACAAGTTCAATGATTATCTTTTATTTTTCAGCATATCTCAAGTTGAAATAGTAAGATAGAGGTGGAGCCGAATCATCTGAAGCCTGACTAGCATAGGTTGGTCTCCTATGCTTATCCCAATAATAATCCTCCATATGTCCAGTGGGCCCATAATAAGTACATTTCCAGTCAAAGTGATTGTTGCGACCACCACGCCCGCACGGCTAGAACCTCTGCCATCACAGCTGCTACCCAAGGATGAATGTCGACCACCACCATGACCAGTGCTACGACAACCACTACGACCACCATCACTAGAGAGTAAAGTAGAGGACTCCTGAGTGTGTGAGGAGATCCATGGGTCAAAGAGGCTTTCAGAAGACTGGAATAAGCATTAGCAGCAATGGAAAGTTTTCACTTGCCAAGATCTGATCTTTGAACACACCATATTTAGAATTAAGACTGGACAAAAATAGTGCAACTTGAAACTCTGCCGTCTCTATACCTCTAGATCCGTACTCAATGGTTGATAGAGCAGAAGTTCCTCCCATAACCCTTTCAAAGTGCCGTAGTGTTCAACCAAAGACTCACTCCCTTACTTGGCATTAAACATACACTCAAAAAATTCATAAATTTGAGACACATTATGTTCTTGGGAGTACATCTCTTCAAGAGAATCCCAAATCTCCTTAACGTATCAAGAAGTTGAATGTCGAAGCCACACTAGGCTCCATACTATGCCACAACCAGGTCATCGCTAATGAATTCTCAATCCACCAATCTTCCGAATTTTTGGAAGTCTTGCGTGGAGGACTTTCGGTCAAATACTTGAATTTTCGTTTAGCTCGCAATTTTGATGGCATGAGATCAAGAGTAATAGTTGGTTCTATTTAGCTTTACAAAAGTAACTTGCCTAACATGATGATCCACATGATAGATCTGTCGAACCGGATCAGCCGCTGAAGTATCCTTTGCATCCTCCGAAGTTGCACTAGAGTAACCCACAACCAACAAAACAATAAAGGAAACTTAAACAAGCCGATAATCAACCACAATCGGCCCAAAAGAAATTAGAAAGCCGGCACCAAATACACAGTCAGAAACCAATCCAAAGCTTTCAATTCACACATCCGAAAAGACCTCACCGAACAACCAAGAAGTAAATCAGGCCGTCACTATTCCAGAGAGCAAAAAACGTCAACGGGATCCCTCTCAAACTGAACCAACACACAAAACGTAGCCAAAAAAAAGTAGAACACACAGAAACATTCGAAAATAGAAAACTCTAATAAGACGAGTTCAAAAATTAAACACAAAATACCATAATCTTCAGTATGAAAAATCGACCATTCGTCGACATCGAGAAATGCTAACGTCAGCATGACATCATGCTCTAACACCAATGTCGTCAAACGATGAACAAAACTCCAATGGCCTTCTTTTTCTATTTTGATGATATATTGTACTGAATAGATGTTCTGACACCAAATTGAAATAGTAAAAAAAATATTAGGGTTTGTAAGAGACAAGAAGAATGAGAGGAGCAGGATAAGAGAAAAGAATAATTAGTGTATATTATCCATGATGCCCTACACTATATTATTTATATTAACATTATCTTGGATAATTACAATAGTACCCTACATAAATATAAAACATAAAATTAAGAACTCTAACATCTTACATCATGAGTAGAGATGACAAATGGGTGAGTTGGGTGATTTATGAGTTGAATTAAATTGGATTGGGTCCAAAATAAATCCAATCCATTTTCAACTGGCCTATTAAATGGTTTATAACAAGCTGGGTTTATAATGGGTTGGGTTAAACCAATTAACGTGTAAAATAACTAAAATTCTTAATTGACACACACTATTACACCAAAATACACTCACACAATCACTAGTACACCAAACACACACACTATTATACCAAAATAAACACACAAACAACTGTTTTACACTAAACAAACACAAAAAGGTGTGTATATATATATATATATATATAGAGAGAGAGAGAGAGAGAGACAATGGGAAAGCTACAAAAGGCGACAATGAAAGCAGAGGCATTGTATTGGATTGAATTGTTGCAAAACCAGTTTCCAAATGAGCCAAAGAAGATGTAACCAAAGCATTTGGACTTGAGATTTTGATTTCTGACTTAGGCCTAGGTGGCTCAGATGATGAAGAAGAAATATACGATTTCGATGAAGAAAAAAAAAATTGGTCATGACGATCCATCGTTTCCATCCAAAATAAAATTGACTGGTTCTCTGGATAACAATTTTTAGAGTTAAGTAGCAAAAGGCTTTCTCAGGTGGTGGCTGATGAAACATGTGAAGTGAATGAGAGATGGTTGGTGAGTCCAGGTTGAGGGTTGAAGAGATGTTGGACCTCAATCGCACCGTTTTTCTGGATGATTTGATCTTCGATAGAGTCAAAACGGGAATGGAGGTGAAGCTTCCACAATCGTACAGTGGCCAAATATTTTTTTTTCCTGCCTCAAAAGATTTCCATTGAATCAAAGAATTACAAGAATCAAAATAAGGAAAAACCTTTTTACATCTATTGGCTTTAATCCTTCAAAATGTCCAAAAGCCAATAGCATTACCTCCACAGCCACCCAAACCCAGCTGCCCATACAAAACCAGCTAAACAGAAAGAAAGAAAAGAAAAGAATCCCTTTCCTCCTTAACAGCCTTGCTGGACCTACATCAGCAGCAACGTCGCCTTTGCTGATGCAATAGCTACATCTTCGCTTGAAGTGAGATCCCCATCGACTGTGAAAAAACAGAACCTGGCCTGCTCCAGCACCAAACCTCAGAAACTGACTCCTCCCTTCAACCTTTATCATCAAACATCCACATCTTTCTTCTGGCGCAGAACAGGCAACTGCCTTGAATCCTGCAACAAAGCCAACTGAACAGCACTAGGCAAAACCAGTGCCACTGGAAAAATCAGTAGAAACCCTATCCTGCACTCCTTGATTTGCTAGCTTATCAGCAATCATATTAGCTTCCCTATAAACATGAGTCAACTCAAACTCAGCAAATCTCAAAATACTCCTGATCTGCCTCAAAAAACCAATCACAGGCCATGCACATTCACACCTTCCCAGCACAGTGTTGACCAAGACATATGAATTAGACTCCAGCAAGATCTTATAGGAAAATAAACCGTAGTGTTTGATCAATAACAAGCCATCTAATAAAGCCCTAAATTCATCCACCATATTGGTACATTCCCCATAGAAAAAGGAGGCTGCTAACACAACTCCTCCCCATTCATTTCTTAAAACAGCTCCTCCTCCTGCCAACCCAGGATTACCCTTAGATGTCCAGTTTAAGCACTCCCAAAGAAGGACATAACCAGCTAACCCACCAAGACCTCCTCACATCACAACATAAAAAGGGGAACTGATCTTCAACTCCTGCAAGCAATCCCTACCAACTCATCTTCCTGCACCCTAATTCTTACATTCTGTACTTGATATCTCAAGATACTGCAAATCTTCAAAAAACATAGAATAAGAATGCAGAAAACCCTCGCCTGCCACCCTCCTACACTTTCTTTCCAAATCTGCCAGAAAATTAACATGGCTAAACTTCTCAATAAACCATTGCTCAAATTCTGCCTCATGAACAAGCTACACATCCTCCTCATTCTAATCATAGGAGACTCACCATCCACCACCTGAAACCCCAACATAGAAGCAAATCTTCCCCAGACAGACTTAGCATACTCACAGTTAACAAATAGGTGTTCAGAATTTTCACAACTATGAAAACAAATGACACACCTACTTACCACTGGTATGCCTATCTTTAGGATATTTGAATCCAAAGGAAGAGCAGCCCTCAATATTTTCCAACGCAGCAACTGAGCACTAGGAGCAGTCTTAGTATTCCAAATCATAGATGCAACTGCCCCCCCCCCCCTGCTGCCTAGCCTCATGCCAGGCAGATTTGACAGAAAACAACCCAGAGCTATTCTTCTGCCATACCACCTTATCCACTTCCTCAGACAAACTAACACTCGTATTAACCACTTCATCCTTCAACTGCTCAGTTAACACCCCCTCCAATGCACCCATCTACCACTGAGATCCTATCAAATCAACAGATCGGCAAGCTTGGGAAACTGTTGAGGCATCCAATCAATCCTTCTTAGCAATGGACCATCCCCCATCCAATTATCACACCAAAAATATGTTCCATGCCCATTAGGGCCATTACCAATAATCATTCTGGAACAAAGCACAACCTTCTCAAAGTAAGGCTTTAAAACCTCAAAACATTTAGCATGACCCCTACCTAAGCATCTCAGCAAATGCCTTACCCTCAAAAATTTTGCAGAGAATATCTGGGCCCATAAAGATTCTTCTTTCAGAACACTCCACACCTATTTCATTCTAAAGGCAGCTTGCACTTCCTCAAATTTCCTCACCCCCAAACTTCCTCAAATTCTAAAGGCGTAGTAATCCTTCCCCAAGCCACCCAATGTCTTTTCTTAACATCCAGTTTATTTGACCAAATAAACCCTGACATTAAGGAATTAAGCTTAGCAATAATAGTTTTTGATAAATTCAGACAAGCCATTAAGTGCACAGGGACTGCACCAAAACAACCCTGCCCATATTAGACAATAATCTGGCATACCACCCTTCTAGCTTCTGTCTGAATTTTACCAAAATCCCTTCAAAAAACCTCACTCTAGTTCTACCTTTAATAATAGGGCAACCTAGATAGGTAAAAAGGCATACTTGTACAGTGGCCAAATGGACGATGTCGACACCTCCCGTTACTTCGTCATCAATGTTGACTCATAGCACAGATGATGGATTCAATGTGAAATTTTAGCTCGGATATGTCATTTCAAAACCCAACCAGAACAGCAAGAGGAGAGAGAGGGGGAGTTAGGTGAGAGAGAAACTCGTTTTTCCTCTCTTTCATGGCCGCCGACAACAAGGGGCTAGGGGTGCAACTTGGGTTGGTTAACCCAATTTCAACCCAAAAAATTTAGGGCTTGGGCTAGGATTTTTAATACTTGGGTTGAGCTTGGGTCAAAAAATTCTAACTCGAATTCAATTTGGGTTAGGCTCAGGTTGACCCGAACCCGAAACCGAACCCAAATTACTATTATGTAAATACAATTTTATAATTTATACTAGGGTTGAATTGAAAATATTCATGTTTAAGAGATTGATGGTCATTGGTAAATAATAAGTCACAATCTAGTTGTAAGTTTTGTCTGTTTGCTACAGGGGAAAATCTTTGATTGCATAAATTGATCATTTTGATTTAAACTCGCATAAATTGATAAATTGATCTATCTGACTGTATTCTGTATGGTTGTGGTTGCATTGAGTTCTTAATATTATGGTTTTTATGTTAAAAACTTTATTGAAGTTGTTGGTTGTTAAATTATTTGAATATTATATAATATATGTATCAAGTTTATAACATTAACCCGAAATCAACCTAAAATTATCAACCCGAATTCAACTCGAGCCTGCCCTAATTAAACTCGGGCAGTGCTTGGGTTGAGTTTATCAACCCAAGGTAGGGTTAGGATTAAAGATTATATACCTAGGGTTGGGCTAGGATTGACTGTCCAACCCGCACAACCCGCCCAAGTTGCACCCCTACAAGGGGCTAAGACGTTTGTCTTTTTTGTTTTTGAGAAGGAAACCCACTGGGTACCCATTTTAATCCCATATAATTATACCAATCAATAACAATCCGTCTAAACCCATATTAATAAAAACATGTATCAAACCCATTAATTCATGGGTAGGTTGGGCATGTTGACGTGTTATGGGTCAAAATTGTCACCTCTAATCATGAGTGCCTTGAAACTGAAAGGCCTTTTTAGTTAGATCATTTAGTTTCCTTGGTGGAAAAAATTGAAGTTATTGCCTGTGAAATTGCTTAATTCAGTGTCTTTCTTGCTCATCACTTGTTACGTATAACTTACACTTGTTAGAGTCGAGGTGAATGTGGAGGAAATGTTTAAACTAGGTAAAGCAACTTCAATTTGGATGTTTACTGTTTAAGCTCAGTTGATCTTGATCCGATTCTCGATGCATGGGGCGAAATGATGGTTGAAGCCTCCGAATGGGAACCTATCAAATGGGAATTAGTAGAAGTACTGCTTGCTATAAATATCTTTTGGAATAAAGCAGACGTCAGTTTTTTTTTTTGAATTATGCAAATTTTCGATTGATGGATAACAACAAAAAAGTGGAAAAACTATTTCAAAAGATGCCAGGCTTCCTGCGGCTCTCGACAAAAGCCCACCTCCACGCACTCAACCGAACTAGAGGCTGCGCTGCCTTCCCAAAGCATCTCACCTTACCCTTATCCCTTTGATCAAGTTATAGGAGAGGGGTTACAAATTCCCCATCTCATTGGGGGCAGAAAACAAATTGACATCTCGATGTGATACAACTTTTTATATTTTAGTTGGGAAAGAACGACGAAGTCCATCTGAATCGTCCAATGAAGAATAAGAGAAGACGTGAAGCGCATGCGAGACGAGCATGAAAAAAAAAAGTGTGGAGGAGAAGCAATCGAGCTCATTCCCTTCGCTTCCTAGGCCCCAAAGGAGTGTAGTCTTTACTGGCCAAATCAAGGATTTGGGGCTTCGTGCTAAGTGATGCATATTTCCCTCTTAATGGATTCCGCCTCTGTTGTTCTTTCCATTAGGTTAGGGCACCAACCAGAATATGAGTTGGACTTTCCTCTTATTTTGTTAGAAAAGGGCTCAACAAATTATTCTTCCAGGAGTGATTCGTTATGATTATTATTACGCTCAAGTTGGCGGAAAGCTTGATCATGCCTCAAACTATCGCAAAAAAAAAAACTGAACAATTCGATAGTTTTATTCAGAGGGAGTGCATAATAGTTGTGGTATGATGGCTCCCATAGAACGAACTCTGTGAATGAGACAATCTAACAGCTTTAGATGTCAAGATCCTACAAATTAGAATGCTACAATACTGTGGATGAAATGTTGAGATTGTGGGTTAAGATCCAGAAAGATTGAATTAAAAATATATATTTTTGCAAAAGCGTAGAATTAACACTGATCGGACATAAAAGCATAGAATTAACACCAACTAGACATAAATTGTGGGAAAATTAACTTAGATGGTGTGAACTTTTATTTTTAGAAAACCTAGTACTGCACCAGCTAAGAGTAGTGATTTGATAAATCCTTTACTATTATGGACCTTTTTGGCTGGAATTTGTCCAATGTTTTGGGAAGTTGCGCATAAATAGTTTTAACCAGTGCACAAGTCTCCAGCCTTTAGCATGGTTGGGAGATGTAAGTGGTAGACAACCTTAACCCATATGTGTTTGAACCTCACTGCCTTTTGGATTACTTTCATGTTCTAGATATTGTAGTATTTTCCATCGTCTTTATGTCCTTTGAATCATTGTGGACCATAGCTTTTTACATAGCTTACTTGGGAGTTTCAATATTTCTGTGACACATCAAAGTGCTTGTGTGTCATTCTTTCAACAAATATTTATGCAACTTTTGCTTTTCCAAACAGGCATTGGATGAAAAGAGGAAGGGAAAAGCATGAACCCTATTTTTTCTATAGGCAAATTTTCGTAGTCATTACTTATTCTTCACAGAAAATGGAGAAGTAGAAAGCAATAAAGCTGTATAAGGTTTGTTTTTCATTTTGGAACTTTGGACTAATAAGCAAGTTCTCATATTATCTTTTTTTAGCTGTTTTTGTAATAGACCATGTAAAAAATTGTTTGCGTTGGCTATAGACTTTGTAACATACCCTTTGCTATTGATTTTTTTCGCAATATCGATAGCCTATAATGGCATTTCATCACTCTCGTCTGTTCAAATACTTATATGGGTAATGATATATAAGCACAGGAATCTCCCACACACTGACATGCCTACACGGTTTGTCATATCAGCTACTAAACATCGCAAAATAGCTGCAATAAAAAAAAAAAATCTTAAACTATCATGGTTTTAACATTGCACCCTCAAGTATGTGATTAGTTTCACGTCACTCTAATTATTAGCGGTTGTTATACATTTAACGAAAAATTGTTTTTGTGTGCCTCTGAATTATGTAATTTTTTTTTTCTTTTGTCGTCGGTAATTTTTGTCCAAATAGATGGCAGATATTTGCGATGGAGTCAATGTGAAATAATTCAAGTAGTTGAGGGGATAATATGAAAAATTTAATAGTTCAAGAGATAAAGTGAAATTGAGTTTGAAAGGGTGAATTGTAAATATTTGTGGATGCACGAGGGAGGCTCTTTTGATCGATCTCAATTGTTATAGATATGTTAAAGAGCGAATTGTATTTTGTACTTTGGAAGTTTGTAAGATTCTCACTTTACATCCTAAAAAATAAAAAAAAATTACATTAAACTCTTAATGTATCAAAAGTATTGCAATGTAACATTTCTGTTAATGTGAAATATACTCATACGTTGGTAAGTTTGAGGACAAAGTGATAGAAAATCACATAATTTTTTTTTGATAGAAACGATACACAAGACCACTACAAGTCTTTCACTTAAAAATGGAAGTCAGGTAGGGCCTTATGTACACACATAACTCCAAGGCTATCCGATGTGGGATAGTCTCAGTCCCAGATTTTTGAATATGATAAATAACACCTTTTTTTTAAGTAAATAGACGAATGTCACTTTATACCTCGAAAGATCTTTAGAATTTCTATTTGCACATTAAAAATAAAAAATATCATAATGCATCGTCAATCAAGTAAAAGGTCAACAATGTAGCATGTTCTAGTAAAATGAAGTACATTTTTTTTATATTGTGTACTGAAAATTGCGTATTACAAAAAAAATTATTTATAAAAATAATAAATTTTCATACATAATTTGAATACTAAGAAAGTACATTTTATTTTTACTGTATACTAAAAATTGAGTATTATACAAAAATTTATGTAAAAAAAAATAAGGAATTAAATAATAAATTGTTCAACAAAATAACTGTTATAGTTTTGAATCACATTATTGATTATGGGTGTAATTTAAAATTATTTTTTTTTAGGTCAACTTACGCACGTCTCAATTAATTTCATCTCTTGTTCGATTAAAGACAAATCATTAATACTGAAGCTATTTGAACTACTTTTGAAGTTGTAATTTAAAATTTATAAATGTAACGTTAAGATACAAAATTAAGGATGATCCTTAGGTACAAACCAAGAAAAAGTAAATAAATAGTAAAAATTAGGTTTAATCTCAACTTATACCTCACTCAAATTTTAATTTATATTCTCAAAATTTAAAAATATTAATTGATACCCTAAAAGATATAAATTCGTATCAATATCAATGTGCACTTGGAGTTAATTCTGTCCATTTTTCTGTTAAAAAAATTTGGGTTAATTATAAATTATACCCTCTAAGTTTGTACTTTTGTTAAAAATATTTTTTTATTGACTCGAGTACGACATAAAAATGTTATAATACGATACAATTGAGAGTTATTTAACGAGTATTAATGGATAAATTTTGTTTTGGATCATTAATGAGATATATTTAAATTTTGAGGGGTATAATTTATAATTAATTTATTTTTTTTAATGAAAAAATAAATGACAGTTAATATCAGATACATAATGATACTTATTTATATCTTTTAAAGGTTAAATTAATATTTTTTAAATTGTAATGATATAAAATAATATTCAAATTATATCTTTTATAGTACAAGTTGATCCTAATTAATATTTTTAAATTTTAATGATATAAAATAATATTCAAATTATATCTTTTATAGTACAAGTT
>CM042191.1:4711952-4729225 GCA_023539305.1 Ilex asprella
TAATGATATAAAATAATATTCAAATTATATCTTTTATAGTACAAGTTGATCCTAATTAATATTTTTAAATTTTAATGATATAAAATAATATTCAAATTATATCTTTTATAGTACAAGTTGATCCTAAAAATTAATAAACAAACCGACCAGTGACAGGGGCATTAGTTCCTCCCTCTATTACGAATTCGGAACCGCCTCTCTCTCTCTCTCTTGCCCTATAAGTTTCCAAATTCGGGACGCTCTGTGACTCCACACTACTGTCTCTCTCTCTCTCAGAGTCAGTCGACATGACTGAGGATGGATTGAAAGAAAACAAGCTTGCGAGTTGCTGTATTTCACACGAGTTCAACAAAGCGGCTTCGAAATCTCCCAACAAAATCGCTGTTGTTCATGCGTATGGCGGCATAAAAATTGCCAGAGAGTTTCGGAAAATCTACAGTAACGATGGCAATCAAACGACAATTTCTGATGCTAACGATGATTCATCGTTCTTTGATGAATTCTTTGCCAGCAAAACGTTGTCGTCCCATCCTCTGGTGTACGAAGGCGATCAGTGTTTCACGTACTCGGAGATTCTCTCTGCCGTTGATTCCCTTAGCTTTCGGCTCCGGTGCATTCTCGATGGTGGAGATGATCCTCATCTGATCAAAGCCACGTCAGGTTAGCGGCTACGCACATTCAGACGCGTGTGTATATCCCAGTATAGGTGTGTGAGTTTGTGTGTGTCTGTATATTTGCGTGCTAAGTGTGAATATGAATATATGTGTGCGAGTGTGTATTTATACATATTGGAGTTTCGTTTTTGATACTTATTTCATGTAGCGATTCTTGTGATTGAAAAGAAAATGAAGTTTGCACTTTGCAACCTAAAAAAAGAGAAGAAAAAGAAAAGGATGCCAAAAATATAGAAATTCTGCCTAGGGATTGGTCTGCCTAAATACCCAAATGGGTGAAATTTCACTATTGAGATTGAAGTGAGATTTTTGTGATTGCCCATATTGTATTTGGTAGACTATTGCTAAATGTGCTGCAGAAGTTAAGCAATACTTGAACGTAAAGCAGGCTAAAGACTCAAGAAGGTAACGGATATACGGATAATTATCAATTCTATTTATCATCCTTCAGACACTTGACAAGGCATGACATGTTTCATGCCCAATTTTTTTGTTTATCTTGATTTTGTTGCAGGTGATTTCCCCGGCAAGCAGTCACCACATGTTCAAATTTTTTCATCTTCAACTTCAACCTATCTGGGTGTAGAGCCCATTACTCATTATCATAATACATTTACTCCAAGAATAGTTGGAATATATATGGCACCGTCCGTTGAATACATTATTGCTGTCCTCTCTGTTTTGAGGTGTGGGGAGGCTTTCATGCCTTTGGATCCATCATGGCCACAAGAGAGAGTATTACAAGTTGTATCTTCTTCAGAAGCTGATCTTATTATTGTGCGTGAATCCTCAATAGATGGAAATTTTGGTCACCAGGGTGATAAGTTGTATTGGCTTGTGGATAGCTACAGATGTTCGCTCCTGTATATATCCATGGAAGACAAACTTCAACACCAAGTTAGTTCGTCACGTTTACTCTGGCCTTGCAGAAAGAAAAAATTAAGACCATTTTGTTACTTGATGTACACATCGGGATCAACTGGAAAGCCTAAAGGTGTATGTGGCACTGAAATAGGTAAGCCAATATTTAATTTTTGCATTCTACAATAAATTAAACACCAATATATCACATATGCTCTGGTTTTGCTGGGCTGCTTGCATTTTTTGAATTTTTCCCACATTAAGTACAAGGGAACAGCTGAGTTGGATGTTTTCATAGCTGTCCAAACATTTTTCCCTTTTTCTTTCCCCATAAGGTATTTTTAGAGTCAAACACAAATTTGAAGATTTGAATCCACCACACTTTAGCAGCCCTATGAGTTTTTCCAATTCTTACAGTGCCATGCTAACCAATTAAGAGACTGATCGTGAATTTTCTGCCTGCTCATACCTCAGCTGCCAGCGGCACCACTGCTTGGCAATCTCCATCTTCCTTGTTTCGTGGGGTGCTCCAAAGAAGGACATAAAGCAGAGAATACTTGCTCTTTGGCACAAGTATTAAGAACTTTTTTTGCTTATTGAAACTGAGGCTTCCCTTGGTCGACTGTAATCCGTTGTTTAAGTTTGCATAGTTTTATTGTTTTACTTTTGATGGAGCTCATTTTTTAACCTTTGATATAAATCTTATGTGTTTTACCTTCTTATCCTTGGATTTGCTTTTTAGAGAGCCGGTTTGTTTTAGCTCAACTGTGTACATAGATACTTGTATGCTTGATGGTGTTTTACTTTTTTTACGTGAATAAGATTTAAAGATCCGTTACTATAAAAAAATGTTGCACGAAAGTGAGAAACTGAATTTTCTTTCTACAGTTCCACTTGCTTTTTCTAGGAAATAAGATCACCGCCGTCACTATGTCGTGTATAATGTAAGATGTTAGGATATTTATGTATGTTGTCTGGATATGAGTCCGTGCTTCAATATAGTCACAGAGTATGACTTGCGCTACAGGGACAAGGTTATAATATAAGGTGTCTTTGTTTTTTGAGTTTACTGTATTGTAAAATGTTTACTTGCATATTTATTTAATCTGTGTGCATGTAAATGAATGTAGAGAGCAACATACCTTGAGAAAATATTAATTTTCGGAAAGCAACAAACTCTTTTCCGTCTTTAATCACCACTCCGTAAGGACATAGATGGATAGCCAACACATTGAGGACTTTGATAAGGTGAATAAATGTGGACTTTATCCCAAGTGTCCAACATAAGTGTTAGAAATGAGTGGACAGGATTTTGTATCGAGTCTATTGACATGTCAACCAATAATTATCTGTAGAGGTGTCCTGATATGATATATTCTTATTCAATTGTCCTTCTGTAGTCTCGAATATCCATTTTCTGATTTTGTTTAGTATGGGAGTGTTGCTTGTGGAAGGAAGATAGTTATGAAATTTGTTATTAGTCCCCACGAATTCATGACTATTGTTTACTAGGTGAAATGAAATTCTCCTTTGCTGAATTGAATGGATGATCCTTCCCTTTTAATCAGTTTTGGACAAATAACGTTGAAGATGCCAAAGTCCATAAGAGTAGCATTTGTAGGGGTTCTTTGGTAGATGTGTAAGTATTTTTTTTTTCAATAGTGGCCTCAACGAGTACTTCTAATTGGGTGGCTTTGGAAAGATCATGAGGGGACAATCAATGGGGGTTTTGTATGTTTACTCTAAGCTACAATAGCTTTTTTTTTTTAAAAAAAAAAACAATTGCCCCTACCCCATCCCCGTCCTCCTCATGTGCCTTGTGCAACATGTCTATGCTGGCTCCTGGCTTTATCCTGCTTTTTTGATTTTTCATTGTATTCGTTAGTGTTTCGTTATGCACCGGACCAGCAGGAGCAATTTTATTGTGGTGATGATAGTTCTCATCAAGACATATTGTTTTTCTTTAAAATAATAGAATTTTGGTTTCACAATTGTTTATTTTGTGGAGTGTACTTTTTCTTTATGACTAGATCTCATTTTGGTTTTAGACCTCTCCTGCAATTTTATTTATTCTTGTTGTATATTTTGTCTGTGTTCGTGTTGATTGTCATCTGCTTTTCCTTTTTTCCAGGTCTAGTGAACCGCTTTTTGTGGATGCAAAACTTGTATCCCCTACATGGGGAAGAATCTTTGCTGTTTAAAACATCAATAAGCTTTATCGATCATCTTCAGGAATTTCTTGGGGCTCTACTTACTACTAGTACATTGATCATACCTCCTTTCAATGTGCTGAAAGAAAACCTCTTTTATGTCGTCGATCTTATACAGGTACTACCAAATTGTTCTGGACTCTGGTTACTGCTCTAAAATTGCTGAAGCATATTCTACTTCTCTTCTGTATATCTCCTGAGAAACATTGATTAATTTCATGACAGATTATTTGATTTTTGAAAGAAACTGAGGAAATTTGGGGAAAAATGCACATGGACTTTTCACTTAGATCAAGCGTTAAATTAAGAGCTTAAGCTCTTGTTGACCAACTGCACTTTTAAAATGGTAGTTTTCTGCTATATGACAAAGTGATTTTAGTTACAACTTACAAAATAATAGAAAGACAAATGACTGTTCATACTGATGTCATATTAAGCTGGAAATGATATTGGCTCCAAAGTTAAATTTTCTGACAAGCTGCCAACCCTGTGTTGACCTTTTTATTGATCTCCACAATTTTTGTGTTGGATATGCACCATTTCAGAATCATATTACAAAATTCACAGTTTCACTAAAGATAGGCCAATGATAGTGTTCACCTTTTTAATCCAAGGTGCAGGAAGAGAAAGGAATTGGTTCCCCCCCGGAAGGGCAGGGGATGATTATGCCTAGCCTTTAATTAGCATACAAAGTGGCTTTCCTCGATATCAAACTCACTTTTACAGCCTGATCATTTAACATGTAGGAAGAAATGGCACATAAGGCTATTAAAGGAGAACACTTACATGTAGCTTTTGTTTCTGATATGTCAATGACTTATGCCCATTATTGGATGTGCATACCTCACTCATTAAGTCTAGGCAAAGAAAACTTCAATGAGGCGAGATTAAAGCGGCCAAGGCTATCACTTTGTTGTTTAAGCGCAAATAGGCCAGGGGAGCGCTTTAGTGAATTTTTTAAGTTGCTTCCTTTCTCTATTATGAGCTATTAGATTGATCAATTGGATTAAAATTTTGATATGCCCATAACAATGGATTGTCCCTTATTCCTATATATCTCTAACGACGAAATCCTAATTAACCCCGTAATTGCTCCGAAGACCGAAAGTCACTACTTCGCAAGATAATGAAGATGAAGTAGAGGAGGTTGATACACAGGGATATGAATTTAAGGATAATGAACATTATTTGGTTGGTGATGAGGATAATTTTGAAGTTCTCGAGATTTGTGGAAGCATTAGACTAAATATTTAGTTGCTTGAATTGTATGTTTTACGTTTTCAAATATTAGAATTTGGGATATTATTAGTTTTTTGAAAAAATTAATGTTTATGCTGTGATTATCATTAAGATTTGAGATTATTAGTGTTAGTTTGAATTTAAATGTTTATGGTTTTGGTGGCATTTAAATATTTAGTTTTAGGATTTGTGAAGTTAGAACTTGAATATATAGAAGCGATTAAACCAAAATATTTGCTTCTTTTTTATACTGGTTTGCTTCACTTCGATAAAGTGCTCGCCTCTCACTAGGTCTTAGGAGACTGGTTCGTTTCAGTTTGCTTTACACATTAAATAACACTGATGCACATGTGGGCACAAGTACAAGTTCTGAAATTTTAGTTGATGACGAGGGGGATTGGGGTAGAATTAGTGAAGTTTTGTTTTCCTGAATGAACTAGTGGATGATTCAGACAAGTTACTATGAAGTTTTATTTATGTAGGAATGTGTTGTTTCTTTGGGGGGGTTTGAATTCCCAATCTGTTAAAAGGATATGAAAGTACAGTGTCCAAATCCCTTAAGCACTTTAAAACCCTCGCCACGATACATCTACTGTAGCTGAACTTGCCAAAATGATCTTGAATGTATTAAAAAATTTCTCTTTGTTGCCATTGTAGCTAAGATTTTGTTGTGGTGTTGTAATCATTCCATCAAAGGACCTTTCTATTAGAAAACCTGTGGTACTATAAATTTGAATCATTTAGAAATTAAAGCTGCAGCATGTAGCTTGTTTGAATAAAATATAGTTTTTGCTGTGTAATGAGTTAATGCATATCATGAAATACAACTGGCATTTCCACATTAATCTGTTTCATCATGCTGAAAGTTCATCCCATGGTGTTTTTGTTATCTTCTGAAAGTGAGAAATGCATCCTCCTTATAGACTTTCACTCATTGAAAGATTAAAAGTCATGATGTAAAGCATTTGCAACTTCTTTTATTCTGTGCAACAGGCATACTCCATCAACAGGCTTGTTGCTGTTCCATCATTGATGAGGGCAATTCTTCCTGCTTTGCAAATCGCATGTAATATGGGGGTTCAGAGCTCCTTAAACTTGCTAGTGCTAAGTGGTGAAGTTCTATATCTGGATTTATTGGGTATGCTTGTGAAGTTATTACCCAATACTGCTATCTTGAATTTGTATGGAAGTACGGAGGTTAGACATTTACACAATTATTTTCAAATGTTTTTTGCGAGATAGACTACCAATTCAACATAATTTAATGGTAACTACATCCTGCTACTGAATACTCTTTTTGTGTGGCACCACCATCTGGTTAGTCCAATATATGGATGCAATAATATTGCTGTTTATCTTGTTTGTGAGTGCTTACTTTGTTGCAATAGCAGTTTCATCATTTACCTATGTGCTTGTGAGTTGTGACACACATTTCACACATTCCAACACACACACATATGTAGGCACCCTTGGGTTCAAGGGTGGTTAAAAAACCCGGCTAAATGTACAGAGAATGGGCCGAGGCTGTTGGGGACAGAGTTAAGTGATGCAAAACTCACCCCACCCCAACTTAAAAAAAGTCATGTACTTCTTAAAAAGGCTTTGTCCCCCTCAATAAGCATTTTCTTTGCATCAAACTGATCAGCAATTTTAGTCCTCTGGGGAGGGGGAAATTTCCTCTTGAGTCTCGTAGAGAATTACTTGAATGCTCCAGAGCTCTACTACAATTGCCATGTTAGTCTCTATCTATTGGAAGTTGTCTTCCTTCTTTTGTGGTTATCTCCTTGTTTTGTTAACAAATTTTCAATTTCTGAAAGAGTTTCAAGTCTCCATTTTTCTTCTGTGACCAGCCTCCCTCTTCAGGTTGATCTCCAATTTGGTGCTGATAACTATGATCTCTCGTTACTCATCCATTGACTTTACCTCTATCTGTTTGAAACCTGTTGATTGACATAATGTTATCAGACAATGATTTCCTTTTCTTTTGAGAGAAGCTTTCCCTAGAGAGTATGGCATCACTCCTAGCGGCTCTAAATTTTTTGTATCTCCGTATATTTATACAAACCAATAGAACGCATTAACTAAAATAAGGATTAAATACTGCAAGGCGGGAGGAAGAAGGGCATTGGAGGAGGAAAAGAGAATGAGAAATGGTTGGAGGAAACAGGAGGACAAGATCCCAATATTTGAAACAACAGCAAACTCTATCTTGAAGTGCAGACATTTTCTCTAAAGTCTCTAGATTGGTTAATATCAATAACAATATTACCTGCCATTCATTTTCTCTGATTTCATAAGCTTTTGGATTAGCCAGGCCAAAATATAGTTTTTTCAGTTTCCGTGTGAGTTCTACTAATTGTGAAGTCCCTTACATTGTTTGTGTTAGTATTCCTATTATTTGACACATCGGAGTAATTAGATGCATCGTCTGTCTTCAGTGAATTTAGCTGCTTTCATTAGTTGTAATATACGGTGCTATATCGTCTCTAGCATTATAATTTGATTTGTGTAATATGATTTTAGCTGCTTTCATCAAATAACATATGAAATGCTGGAACATGTCTGGGTCTAGCAATATAGGTTGATGCATTTATTGAATTTAATTCTATTTTCAGTGGCATCATTTGTGATGTGATCATCTTTTTGTAATGTGAATCTGACATTTTCTTCAAGTCTGGTCACCTTATTATAGTATCTTGGACTATTATTTAACAGCAACATGTATAATTTTTTTTTCTACTAGTCTTTGTGATGATGTTGTGACATCATCATTCTTCTTTTTATGTATGACCAATTTTCTTTCAGGATCAGATATTAAACATGGCTGCTGGAGGTGCTGACATAAGGACAATTGGCATTTCTATCTCTTTCCGTGTATTTACTGTTGATAGTAATATTACAGTGATTATGCTCAGTGGCTAATGCATTGAAATTGTAAATTTAGGTGGCTGGCGATTGTACATATTTTGATTGCAAGCGGTTGCCGTTGATCATGGACAGTGAGAAACTAAGCAGTGTTCCAATTGGTTTGCCTGTCTCTAACTGTGATGTAGTGCTTGTTGGAGAAGATGCGCCAACTCAAGGAGAGATATATGTCAGTGGACTCTGCACATCTGTGGGATACTTTTGTTATTCTTCTATTATGCCACTAGACCATATACTGTTACCTCAAGACTCTTGTTTTGGCCGTTCCTACAGTGAGCATAAAAGTCAATACTATTTTAGAACTGGTGATTTTGCCAGAAAGCTTCAAAGTGGTGACTTGGTTTTTTTGGGCAGAACAGACCGCAGTATAAAGATTAATGGCCAGCGCATTGCTCTTGAGGAGATTGAAAGCACGCTAAGGGAGCATCCAGATGTAGTTGATGCTGTAGTGATTTCCCGTAATGGTCAAGGGGAAGTCACAGTTCTTGAAGCATACTTGATGACAAAACAGAAGGATGAAAGTGGAGAAGATCTGATATCCTCAATTAGAAGTTGGATGATCAACAAAGTTCCCCTGGCAATGATTCCTAGTCACTTCTTCTTTACCCAATCATTCCCCATGTCCTCCACAGGGAAAGTGGAATACACATCGCTGGCCAGTTCAACACGTCCCATGAGACATGTCAGAAATGAGATTGAAGAGAGTGGCCTATTGCAAGTTATAAAAAAGGTTTTCCCTTTACACCCTCCATGCTCTCAACTTTATTTTCTTGACTTTGTTTTACATCTGCCACATCACTTAGCATTTTCCTGATTTTGTTAGAAAACACAGATCATACTCTTTGGCACTAAAATGTGTATTTAGCATCTCGTGTTGGGAGCAGGACTATTATGTGTCGGCACTGAAATTTTGGCTTAGGGGGTGTTGATTATGGTCAAGGGTACCCACTTTTGGTGATTCTGAGTGTTCCGCTCCAGTGGAACTTAGGAAATAAGTATCACCTGAAAAGAACTGGTTAAATCAATGAAGGGACATTAACCTAGACTTTTGGAGCTGCCACTCATGAAAACTATGGTATGATGAGTCATCCATTTATTTAAGTCAAAATTGAATATAAGCCTTGCAAGATGATTCCTTAGGTCCATATTCCTACAAACTCAGTTCAGGGGTTCAATTAACTGTGCTGAAGTTGTTAGGCGTAGGCCCTTGGTTATCACATCCCTTGATTGATCTCATCTTAAATCGTATTGGAAAGATTATATATACATGTCCCATAATGTCAAGCATATATTAACTTTTGAAACACATGTAGGCCGGTGTGCATGAGGAAATTTAGACACAAGTATGATTAAAAACTTTCCATCTTTCGAAAATGCGTTCCAGAGATGGTTTGAAAATTTTTCTTTTTCTGAAATGTCCCCTTATTTTATCCTTGGTGACAAATATTCAATCATTTTTTTGGTATACCAAGTTTAATAGGTAATTTAACTTATTTCATACAGAATATCTTTTGGAGTATAATGCCAGATTTCTTTGCTTCATGGGAATATTGACATTCCTATATTACTTTATTCAATGTATTTGACATATGAAAGAAGTTTCATTTTGGCTCAACCAAAGTTGCCTAGCTAAAAAGTTTAAATGGTATTGTAGGGGAATATGTAGAATCTTACTTTCTGGAGTATATGGTATCATAACCTATTTTTCATATCAAGTGTTCCTTCATCTGAAGAAATATTTTTTTTTTTGGCTTGAATTGGACAGACCTTTTGTGATGTTTTGATGGTTGAGAAGGTCTCCGATGATGACAATTTTTTTGAAATGGGTGGTACTTCCATTTCTGCTGCGCATGCTTCCTATAATTTAGGAATAGATATGAGGTTGCTATATGCATTTCCAAATCCATTGAAACTTCAACTGGCCCTTCTGGAAGAGGAAAGGTTGAGCAATCATGATCTAAGAATTGATGGTTATTTGGGAGTGGATGTGAAAATGCCTGATGGTTGCTCACTTCTCTCTTTTGATTCTAGGACTTCTGATAAGTATAGCAGTAAGCCACGTGGAAGGTTGGTTAGGACCCTCTCTAACATCAATCCTGATTACCCTACCAAATACTTGAAGATGGATTCAAATTCATGCATGAAGTCAAAGGATCAAAGGCCTAAAGATGGCTATTTTTGGGATCAAAGCTCAATACACATGGCATGTTCATTTAGCCGGTGCAACAACGTTGTGTGTGAAGGGGAGTATGAGGGGAATACTTTTTGTCATGCAGTTTGGTCACTAAAAACTCCAAGGGACCAAAAAGGTTGTATGAAAAGGTTGTGGCAAGTGCACATGGAGTCCTGTGTTGATGCGTCACCACTTGTTGTATTTAAAGAAAGGGACATCCTTGTATTTATTGGATCTCACTCACACAAATTTCTATGTATCAATGCCAAAAGGTGAGCACCATTTGGTAGTTTCTGGAGGAGAAAAGTGGTTAGTTTTCATTCTTCAAAGCTCACAAGAATCTATCATTATCATATGCATTCTATTGGTAAAGTCTGAAAATTGTTTCCATTTATTCATGTTTAATAGCAATATACTGATTTATAGCTTTACTTTTGGCTGTGTTATGTAATTGACCATTTATCTTATGCAGAATTTTGTTGTGTTGGAAATGCTCATGTTTCCCCCAAGACTTGAGTTTATTAGGTCAAATGAAACGACTATTTAAAAGTATTACGAGATGATTATACTATTATTGAGACATGATTTGAGGACATAATGTGGGGACTTAATGCATTGTGATCATTGAATTGATATTGGGCTTCATTCAATACTGAGACCCTCCGATAGTTCAATGGTCACAATCATTGGGTCCCCAAATTATGTGCCAATAGCATTACTCTTACAAAATTGTTCACATAATTGAGTGGTGACGTTTGTATGTCTCTAATCATCAAATGACTGATATATGTTAGAAGGTGAGCACAGCCCAGTTTATATCATATTGTTACTATTTGTGACTCTATTATTATGAGCATGGATATTGTCAGAAATACTAAGACTTTGTTTCTAGAAGAATTTTAAGGTGTTGACTGTGATACTATTTTGTCTTTCAATTTGGATTAGTGGCTTAGTCCAGTGGGAGATTAAACTAGAAGGACGGGTAGAATGTTCAGCAGCAATTGTGGATAACTTTTCTCAGGTTGGCCCTCACTGCTATTTACAACTTTACATTATACCACATTTCATTTGGAATGTGCTCTGACTTTACATGAATATGTCTTCTCAGGTTATTGTTGGATGCTACCAAGGAAATATTTATTTTCTTGATTTCTTGAATGGCAGCATCTGTTGGACTTTCCAAACATGTGGTCAGGTATATGATTATCCTAAAGCAATGTCTCATCGCTATTGTTTTTTTTTTTTTTGTATTATTTGGTATTTGTGTCCTACTTACTTTAACACTCTTGAAATGGGAGGTTGAGGGTGCGAAGAGAGCTTGTATCTCAAATTGAGATATTTGTGACGCTCAAAGTTGGTGGATATGGGTGACCACATGTTTTGGGTTGTCCTCTTCAGATACCAATTGTTTTGGGTTGGATGCCTTTTAGTTTGACATTGTATCAAAGTTGACTCTTAGGTGGTTAGTGGGTTAAATATCTAACCCTTTGAATTACCTATTTTCTTCGATTTAGTTTATTTGCCTTTGTGTGAGTTTAGGTCACATATGAGGATGGGTGTAAAGAGGCTTTGCGTCACACATTAAGAAATTAAGACCACCCAATGTTAGCTTCTATCGTTTATATATTCAAGGGGCTCTCTACCCATTACCAATCTGTTGTAGGTTGGATGCCCTTGACAGAGGGTAGTGTATAAATCCCATAAAGGGTTGAACTCATGAAAATTGGGCTTTCCTTTTGTTTTTATATATTCAAGGGCCTCTCTACCCATTACCAATTGGTTGTAGGTTGGATGCCCTTGACAGAGGGTAGCGTAGAAATCCCATAAAGAGTTGAACTCGTGAAAATTGGGCTTTCCTTTTGTTTCCCCTCTCACTCAACCTTTCCAAAAAGCAAAGAGAGAAAAGAAAAAAAAAAAAAAGGATAATAAACCCACACACATCTAGAGGCCACTTCATTGGTAAATGGTAATGCAACAATACATGCAATTTAAGTATGTGCACCCAAGTCTGTTAACATTGATCAAAAGACAAGAAAAGAGAGAGTAGAGAAGAGAAAGAGAAAATATTATAGCTGCTAAACAAGTTTGTAATCCTACTTAACGTATAAATACACAATGTAAGCCCTTATATGGTAGGGCAACACAACATAAAGTAAATGCCTAAACTACCCTTACTTTTAATACTCTAACAAAGTCAATCAATTGTTGATTACCACCATAATTTTCTAGTAATTGCAAACCCATTGCAACTCCGCTTTCATCTTCATTTTCTAATTTGACCTTGCATACAAATTGGTTTTCCTGTCCTGCGGTTTGTTTGATATTGATTTCACTGTCTACTTTTGAAGGTCAAATCACAACCACTGGTAGACGAGTGCAGGCACTTGGTCTGGTAACGTTAACTCTCTTCCTCTTGATTTTTGTTACACTTTAACATTCTATTATTGTAAAGAAAGATTGGTTGAACTTGAAGAAAACCAAAACATATATTTCTCATAGATGGATGGCTCTGTGTTGGACAACATATGAATACAGATTAACATGTAAGAAGAAAAAGCGTATATGGATGTTTTAGAAAAAAGGGACATATTGCTTTCCATTCAAACTGATAAGTGGAATCTTGTCTTGGTCTTGGATAAAGGATTCCCATTGTGAGAGATTCTTAACTGAAAAAGGGAGATTTTTGACCGACAAATTTTTTTATATGCTTCATTTAATGACTCTTCTGGGACATGCATGTACCATATAGTGACTCACTGTCTACTCTAATGATGCCTTGCAATAAGGAATGCTGTCTAGGCTAAGTAGCATAAACATTTTCTCTATAGAGTGCATCTCAGCATCTAATCCGTTCCTTAGTTCAGTAGTGTCTGGCTTATTTTGGTGCACCCTTTAGCTTTATGTGTGTAGTTTTCATTAAATTCAGGAGATTTTGATGTTTGAGAGCCGAGTTTTTATGTGTAGCATCAAAGTCTTTGCTAATAGAGCTGGATTTATGTTGGTCTTAATTAAGGGATAAATTATTGGGTAAAATTTGCCTACACCGCCTGACATTTGACTAAATGACACGGACATCCCTTAATATCGCAAAAATTGCACGGCGACTGTGACACCTGAGCACGCTAATGTAATGCCCCGCCTCTCACGAGCATGTTATTGATGTTTCAAATATCAACCAAACACTTCTCCAAACTCAGTTTCCCCACAAGATCAATAGGTATTTGTTAGGGATTACAAACTGTAAGAATGCGTTAGTTAAACATTTACAATGTCAACCTCACTCTGAGGGTTTCTTAAAAGTTACATTTTTAATGCACAAAACAAAGTGAAGTCTAGTCAATCTAGATAGGCAATTCACGCTCAACTTTGGCCCCCTTCCCTCAAAAATTAGTGTTCTTCGCATACCACACTATACCAATGAAAAAGAGAATAAGTTTGGTAGGATGAGCAACCACATGCTCAATAGATTAACTGGATTGTGCGATAAATGTGGTTTGAAAATATTATAGCATTTCACAATGATTGAGATTTAAACAGGGTTTCAAAAATATATGACATATATCAGAGTATTTCAGTAGCATAAATGGGTATTTAGTCAAAATAGATATTCATAGTTCAAAATATATTTTGAAGATGCTATTATCGAAAATCATCTAGTACCAACACGGTACTCACCATGACACATTAGAAGAGCAAAAACCTATGCAACCATCGAGGTCTAGAGGACATCTCTAATGCCTTTTATCAAATAATAATCTTTTAGGGGGATTTCACTTAATGAAGATATGCTCCCTTATCTTGTCGGTACCCAAGCCTAAAAGTTACTTGCCACAAAAATCAATGAACTCAATCAAACCCTCCACAAAAAACCTGGCTCATGGGCCCTTTGCAGTTCAATCCTAGTTGCACAATACTTTTCATGAAAAATATCTGAGTACTTAGTTTCACAAAACATAGCTCAATAGCTAAACAGTTCAACAATTCATAGTTCATAAATCTAAAAACCACCATCGGATTTGAAGTCAAAACCAATATTCACACCTAATCACGTTAGTTGAGAACATTTATCAAAACACATTTTAAAATAGTTTGAATATGAAATAGAGTTTGAAAACTGAAGCTTAACACAGGACCGGATAACCTACCACAACCTCGTTTCGGATACTTGAATAGTTGTCAAAAATCAAACAGTTGAACTTTTTATAGACAACTTAAATATAAATCCTAAGACATATTAAAACATATAAATAAACTTGGTTTGGTAAAAAATTGCATCGGTGCGAAAGTTGGATATGATAAAAGATAAAATGGTCATTATTGATGCGATATTCAAATAATGTCAGATTTGGACAAGCAAGGTTTGGATAGAAAGCGCTTCAAAAGAGGAGTTTGGAGATCCAAACCACACCCTCAGTGCTTGCCCACGCGCTCTCACTAAGGGTGGCTGGTGGTGCACCCACTCCTTCTTGTTGTAGCTTGACCCCCTCTCCTTCTTTCTAGTATATCTCCCTCATTTCTCAACCGAATTAGGTGATTCAAAAGTCAAACTACTCCTATTTCAGCCCTCCTTTAGATCCATGTGTTGATTTGTGCACCACCCACTCTAGATTTTTATGAAATTAAGCTTAATGTTGAGCTTCAAACCAAGAACTTCGATGGACAAACCAGCAAATCGAGTTTTTACAAACTAGAAAATTAAATCAGTTCAAGTTGAGTCCAAAAACGAATTCCTTGACCCCAGTATAGGGGTGCAACTTGGGTTGGGTAACCCGATTTCAACCCGAGCACAACCCGAAAAAATTAAGGCTTGAGTTAGGGTTTTTAATACTTGGGTTGGACTTGAGTCAAAACCCCCAACTTGAATTCAATTTGGACGGGCCTTGGATTGAGGTATCGGGTTCAACCCGAACTCGACAAATTAAAAACAAATTATATATATATAAAATAAAGTAGCTTACAATTTAAATTTAAAGAGATAAACAAAATAACTTTTGCTATTCGCGGTTGAGATCAATTTAAATTTTACTTTAAAATTAATCTAACGGTTAATATTATCACTGTCAATTTAATAGGAAAAATAGGTCCTTAAATGTGTGTTGGGAGTAATTTTTTAAAAGCATTTTTAAAAATTATTTCTCATAACTACTTTAAAAAAAATAATAGTTTGTGAAACCGCTCTACCACCACCACCCCCAACCCCACCATTGCCACCACCACCATTGCCATTGTAGCCGCCACCACCACTATCTTCACCACCCCACCACCACTGCCACCGCTGCTGTCTTCGCCACCACCATCACCACCATTGCCATTGCAGCCGCCACCACCACTATCTTCACCACCCCACCACCACTCCCACCGCTGCTGTCTTCGCCACCACCATTACCACCATCATTGTAGCCACTAAACTGTTACCGCTGCCATCGTTACCGCCACCGTTGCCGTCGCTACCGCTACCGCTACCGCTACCGCTACCGCCACCGCCACCGTCATCGCTGCCGTCGCCACCGCCACCACTGTCGCCGTCCCTGCCACCACTCTCGTCACTACAATCATTGCCACCACCACTGCCGCCCACCATCTTTCACCCCCACTACAAAAACGATGCTTAAATTGTTTTATCTTTTTTCTATGTTTGTGACTTGATTTTGAATATAGATAAAAATATATTTATTATTTAACATTTTTTTATTACACTGTGCCTTCAGGCACAGACAATAACTAGTATATATATATAAAACATAAGCACTTTTTTTATTTTTACTCCTTTGTTCTCCGTCTCTCTCATTCTCTCTGCCTCTCTGTATCTCTCGTTCTCAGCCCCTCTCCATCTCTCAGGCTCTCCCTTACTCGCCTTCTCACTCCCTCTTTGTGTTAAAGACCACAACGATTCTCAAATCTAGTGATTTGTATTTCAAATCTGGTGGCTTTGCACCTCAAATCTGGTGGAGATTTGGTGGCTATATGGTGCCGAAGACCACAACGACGGTCAGATCTCAGATTTCTCACCACAACGATGTTCTGTTTGTGTTGAAAGAAGCCTAGGACCATTGACGTCAAGATTGCTTGAGGTTCATAGATATGTCCTCTGTTTCTTGTTACTTGCTACTCTGTTATGCATGATTAGTGGTGATAGTGTGATGTTTTAAGTTTAATGTTTTTATGAGTCTAATTTCTATATTTTTTTGGGATTGTGCTTTGAGATCACTAGCTTATTAGTGTGAAAACAGATGATCAATAATCGTGCACTGTTATGAATGAAATATATGAATTTTTTTATGAATTTGTAATTATTTCCCCTTCTCTTTGGCTCTCTTGCAGTGAATCCGAATTCAACCCGAACCCGCCTGAATTAAACTCGGGCAGTGTCGGATTGAGTTCCTCAACCTGACATAGGGTTAGTGTTGAAGATTATATACCTAGGGTTAGGCTAGGGTTGACTGTCTAACCCACCCAATCCGCCCGAGTTCTACCCCTACCCCAAAAACATCGGACATGGTCCACCTTTGTGCTTAAAATCAAGTTTTTCAAAGACCCATCAAAATCAACTTAAAGCTTAAAATTACGGTTTGATAGTTCTCTCAGCCCTAACCACGACAAGGTCTAAAATTTGAAACATAGCCTCTTTAAGCTTCCAAAAAACATACCCTCAAAGTAGTTTTGCAAATGGTTGACTTGTTGTAGAGATTCACCTTTGTATTCTTCCTAGCTTCTTTAAGGAATGTGCTTGTGCGTAATGGAAGGAAGGAATGTGCGTAATGGAAGGAATGAGCTTGCTTATTGCAAATTTCGAGGAAGAAATTTTCTTAAGAAGGGTAGTTGTAACACCCATGTCCAAAAATTAATATTAAAAAGTTCAATATTGATACATGGTGAAATGAAAAGTCATGGTGAAGCATTTGGTTTGAAGTTGCTTGAAAACGTTGTACGGGTAAAACCGTCCAATAAGGTCAAATAGAATCAAATTAAGTTGAGTACGATTTTCTTTGACTTAGTGAAGTGTTATTCTTCAATTAAGTATTAAGTTGGAGAATTTAAAAAAATAAATTCGAAAATTGAGAAATTATAAAACTGTTGTCCAATGGTGTTCTTCCAACAAACAAATGCAGGGGCGACCCAATGTAGAGTGGGACCCTAGTCAAAAATTTCATATGAGCTCCTATTAATATTTTGTGTATTAATATATTATAT
>CM042191.1:4749225-4766794 GCA_023539305.1 Ilex asprella
ACTGATCCGAATAAAATAATAAATTTGACGTTCTCGACTCAGCAGATCTTCTCACCAAATCATTGTCACAGTCTCAATTGTAATATTTACTCACAGGTTTGTTATTTCTCTTTCTTTTATTTTTTAAGCTTGACACCTTAACAACTTTAATTATTGAACCCCTCTCTCTCTCTCTCTCTATATATATATATATATATATATGGGTAGCAGTTGGCCAGCTGGTGTATGTAACAACTTAGAACATCTTTATCCCATTAAGGCACAACAGGACAGGACATAAATAAGCAACACTTAGCAATAATACCTAACATAATAATCTTATCAATGCCTAATCCTCAAAAACCAAAAAAAAAGTAAATGTAGGGTTTCGTCTCTATTTTATCTCGTATTTGTTAGAATCTATATCTATAATTTATAATATAAAATAAGGTAGGTTTCGATAAGTTTATTCGATGGTCTCAAATAGATTCATCCAACAGCAACAAACATTTCTCTCAAAACCATTCACATTGAATTCCCCCCCGCCAAATCAATTACTTTGCACTTATGTTCTATCATATCTTTTAGCACGAGTTATCTCTTGTATATTACCAATTTAATGGTTGTGGTTGATTACGTAAGTATTTTAGATACAAATAACATTTTTCAATTACACCCTATCACTTAAATGATTTAATTAGAGAAAATTTCAACTACACTTTTTCTAGTTTATCATATTTTTAAGGACACCCTATTTATTTATTTAAAATATCACTAATGCCCCTTCTAGTTTATATTTAAACATCATTGACACCTAAATGATTTTTTGGCTCAAATTTTAATACGTAAAAAATATAATTTTTAATTGACTCGATATGTAAAAAATAAATTTTAATCGGCTCCAATTTTAATACATAAAAAATAGAAAAATAAAGGGGATTTCATTGAAAATATGTCTATCTAGATAAGGTGTTGATAAAGTTTTTCCTAAAATATATCATGGATAATTTAGTAAAATTATATTTTAATTAATATTTTTAATTTGATAAGGAGTATTAGTGAAGATTTAAAAAATAGAGAGAATATCGCAGGGGAAAGAAAACGGTTTTTCGACTATGGTGACATGATTGCCGAACCCACTCCTTGTTTCGCCCGCTGGCCTATTGGAAAACAAAAAAGAATGGATAAATTAGAAAGGATGCGACTGAAATTCTCACTTCTAATCTAATTATCATGTCACTAATTTTATTTCATTTTATTTTTTGTGGTGGGCTTTTAGTTTCTTCAAGGAGACGTCACAAACAAATACTAAAGTGTCAGGAGCAAGCCAACATCCATCATTTACGGTGAAACCCTAGAATTTTGTCTCTCATAATCAAATGCCAAGTTGCTTGCAGTGATTGTATGGACACGTGTACAGATTGTTGTCAAACAGCCATCGCCCACGTGTACTGAAAGTCTATTGTATCTGTATAGGACTTGAATTTAGAAAGCTACATTGATATTATTATTACACCCAATAATTACAATAAGATCATGCCCACAAACAAATAATAGCAATAATAATAAATAATAATAATAACGTTAAAAAAATTATTTGGGCTTAATTTAGTAACTTAATTCAATGTAGCAATTAGATTAAAAATAAACTTGATTTAACATTAAAACTCACATATAATCTAGTTATTGTACTGAATTAAGTTTCTATAACATTGTTTTTAGGTTAAAGCCGCTAATAAGTTGATGTGTGTTCGGTTTACCCGTGTTAGTGTCGGGTTGGGCATATTTTACAAAATAATTTGTTCTGATTATTTACACAGATGAAAGAATTTATAAGCATTTGTTTGGATCGAGAAAAAAATTAATCAAAGTGTTCATAAATTAGTCTGAACATTCATAATCTTCAAATAAAATAGAAAAATTTATAAGCAGAGCCAAAATCACTATGTCATTAAGTTTTTTGTACTGTGTTTGAATTCCATTCTTGACGTGTCTCACTAAAAGAAAAGCTCAAGTGCAGTTGCAAATACGCATTTAGGTATGGAAAGGGATCATACGTTTCGTCTCTCTTTTGTCCAATTTCCTTTTCATACTACTTTGCTTTGTCAACACTACTACTATTTCAAACATCGAGTTTCAAGTATTGATAAATATTTAATTATCGTCACTGAACATTAGATCAGTTGGTGAGAGACTGTTCTAAATTAATTAAAGTCTCGAGTTTGAGTCTTGGAAACGCAGCTACGTTCAGTATGGAGAGCTTTGCCGCTTTTGTAATCCTACCCAGTTCGAATCCAGACTTTCAGATATCGGATAATTTAACAAAAAAAATAAAATTATCCATCCAAATGATAAGTCACGGGTTTAAGTTTTTGGAATCAATTTTTTTGTAAAAATAGATGTAAGATGGTGTATTGTTTGTCGTTGTTAGACGAGAGAGTTTTGTGTAACTACTACCAATCTTTAAAGTCAATACCAAAACTTTGGGCGCATGTACAAGATTGTATAAGGTTTTAATTATGACAAATCCAGAACACCCACCATGCTAATTGTTCATTAAACTAAGAATTTTTTGACTAAATCATGAATTATTGATCTTCTCACCCATCTAATTTGTTCACCTAAGTGCCTCTTAATTATAGCTGAAGTATTCTTTTTTTTTTTTATTCAACGGTCAGAGATATCTGAGTTAATTTATGCGTACCTTGACTAATTTTCTCTCCGATCTGGTTAAATGTAGGTCATTTACACCGAAATTAGAATATTCATGAGGTATAAATCTCTCATTGACACCAAATAATTTTCAATAAAACAAGTATAATTATACAAAAGCAGTTTATCTCTCTTTACAACTAAAACAATACAATACAATTACACAAATCACCTCATCTCTCTCTCTCTCTCTACAATATATATGTCACAGTGGTAGCAGACGAGAACAGAAAACAAAGGTGGTGCAGAAAGAAAAAAATGGAAAAGTTCCATTCTCTCTCCAAAAGAATAACATGTTTCTCTTTCCTCCTTCTCTTGCTCAATCTTTTGTGTGGTACTAAAGCAGCCTTTAACGTAACAACAATTCCATTCAGCAAAGGCTTCAATCCTCTCTTTGGTGATGGAAACCTCATGCAATCATCTGATGACAAAAGCGTCCGTCTTCTCCTCAACCAGTACACAGGCATCTCTCTCTCTCTCTCTCTCTCTCTATCACTCACACACACGAATGTATACATATATGATATAACAAAAGCACACCTGATTTCTTGTATTTCTCTCGTATGATTACACATACATATTTCCATCATCACGTTTCTTTACTTTCCGATAAAAAAACTGCTTACAGCAAAGTGATCGAGCAAAGAGTGAAACATGACCCCGATTCTTTTTAGTTGTATAAAACTCGGGTTTAATCGATATTCATGGTTTTTATGCACAATTTCTTGTATCTCTGGCTTGTATTACAGCTATGAAATTGCGTGGCTAGAATAATTCCCGTCCTAAAAAAATGTTTCGATTCGTTTTACGACCCAATGAATATATATATATATATATATATAGACACACACACATACATATATACTGCCATTAATACACATAAAATCATCTATACAACAAGCACAGATTGTTCTGCTTTATCTTATTTTTCTCTCACAGTTGAACTTGATGATCACCTTTATCTTCTACAGGTTCTGGGTTTAAGTCCTCTGACCTCTACAACCATGGATTCTTCAGTGCTAAAATCAAGTTACCATCAGAATACACTGCTGGCATCGTTGTAGCCTTCTATGTATGCAATCTATCATTTTTTTCTTAATTTAGTTACCATTTCATAAGGCTTTTTAATTATTTCAATTTTTCTACCCTTTTAAATACTTTTTCTATTGGTGCTTATTTTGGTATTTCTATTTATTTTCTTCTTATTCTTATCCGGACCGTGTCTCTTTCTCTAATCTTAATCACATATATAATACAAAACTTATGCATGTACATAGGTAAATCAATTATAGTTATATACTAAAATATATCTAGATCATCACTCTAGTCAAATAGTACTAAATATTTGGTGGAAAAAAATTGTGACGATTTTTTTAGTTATCAACCACGCTTTTATTCAATTCTTTGGTTTTATTTAAATGATAATTAATTTTATGACGATGCACAGACAACAAATGGGGATATTTTTGAGAAGACCCATGATGAATTGGACTTTGAGTTTCTTGGAAATATTAGAGGAAAAGCATGGAGGTTTCAGACAAATGTGTATGGAAATGGAAGCACAAGTAGAGGAAGAGAAGAGAGATACTACCTCTGGTTTGACCCTTCCAAAGATTTTCATCGTTATAGCATCCTATGGTCCACCAAGAATATCATGTGAGTTTTTTTGTTCGCCTACTTCTTTGAATAAGTCATTTGTTGTTAATTTTGGAATATTGACCAGTTCAATGAGAGAGAGAGAGAGAGAGAGAGAGAGAGAGAGAGAGAAATAGTTGATGCTCTTTCTAGGAAGATAATCCAATTTAAAAGTGTAGAAAATTAGGCTCAAGTGAACAAAAAAGCTTGGGATTAAGGATAATTTACATTTAATACTTAATTGAAAGGTTACTGTCTCGAGGCTCTAAGCTTAACTTTTCGTAAGAGAGCTATGAGTACACAATGTATGTGGTTTATCGGTAGTTATGTCAATTGGGTCCTTAATCATGTCGGTTATTTTGATTCTTGTCATATTTGTATATGTTGCATTTGTTTAAACTTTAAAGCAAAAATCCGTAAGACTAGTACCATTTTATCTCTTAATCAAATTCACTAGATATAGGTCTCCCATGATTAGAAATCTATTTGATTCAAATATTAATAAAATTTATTAAAAAAATATTCAATTATACAATAATTCATATATACATGCTTAATCAAGAAATATAGAAAGAAAATCATGTATTTTTTTCCTGAGATACTAAATAAACAACCCATTTATTACTCGAGTGACTTATTTTAGTGTCATTTATGTTGTGTTTGGTCATGTTATCGAGTACAATTGACATCAATATTTATCAGGTATGTGCAACTAGAGTTAATCACAGTCCTAAAAACACATGGTTGAAACAATTATCAATAGGATGAAAGCAAAACTAATCAAAATTTGGTAGTCTCTACCAAAACATATTCAAACTATGGGGACAAATGATCACAATCAACTTTAATGGTAACTCAAGTGGTAATGTGGATGAACTGTAAACTCATACGCCTTGAGTTTGAATTTTGATAACTCCATAGGGCTAGACCATGAGGGATCTACCTCTCGTGATTACTTTAGTCCCGGCGTGGATGACCTCTCTTTTAACCGGAGCGAAAAAGAGATTAATCGAAGTTTGTGTAAGCTGCCCCGAATACTCCTTACCGTTGAACAAAAAAAAATGATACACTACCTAATCTACATATGTTTGGACATCATACAACTTTAGGTACTAAATTCTCAATTGTTGTCTTGTGTTTCTATCTCATGCAGCTTTTACATAGATGATATTCCAATCCGACACATAGTCCATAGCCCAGAAATGGGTGGAGACTACCCATCAAAGCCCATGTCTTTGTATGCCACCATATGGGATGCCTCAGATTGGGCCACTTCAGGTGGCAAATACAAGGTCAACTACAAGTATGCTCCATTTGTAGCAGAATTCACTGACCTTGTCCTCAATGGATGTGCACTAGACCCTATCCAAGATGTGTTAACCACCACCGGCTCTAAGCCCGACAACCACCCGGAAAGCGTCGATCACTGGCCGGAAAGCATTGGCTTCACCGACATAACGCTGAAGCAGCGAATGGCCATGAAGAAGTTCAGGCTGAGAAATATGTACTACTCATATTGTTATGATGGCTTGAGGTACCCTACACCACCCCCAGAGTGTGTGATTGATCCAGTGGAGAGGCAGAGGTTTAAAGATACTGGGAGGGTGAAGTTTGGTGAGAAACACCATCATGGCCATTTGAAGGGAAGAAGAAGCCATGGTTTGAGCATTAGGAATAATGGAGGCCAAGGGGATGTGTGATGTGTTTGAAATGAAGAGGAGATCATTAAGGTGGTTTTGGGAGAGATATTGATTTTAATTTTTTTTTTGTCCATATAAGTGTTTGTTTGAGTAGATAATGTTGGGATTTATAGTGATGAGTGATGAATATTCATGATGGATTTAATACAAAATATTGGGTTTGAATAGCAACACATTAAAGAAAATATGTTGGTCCATTTTTTTTTGTGTTGAAACATCAACATTTATAAAACTGTCAATCTCTAACTGATCCGTTTAATTAATCGTGTTTTATACCTTTGACACTAACTTTATATGAGGAACTAATTTAGAGCTTTAATTTGGGGGACTTAATTTATTATAGTCACTTGATTACTAGTGAGTTTCAATTTTTTTACCGCCCTTTCAATTGATCATTCACCTTATGTGTTGAACCCGAGAATCAATGTAACATTCTGAATTTTTATAAAATAAGGATTTCTATTTTTAATATTATTAGGATGAAAATGAAGGGTCAAAGGTTATTATAGTATGGTTAGGAAAGTTGGAGATTTCAAATTAATAAGTGGATCTCAAAAATAGATTTATTGTGTAAAAATGAGTTCAATTACTAGTGTTTGATATGTTTTGTGTCAAGAGAGAAATACCATGTTTGACGCATGAGGTATTTGATATGTCCATATGTGACAAAGTGATTAGAAAGGTGTAACCAAGCATACGTAATCTGTATAAATTTTAGTGTGTCATAGAACCCTTGTTAAGTAAAATGTGTAAAAATCTAAATAAAAATATGTAGCAAACACGACAAAATAAAAATGTGTAGGATTAAGTAATGGCTTGACAAGTGTTATATGTATCAATTGCACAACAACATATACATAAGTCATGCAAAGTGACTTCTCCAATGCTATGTGTCTAAGTGATCAAGGAGCTTAACCATGTAAGATGACACATGATGCAATGTGTCAAGCAAAGAGGTATTCAAATCATATAACAAAGATACCTCCTACTTGTTGTAGCCCATAAATTAAACCACCTCTCATTTATACTAACCATAAAAAAGAAGGAAGAACGAGAGGAGAAGAAAGAGTGAGAGAAATAAATTATTTATCACTGAAATCAACGTTGAATTGTGTTTTGATTATTATTGATTTCAATTTTATTGTTTATGATGTTATGAATAAAAAAGATCTACCGATATGAATCGAGCCCAAATTCATTTACTCTATAAATTTCAAAACTCAAATTTTAAATTAATTTAGATAAATACATTGAAATATTTTCACAGAATTCACCATTTAATTCATTCTAACCGACTTACCAAATATGCTCACATTACTAACGGTTAATTGGAAAAATTTGAAAAAAACAAAAATATATATTTGGTGTCTTTTAAGAGAAAGTAATTCGTTAAACTCTCCTCAGTCTCAACCTGAAACGCCCACCATCACCACCACCTCCGCCGGCATACTCTCTCTCTCTCCAATCCCACTGCCACAAACCCAAAACCATGGCAGAATTCTTGGACTTAGAATCCCAAGACGCCGTGCGAATGCCATGGAACGTCCTACCAGGCACAAAAGGCGAATCGGCACAGTGTATAATACCGATCTCCGCCATCTACACCCCACTCAAGCCCTTCCCAACGATGCCAGTCCTCCCTTATGCTCCTCTACGGTGTCGGAACTGCCGATCAGTGCTAAACCCATTTTCGATCGTCGATTTTTCCACTAAGATCTGGATCTGTTCTTTCTGTCTTCATCGCAACCACTTCCCCCAACACTACCACTCTATTTCCGAGACTAATCTTCCTGCTGAGCTCTTTCCTCAGTACACAACGATTGAGTATGAGTCCCCTACTGAGAAATCGACGACCCCACCTGTGTTTTTCTTTGTTGTTGATACGTGTGTGATTGAAGAGGAAATTGGGTACTTGAAATCGGCGCTAATGCAGGTGTGGGTTTCATTAGTCTTTAAGTTTAGTCTCTTTTCCGCACCAGATTTTTCAGCTTTGTTACATGCAAGAATTTGCTAATTCAAATTTTTACTTGGAAATATTGATGTTTTTGTGATCTTTATATATGAATCCATCGGGCTTCTGAAATGGGTTTGTTGCAAGAATGGAATTAATAGTTAAATAGTGTTGTGATATGGGGATATTTATGCTCGAATCTCCATATATAGTATATGTTTATCTTGGGTTTTTCGATCTTTGGTACATTCATGAACTTTGGATATCGATATTAATGGAATCTTGATAGATAATGTGGTTTCTGAAATTAGCATTGTTGCATTGTTCAGGAAATTGGGTATTTGGCGTAGGCTTTGTTGCAGGCGTGGAATTAATAATAATCACATTTGTAATTTACCTTTATGGGTTCATCTGCATATATCTGTGCATCTAGAATTTGGGTATCATAAAATCGCAAAAGATTGATGTGCCCATTTCTCACCATTATAAATTATTTTGTTGTTCTTTTTGATCTTAATAAAATCCTTCATATATGTTCATATATTTTGTCCATTTTTTATAATGTTTAATCAATTTTCAGTTGAGTTGTCTGTATTTTTCTGGATCACATTACATTGGTTTTTTGTTGATTTAGTATTTCTTTGTTACAGACAGTTGGGATGGTGCCAGAGAATTCGTTGATTGGGTTGATAACGTTCGGGACATATGTGCATGTTCATGAGTTGGGATTTGGGCAGATTCCCAAGGTTTATGTGTTTAAGGGGTCGAAGGAGGTGACCAAAGATCAGGTGTTGGAGCAGATGGGTTTTTTTGCAAAGAAGCCAAAGCCTTCGGCAGGGGTTATTGCAGGGGTTAGGGATGGGCTTTCACATGAGAGTATTTCGAGGTTCTTGTTGCCTGCTTCTGAATGCGAGTTTGTGCTAAATTCAGTATGACCCTTGACCTTGAATTTGTTGAATTGTGTATGCATCTACGTGAAACACAAACATATGATAATGTTTTTTTATTGGGTCAATTACACAATGAGACCATTTGATGTTTCAAGTAATTGGGAGCTCAATGTGCCTAATCTGCTACTACATTTTTCTCGTTTGGGATTTTTTGTTCGTAAGGTATTGGAAGAGCTTCAGAAAGATCCTTGGCCTGTGCCACCAGATCAGCGGGCTGGTAGGTGCACTGGTACGGCATTGAGCGTGGCTGCACATTTGTTGGGAGTGTGTGTTCCAGGTTCTGGGGCTAGAATTATGGCTTTTTTAGGTGGACCATCAACGGAAGGGCCTGGCGCCGTAAGTCTTGATGCAATTGTGAATTCTGTTTTTAGTTGAATGAATCCAGTTTATGTGTATCTATATGACCATTTTCATTCTTTGATAGATATTAACAATAATTATTGAAGCTGTCACTCTGTGAAAAAAATTGCTCCACTCTAATACCTATAAAAGATGATACTTGTAGACTATAAAACACAGTTAAGTGAATTATTATCTGCATTTTTTTCCCGAAGAATGTCGTCAAAATACAAGCCTATACATTGTCACAATATGTACAGTCACTCTTAGGCTCAGATTAGCCATTTACTGATTCCTTGCTACTGGAGTAAATACAGAACTTTTGTATTCAGTTACCCATTATGATGATCAATGTGGAATGAATCCACTAATGTGAACATTTGAATATCCTTTTAGGTTTCTCAACTCCCCAAAAGAGTCCCTGAAATGACCACTAGATCTGCCCACAGAAAAACCCAAGAAAGGTGAACCTTATGTTCTAAAGACACGTCTATATGGAAATACAGGGTACACCCCCCCCCAAACACACACTCACTCACTCACACTCACACACACAAAAAAAAAAAAGAGGGAGGACTGTAGGATGGCAATACCCAACCCCACCACCTAGCATGAGCAAGAAGCACTATAAAGCCAAAAGAGAATGGAAACAGCCAGATTTTCTGCCCATACTAAATGATTGTACAACCGGTAGGAGCTAAGAAGCACGATATGGACACAGGACACAGATATGACTCGAGACTAACACATTGACACAATATTTCTCAAAAAATAAGACACGAATATGTTACAAATAATTATGTTCGATGTACAAATTATATAATTTATAACAAGTATAGATATAATGATAGCACTATTTATAAAACATTCAGTGTTCATGGCAAGTAAATCTTATGTTTCATCATATAATGTGAAGTTTTAGACTAAAGGATCATAGTAGTCAATAATCACCAGCTTTTTTGTTCAGCGAGTATCGAACATACATAATTAATGATTGTCGTCATCTTCTCAATTTCGCTTCTTTAGCAAGTATACTGTACAAGTTCAACATGACTAGTCTAAACCATTGTTTTCCTTCCCATAGTATAAGATAGTCATGTGTCAAATTTGTAAATTTTGTTTACTAGCAACACAACTTAAAAGAGTGGCAGACACGTTACCAAAAAAGTGTAAGACACATATTTGAAAATGAAATTTATCATTTAGTTATGGACACGGATAAAAAAGTATTGGACATGTGTCCGAGAGTGTCAGTGTCCTACACAAATAAGTCACATTCTTAAGAATGTTCGTTCTGCTTAGGGTAGTAGCAAATATGTAGAGCATTTTTCCTAATTTATTTTCTACTCTTCCTCTTCTCCAATATAGCTGTCCCACATACTTTTGTGCATTTTCATCCTTTTTCCTCTTATCCTTTGATCTTCTTTTCACATTCTTATTAAACTTTCACTTCTCTAGGTTATCCTGCATAAGCATCATTATAATTCAGTCTTTACTATTGTTTTAATCTGCATACAATTGGGTTGTTTATGACGTATTGAGAAAGGTAAATTAGACTGTTCCTAGAGGAGCTAATTATGAATCAGTAATAGTGCAGGTTGCTGTTTATTTGGTCGTAGAAACTACAATCATAAAAAGACTTTCCTATCATCCCCCCTTTTTCTTTGGCTTTTCTAGCAACCAACTCAAAAGAGCTGATCACTCCATCTCTTTATAACAACTTGTTGCCTTCTCCATTGATGCTGGAACTAGTTCATGTTGCCTCGGTATTTTCTGGAGGCATGGAGTTTTCGTCCCCTCCTGTGGTCTCTCAAGGGGAAAAGTCTTACCTTGCATCACCAAACTGTCATGGAGAATGTAGATGAAGTTAGTGGACTAATTTTTTTTTATGAAGTTAGTTGCTCTGATCATCTTATCTTGGAGATTCTAAATGTCTTTTGGTTAAATTTTATATAGGGCCTTTAAATGCTTGATAATGTTCCACACAGCTGTTTATTATGTATGCCAAATTCCGCAGATTGTCTCGAAAATTTTTTCTGAACCCATACGATCTCACAAGGACCTGGATAAAGATGCTGTCCCACATTTTCATAAAGCTGTCAAGTTCTATGAAGGACTTTCAAAGCAACTCGTACATCAGGGGCATGTACTCGATGTATTTGCTTGTGCCCTTGACCAGGTAATATTTTCCTTTGCATCATCTTATTCAAACTGTTTATCACTTTACTAAAAGGTGTTCCTTAGTGGATGAGTGTGTGTGGTCTTTAGAACTTTTGTGTTTGAATTGTATGCTGTCGGACCAGCTATAGATATATTCATGATTCTATGAAGAGGCCTCTTTGTAAGTGTTTGAAAATTATGGGGAATTAATGATGCCCTTAGGTAATTCCTGAGAACATACAAATACACACAACACTACACACTTGTAAGAATGTATATTGAGAGAATCTAGCAAACAAAGGGTAACATCCATCGTTACAGATATGAGTTTTAAAGGGTTAATCCTCAGCTCAAATTGCACTTTATTAGTTCCATATGGAACTAGCAACCTGGTTCAAGGTGATATTGACCTTGCTTTACTGGCTTACTTAATCAAAATTAACAAGAGGTCCTTCAAGGCTACAATTTTTTTGTGATATATGATGCTTAGCAAGCTTATGAATTGCTTGAGCATTTGTATAGGAAGATTGACTGGATAAATTGTCGATAACAGCTTGGAACAACAGGCAAAGTAATAAGCTAGATTGACTGCTTCTGACTTCAAGTCAAGTTTTTAAAATAGTGTAACTACTTACAATTTCACTCCTCCCACCATCCTGAACCAACGACATATGATTGCCTCAGAGTGTTGTACTATTTATTTTACTGAAGAGTGAACAAATTTGCTCTACTTTTATGGTATTTAAGCTGTTCTGTGGTTCGCTAATGAACATTGGGCATGGTTTAGCTTTCTGGCTGATCTTCTGATTTCAGTTTTGAATATGCTGTTATATGTGTTCCAGTAGTTGGGCTCAGTCGTATGGCTGACAGTTTAAGTTGCTGTCTGTTGCTAAATATTTAATCAACTATTGCTGTATGTGTTAGTTTTATCTTCATTTGTTGTTCTAGTAGACTGCATAGATGAGCCATTGTTTTTTTAACATGATTGATTATCATTTGCTAGGTGGGAATTGCTGAACTTAAAGTGGCAGTTGAAAAAACAGGAGGCCTCGTTGTGCTTGCAGAAAGTTTTGGCCATTCTGTTTTTAAGGATTCTCTAAAACGTGTTTTCCAGTCTGGTGACAATGATCTTTGTCTATCATCAAAGTAAGACTTGGTTTTTTTTTGGGTCAAGAAATTAAGGTTTGGTTGAACTCTAGTTGTTGTTCTAAATAACATTTTAACATCTCCCCAACCAACTTGGAGAGAGTTCTTTCTTATGTGTTCATTCTCTCTTTTATTATAATGAAAATCAGAACGGGAGATCAATCTAATACTCATTTTGCTTGTAAACTTCATGCAGTGGTATATTTGAGGTGAACTGCTCAAAGGATATCAAAATTCAGGGCATTATTGGTCCTTGTGCATCACTTGAAAAGGTTTGACCCAAGCTTTTGACGGATTCCTCCTTTCTTCTGACTTCATTATAGATATTTATTCTTGAGACGGTTTAGCCCAGGCTTTTGATGGATTCCTCTTTTTTTTTTTCCAGACTTCATTTTAGACATTTTACTGGTTAGTGGCTTTGTGCAGAAAGGTCCTTTGTGCTCTGAAACTGTTGTTGGCCAGGGGAATACCACTGCTTGGAAGATGTGTGGCCTTGACAAAGCTACATCCTTGTGTTTAATATTTGAAATTGTAAAAAAGGAGAGCCCTGATGCTATTGGTCAATCAGCAAACAATCAGTTTTACTTCCAATTTTTAACTTAGTACGAACTTTAAGCTTCATTATTTCCTGAAATATTAGTTTTCAACCTTTTTGGCTTCGCAATTGGGAACATTTGAACTTATGACAGATTTTTTGTTCCAGTTATCAGCATAGCAGTGGACAAATGAGACTTCGTGCTACTACTCTATCAAGAAGATGGGTTGCTGGACCTGGAAGCATACAGGCAAGCCTTTTTGTGTTATTTGTCACCATTATGGTAAATGCTCTTGATTGTTGCTTGTTACTTCGAAGAACAAAAATGGTGGTGCGCATAAAAAATTGAGCTACAAAGATTACGCTCAAGCAGATGTCACAGTTGTGGCACCATATTCTTTTGACTCTTTTGAATTATCCTTTTTTTTTTAAAGTTATTTGGAGTTATCTTACTACTATCAAGGTTCTAAGTATCGCCTAAGTCGTATCCGCCTTTGACCATCACCAATCCGATATCGCTTCACCACAGTATGCAAATAATACGAGACTTAAAAAAATCAGCGTTGACTTGGTCACGACTCAGAGATATTGGAAGAAATCAGAGTCAAATCGTTTGACTCATACAGAGTTGGACCGAGTTGGTGAGAGATCCTTCTCTAAAGAAATTTGATTCTAAACCTCCTAGCCACAAAAAGACCTCCCAGCCACCAAAGCAAAACACCTAAACAAAGACAAGGAAAAACAATAGGCTAAAAATTCCATGTAGCTTCAGTGTAGGGGAAAATGGATTCGCCATATCCGCATATAATATGGTTGGTCCATGCCTTGCTGAGAAATCAGCCTTCAACATGTGCCCATATCATTCAAAGGTGATATGGGCACATGTGAATAGCATGGTTCACAGAAGGCTATCGAAAAAGAAGGCTACCTAGTACACAAGGCTCTCGCCACTGTGGAATCAAGGGAGGGCCAGATGTTTGAAGCCGATCTGCAGGATCTGCAGGATTTGTGCATCCATGAAGCCGAGATGACAAAAGAGCCATTACGTCTACGCGAATGCCCACCCCTACATGCGTCACAGATTACTATAGCAATCCCTTTGCCCAGGGATTAGTATATTTTGGAAAAGTCCCCTTTCGAAAAGGTTTCAAGTTCAATATTTTTGCCACATTTCAGACTATGGAGTAGGGTCAAGCATTATTGCTCTTTTTGATTTTCCTGACAATATGTTTTGATGCACTTAAATGAAGTTGTCTCTGTTAGTGCCACCATTTTCGCTAGTCCTCAAATTCCTAAATAACTGGTCAATTTTTTTTTTTACCTCCAACCGTAAGTAGGTGTCATCACTGGGGCTAGACACTGAGAACCTTGGGAGCAATAGTTGTACCTTTATGTTGGCCTGATCTTGATTTAACACACATTTATTCTCCATCCAGATGCACATATTTCCTTACCTTTCTGACAACATTGTTGTAGCATTTTTCTATATTTGAAAATGGGATCCTGAAGTATTTAGTGTAAGAATGTATGGAGAGCAATTGTCATCGCAAGGCTTTGGTGGAAAATTTTTCAGCCTGTACCAAAAAATTATAGAGAGCTACATTATTAATGGTTGCTAGTGCCTCTGTTGTGACGTGAAACATATTGCCAATTGTTTCTGACATCTTTGCAAGTTTATGTTTCAGTTCATCTCAGAAATTGAGTTGATATTTACTTGGTATTGTTTTGAATTTATATTCTTGCTTTCATTATGATTGTCTTTAATGGCGTCATATGCTGTTTTGTATTAATTGATTATAATTTTTAACTTTCTTTTCTTTGGAGAGTACTTTTTTTTTCTACTTCCTTTTCTTCAACTCACTTTTATGGTACTCTATTGCTTATCTTTTCAGTATGACCTACTGTTTGGGGCTTTCTTCTATTTCGCTGGATCTTGATTGTAAGTTGAAATTGAAAATGTTGTTTTTATATTCAGGACCTAATTGCTGGATTTGACCAAGAAGCCGCTGCTGCAGTCATGGCACGCCAAGTTTCTTTCAAAATGGAAACTGAGGTAGTAAATTCATATAATATGCTCTTTTAACCTGTCTTTATTGTGTTGATTCGTACAAAACTTGTGTAGTGCATTAGTTTGGTCTAGTCTATTGATAGTGCATTGTTTTCAGAACCATTTATTTTAACAAAAAAGTTGTTGATAATAGATATCTCCTGTCTCCATCTGTCCATCCACTCTATGAATCTGACTCCTTGTGATGTTTCTGTTGTTGGCAAAGTTAATGCAACAAAGTCTATTGCCTCTAGCAACATATGTTCGGGCCTTCCAATTAGAAGATCTGGAACTTCCAAAATGGATAAATCGCTTGGAGATCTGTAACTTCCTTTCTATGGAGAACATCGGAAATGGAATGCCGTCCCTTGGGTTCAAGTTTTAAGTCACTATTAAAAAAGCAGCTACTTTAGAGTGAAGTGAAAACGGATAACAATAAACCAAGAGAAATGAACCACCAAAGTTCATAAGCAAACTTATAATCTAAGAAGCACGGACATGGGGACACAGTTATGCTGACATGAATTTTTTTCAAAAAAGTAGGTCATGGATACGTCATATATCTATATGCAACACACATACACCCTCACCACCCACTTGTATCCCATCTTTCTATCTTACCTCTTGCTCTAATAATCATCTTTCTTAGGAGATTAACCACCAATTAAATATATAAATATCATATGATAAAATAAATATGTTTTGATAATAATCATTCATTTTATCATTTATATATATACTATCAATTGCCCTTGGCCGAAGGCATAGTTTAAGAAACAAAAAAAATGCAAGCAATTCTAATGCTTGACGACACAATTAATACCAAAAAATGGCCAATTAAAAAAAAAACCGAAAAATGGCCAATTAGAAAAATTGATAAAATTCCCCTACCAACATGGGCCCATTATTTTTTTAAAGAAAGAATAGTAATACATCCAAACAAAGAGTTCAAAATGATCAACTACATCAATCTGCTCTTTCCAGTGCTAGTTTATCCCACTCCTACTCTAGCCTCTTGGAAGCATATATTTCTTAAGCTACTTGGTATATCATCAGTCCACTATGAAAAAGACACCCATTCTTTGCTTGAGAAGCTATTCAATTGGCTGCCATATCATCTTCCCTTCTAATGAACTGGAATTTAATTAAAGGCATCAGCTTTGTGTAATTCCAAACATCTCTCTGAATGACTTCAATCTCCTTGATGTACTTCACCTCTTTTTTGGGTCAATGAGTTCAAGAAAACCTATGAATCTGATTCAATGATCACAAAATGATACTTCTCCGCAATTGCGAAATTGCAAGCTTTCCATATTGCGTAAGCTTTTGTCACCAAAGCCAACACTCCAAACATTATTATAAAAAATGATAATCTACTGAAAAAGGTTGAACCCTCATTCGAGCGCTCGTAGAGGCAACCGTGCTTGAAAACACTGTTTGGATAAGACAATTGTACTTCATTGGAATAAAATCATGTCAACAATTTTCTATTGTAACAGCCTCAATGAGATACAACTAAAGACTAAAGTAATAGGAGATTGTAAAACCTTTATGCCGACTTAAATATAAGGTATAGAGGGAAATATATCGCACTGGCAACAGAATTACATGCATAGTATGTGTCTTCCCACCACTTGTAAACACCATAAGCAAAAACAATTCATGCTTAATCAACAGACTTATGTTAGCTTAAAAACTTAAGTTTAAGTCAATAACACTACCTATCACTAAGCTGAACTACTAAACTACAATTAAGAAACTAAGTTCACTTAGTTCTAGCTCTCAATTATAACACCACCATCCATGATCCCGACCTCTAGCATCACCATATCTACCACTATGTTCACCTTTATTTTGAGCAGAAGGCTTCCAATATGGGACCAGTCGCTTCTTCAATGTAGTTATCATCATCCCTTAAGATGTTAACATCACCCCAAATTATCCGGAAATTAAAACACTTATCTAATCATCACAAATACAAAATCCCAATCCTAGTTTCAGCCCTATTTTGTTTTCAGTTTCATTAAAGTGACCTCAAACAAAGATCTAGTCAATCCAACGCAATATAGTCCCAATTACACCTTAAACAAACATCTCAAATGATTAAAGTTTGTTGAATCAATGAATAAATATAATTTTAGAAAATAAATACTTGGATTGCTCACACCACTGTTAACTCAATGCCATTCAACGAACATTGAATCTTATGATTTTTATTTCAAAGCTAGAGATCAGTATAGGGAAATAGGGTGGGTGTGTGAAATTAAGTGTGTTGATGTGGTTGTGTAAATTTCGTCGGACTTGTGAAATTCGCTATGGTGGCTGTGGTTTGTCCAACCCGTGTGAAACACTGGTTGCTGGGAGGAGCAAGAAGGGGGAGGAGGCACTGGGGGTGGAGGTAGGTTTAGAGAGAGG
>CM042191.1:4766894-4779011 GCA_023539305.1 Ilex asprella
AGAGAGTGAGAGAATACCTGTGGGTGGGTGGGCTGGTGGTTCGCTGGAGCGGGCAGGGGTTTGTTGGATTTCTGGCGTTGCTGATTGCGTGGGCAGGGGTTGTGGGTTGGGGATAGGGTGGGTGCTTGTTAAATTTGTGTGAGGAAGAGGAAGACAGAGGGCTGGTGGCATGGGCTGGGGGCAGTGGTGATTGTCTCTGACGCCGTTGGCAGTGGAGTGGATGGGGAAGCGGTAATTGAGCATAGAGAGAGAAATATGTCCCAAGCATGTTGGTGGCGTGTCCCCAACATGTCCTGAAATAAATTTAACAATAAAAAAATTGAACACTCATTTTAGCGTGTCCGACACATGTCCAACACCGACACTCGGACCAAAAATAGAGTTTCCGTGCTTCCTAGCTTATAATGCATGAATAAATGATCTAGCTGTTCCATTTTGGAGCAACATTTTAGTTTGGATAGCTAAATCCGGACCCCTCTTGTTACTGCCTTCATTGTTGGGAATCTCATGTAAAAAGCTTGTCATGCAAAGATGATGCATTTTTCTCTGGTAGGTTGCCATGATGATATCATGAAAGAAACACTAGCCCTACTAATTTTCTTGAAAACACCACATCCATGTCGAAAGGGTGAAGAGGAGACCAAGAGTTCTCCCAGTTGGGAAGGGACCACCTTTTGCCGACGTGAGGACCCTGTTTCAAGTCTCAACCCCCTCCCTAACATAAAACTGAAAGCTAGGATATAATTGACTAGAGTGAAATAGGTCGTTTTTGGATTCTAAACACCTCTTTTCCTTGATGAAGAAAACATGTTTGAAGATTCAGAATGTCAGATTTTGGAGTTTTACAGGAAGAAGTTATGGTTCTATCTAGTAAGATGATGAAAACCAATAGTCCATATAGAAAGTGATATTTTGTTGTGTGATTTTACCCAATCCTCACCGGGTTGAGTTGTACTATTCTCTGTCTCCATCTCCTCTAACTTTGTCATTGTCTTCTTAATTTTCTCAATGTCCTTTAAGCTTTCTAATCCTCACCAGATGATTTGACTGAACTTTATTTCTCTCATTCAAAGCCTATAGTTTAGGGCCCTCAGTCCTTCCTTGGAGCCCAAGACTTGAGCCATTTAAAAGATCACAAGGACCATAAAATTTGTTCAGAGTAGCAAGTAGGAACTTCTTTTCCTTAATTGAAGCCCTAAATCTTAATGCTTTCTCTTTCCTTATCAAAACCTGAAATTCCAGTATTTGACTAACCGTCAAATCTATTTAGCTACCAAAGAATCCATAACATCTGAAAGTATTCTTCTGCTGTGTAACATCCAACTTTGTATCATCTTTTAAAGTAGTGTGTTTTGCACACTTGTACTGCATCAACAGGCTTCTCTTTATTAATCATAATAATGTAATAAATGTGTTTGGCAAAGCAAAAAAAGGTCTTGGCCTTCTCAGTAATATGGGACGTTTGTGGAATCTTTTGTGATACTCTTTTTGCTTGGTATTTCACGGTATGTTCATTTACTTCCTAATCCAATGTTCTTATTGGTTTGCAGGCTGAATTTGACCCTATAAGATGGCTGGATAAATCATTAATACATCTATGTTCTAGATTTGGTGATTACCAAAAGGACAGCCCGTCTTCTTTCAGCTTGTCTCCTCGGTTTTCAATATTTCCTCAGTTTATGTTTAACTTACGACGCTCTCAGTTTGTCCAGGTGTTGTTGGTTTTCGATACATATCCCTATTCTGGCATCTCTCTTTTTTTTTCCACACTCTAGCTTTCATTTTCTGGTATTCAACTCTATCATTTTCCCCACCATTTGGATTCAGGTGTTTAACAACAGTCCGGATGAGACAGCATATTTTAGAATGATACTGGACCGGGAAAATACTGCTAATTCAGTCGTGATGATTCAGCCTTCTTTGATCTCTTACTCTTTTCATTCTGCTCCAGAACCAGCTCTCCTTGACGTAGCTGCCATTGCTGCTGATAGAATTCTTCTTCTGGATTCTTACTTTACCATTGTCGTATTTCATGGTGCTACTATTGCTCAATGGCGAAAAGCTGGATACCATAATCAGCCTGAACACGAGGTATTCTTTTTGGGAATGTGAACTTACACGAATATTTAAAGTTTAACTCTCATTTCATTTTTAAATGTTTTTTTTATTGTTCTGTTGGTCATATGTTATGTGAGGTTGGCGGTCTTTTTTGAAGCTGAACTGTAACTGCTAAATGGATGACACATCATTGGTTGACATGACGGCCTTAAATGGAAAAGAATTCAGGAGTTCTTGATTCTATAAAACAAGGAGAATTTAGAGTCTAGGTCTATTCTCGTAGGCTGACAACAACCATTGACTTTGGTTCTCTAACTTAATGTCCTATTGCACAGCATTTAAGTCGGTAGCTACTTTGAAATTTTAGATGTCTTCATGATCTTTTTCAGCTAAGGCTGCCAAGTGACGTTGAGACGTCTCCATGATCTTTCTTTATTTTCTTTTTCAGGTTTTCTTATCGTAGGAGAAGGATGATAGGATAAACTTTCAATCTTAGCTTCTTATTTCTGGATGGAGAAACATTTTCTCATTGTATACCCTTGTAACCACGTTTGGGACTGAAAGCATTGGCCTCGATCCCAGCAGTGGATTTTTCTGAGCTGCAGCCCATTGTATTTCCATATTTGGAAGCTAAAAATTTTGGTCATCACCATTTCCGTAACTTTAGTTAGTCTTGGGATGCTCCATCCCTTTCCTTCTGCATCTTTGACTTCCCACTTTATTTTTTCTTCCTATTTATATATTGGCGTAGGTAGGGAGAAATTCCAGAGAAACTTCGTGCCATTACTGGTCACCTGCTTTGTGTTTCAAAAAAATAGAAGCTGTTGCAGTAAAATTTCTCCCCCTCCTATTCTCTCTTCTTCTTCTTCTCCTTTGTTTTTATTTCTTTCTTTATATCTTTCCTCTCCTCTTCCTCTCCTCTTCCTCTACTCTTTTTGTCTGTACAATTTCTGTATTGGGTGGTTCATAGGTCACCCAAACAATTGTATGAGTGTGTATGACATAGCACAACTAGCTATTCCATGTGGTGGCTGGCATAACAAGTGTGGAGTTCAATGAGATGATTTTGGAATTTACTTCATCGTCCTTACACTGTTCTACTTCCTTTTCCAATTTGAGTTGACTCACTTACCCCAAATTCCTATGCTGATTGCGAACTGGGATTGTTACAATCAAGACTTCGTATGTCAATTGTTAATCCAATTTCATGTTTGCTTCCCACTCAAACTATTGGTGGACGGGATCCTGATTGATAAGGATACTAATTTGCATGGTTGAGGGATCCAGGTTGATGAGTCTATTGGCTTGTATGATAGACGTCCAGGTTGATGGGTTTTACTAACTTGTGAGGGAAAGGTTATAGCTCCTGAATCTGCCATATGAACACTAAGTTCGTTAGGTTTTAATTTTATGGCTGCAATTTATAATTTTTTAAATTTCCTTTTACTAGCTCATTCGATACCATCTGTCCTTGCAGGTATTTGCTCAGTTACTACGAGCTCCCCAAGACGATGCAAATGTGGTAATCAAGGAAAGATTTCCAGTACCTCGTTTAGTCATCTGTGATCAGCATGGCTCCCAGGTCATTAATTTTGTCCTTTACAGTTGCGATATTAAAGTATCAAGTATCAATAAGGCTGTGCCACCCACCATCCTTTGAATGTCCCATATATTTTTTTTGGGTGTTAGCATTATTGATATATGATTTCTTAGGTGTAAGGATCATTAATATATGCTACTTGTGGTTTGCTTACTCACCCTGTCAGCCGTAATAAAGCTGGCTGGATTTAAGTTGTTCTCTATTTGGGTACCTATATACTACTTGGTTCATCCATGTTCGAGAAACTAGGAATAAAATGGCATTTTCAAACAAAACGATAGTTTGTTTACGGGAACTACATAAGAAGTCCCAATTTGGTCCAACTTTTGTTTTATTGATAAGAAACGATAATTTTATTAATAAATATGTCAAAGCATTGCAAAAAAAAATCAAAAGTGGACAAACCGCCCAACCCAATGACTGGTGAAGACAAAATCATACATAACACAACCATGGACTTTATGACCATGTTACATTCCATACAATGTTCTCTAACTCGCAATCAATTAAAAAGAGGAACATTCTCGAAATCCTTTGGCGTTGAGGCGTAAAAAGAAGGTCAAAAAATAAATTTGATTCCCAAAATCCGAACCTTCAACTCGATTTCTTTTTTAACCAAATACCCATGTAGAAACAAAGAGTGCACAAAGCTAAAGGGTCTTCCCTCTTTATCTCCTCCAAAACCCATAATGCTAAGGAGGTACATAGATGACATGGACCTTGGTGCCACCCAATAGAGTCCCACAAAGTGAAGTAATTTGTTCACCAGTGATCGCAAAATAGGGCTATGCAAAAATAAATAATCTACTCTCATTATCTCCTTACAGATAACGCACCAATGTGGAAGAAGGCAAGTTTTCAGACATCATTAATATTGGTCTTATGATGAGCAATTATTGATACACACATTTTCATCTTTATAGGTTCTTCGGGTTTCTAAGGCCCCGTTTGGTAACGTTTAAGTTTTTCGTTTTTCGTTTTTATTTTGATATTTAGAGAAAACAAGAAAAAAAAAACTTGTTTGGTAACTGTTTATGTTTTTCGTTTTTTTCATCGTTTGATAAACGATGGGCGATTTTCAAAAACCAAAAAAAGAAGTTTTTGGTTTTCGTTTTTCGTTTTTGAAAAACGAAAAACGGAAACGTTACCAAACGGGGCCTAAATGTTCAACAATGGATGGAATAATGGAAGTGAAGAATTATCAATTAAGTAGTCAAAGAATGAATTACATGAGAAAATATCCATTGGGACATTGATCAACATCTTTTATTCAATGACTTTTTGTAAGGTAACATTGTTAAGCATAGAAAAAAGTACCGACAACTTCGAACATTCCCTATCATTAAAACTCGTACCAATACCAAAAGTCCTAAGAAACCGGATGGGAGTATGACCAAGCTAGACCAGCAATGTAGTTGCCAAGATGAAAAAAAGATATGATAAAGATGAACTAGCAAATGAAGACTCCCTAACTAAAACATCTTCTCGAAAACAAAGTATTCGATCTCTCACAATGAACTTAACCTTCTGAGAAAAGCAAGGTTCATGGACTACGAAGATTGCTCCTTTCAACCCCATTAGCATCCCATCGGGGCGCTTGTATCCCATATTTTCTCTTAATGACAGAATGCCACAATAAATCTTGCTCCAAAAGGAATCTCCACAGCCATTTACCAACTAAGGCTACAATCAAAAGACCGTCTTTAGTTTTAGGCCGAGACACCAACCACTTCCCAACAGATCATGTCATCTTACTTCCCAAACCCATCACTCCCTGTAAAAATCTCTCTTTTAACTCTTTGACTTTTCTTATCACTGAACAAGACATTTTAAAGAGAGACATGTTATAAATAGGAATACTGGCCAAGGCAGGCTAAAACATCATTAATCTATCCCTAGAGATTAAAACTTTCTTCTACTTGGCTAATCTTTTATTTTCCCAATAACACGATCAAAAAAAAAATCTTCAGACATTGGATTACTCTATAAAGGGAGAGCTACCTAAATACTTGAAAGGCTAACCACGCACAGAGCACCCCAATTGCATAGCCAACGTATTTATCTTCTCCTAACTATAATTTATGCACACAATTTGCTCTTATCCCTATTAACCTCAAGACTATAAATCACACTAAACACGACAACAAATTTTTTATATTTATGAATTTCTCCTCCGCCGAAAAAAAAGATATAATATCATCTGCAAATTGCAAATGAGATACCATTAACGTATACCTCCCAATGACAAAACCTTTAACCAAATTACATTTGTATACCCTTTCCATTAACCCACTCCATCCATCATCCACCAAAGTGAACAAATATGATGATAAAGGATCCCACTGATTGAATTCTCTAGATGCTTTAAAGCTGTCCCTAGGTTTCTCATTCTTATTCTTAGCATCCCCAATACCTTTCTTCAAAAGCTTTCATTTCTTAGGGAAATCCAAAAAATTTCAATTCACGTGGCCATTTGCTTTGTCCAACTCAATTTTCGTTGAATTACCCCGCCAATTTTTTTACTCCATAAACCTCAACAACATCATTAGCTACAAAAGCCATATTTATAAATTGTCTCCCTCTCATAAAGGGCCCTTGAAATCTAGAATAATATCATTCTAGCACTCCCAAAGGCTAACTAAGAGAACCTTTGGAATGATCTTATACAAACTTGTAACTAAAGCTAATAGGCTTGAAATCTTTCAATTTCAAAGAGTTTACTTTTTATAACGTATGGTAAATAAACGTAGTATTTGTAACAACATTGAACACACAATTGTGAAAAAACTCCTCAAAATTCTTTTCTTACCTCATCCCAATAATCCTAAAAAATTGTCATAGTGAAACCGTTTGGAATTAGAGCTTTTCTTTTACTACATGTAAAAATAACTCTCCTAACTTACTTTTCGTCAAAAGACATTTTCACCCACCTTACTATCCTTCCATGAATGGGACTTCACTCAAAACCAAAGTAAGGCTTGGACTATCATTGGCTGAATATAGTTTAACAAATAATCTATCCATCTCTCTCTCAATGATAACCTCATCAATTATCAAACCATTTTCAAGTTCCAATTTATCAAGGATTTCCTCACCCTACTACAATTTACCTCTATAAAAAAGTGTAGAATTATAATTACCTTCTTTTACCCATTTAATTCTTGATTTTTGTTTGAATCTATTTTTTCCTTTAAACAACACTCCTCAAGTTTATTCGCCCTCTCCTCTTGTTTCTAAATCCTTTATCCAAAACCTATTCTTGGAGTAAATGATCTGACATCACTGCCCAGTGCCTTCGTCAATGACTTGGTTTCCACTAATACCCTGCTGCAGATTGTTTCCCCTCGGGTGTGGTGAGCAATGGTTCAATAACAATATATAAAATTCACCACCCTTGGATAACATCCTTTCTTCTTTGCTAGAATGAATTTTCTGGGCTCATATTACAAGTGGGGTAATGAAGGTTCAAAGAGCTTAGTTTACTGGGGAATTATAAAACAGGAAGATCTTTTCCCACGAGAGCAAAAAACCATATTACAGTGGGCTTGGAAGATGTTCAATTTAATGGAGGAAGGGGCCAAATTTGTCTTCCGTCCCAAGTCGGTGGAGAGAGGAAAAACTTTGTTAGATTTTAAATATTGATGCTTTGTGGTTTGTGATTTTCTGCATAAATCATCGAAGGTGGCGTTTATTGATTGAAATATATAGAAGTAAAGATCCAAATTTCGTTTTGGTTTTGGTCACTTAGGAAACACAAATGCTTTGGAAATGTTTTGAAAATGTTTTTGTAAACACAATGGAAACAGATATAAAATTTGAAAATTTATTTCCAAAACATTTGGAAGGGACATTCATAATACTGGATGTGGACATTGGACATAAAATGAGAGGATATTGGCAAGGATTTGAGGAACTTTGCTGGAGTTAAAATTGATGGAAGAAAATTTGTAGAAGTGTCGAGAATGCGGTAATAGCCAGAGACTAAGCCTTGTAGCTAAGAGCAGCTCACCTTACATCATAATTGATTGGAGTTTAGATGTAGATTGCACGTTTTCCGTACTTGGGTTGAATTATTTGTAGAGATGCTGGATGGCCCATTGGGGTACGTGCTCATCTTATGTGGCGGAAAGTGGGAGTGCAGGTATGGATGAACAGCCTAGAAGGCCTGAAAGAAACTCTTGAAGAATGTAGAGAGCAAACTATGTGATGGATATAATACTTCACACAAGATTGTTTACATTAGATCCATCTTTCCTCTGCATTGAAGAGACAAGTAGTTTATTAATGCCTTGTAGTTCCAAGAACATGCTTTTAACACATTGAAAAAAAACCCAAAGACCCGATATCATAAATGCCCCGAAACAAGATTAATTTTAGATCTATCTAGATCTGTACTTCTACTGGAAAAGTGGCTGCATCAGATTCCCCTGGTTGCAGAAAACTTGTCCTTGAGTTTGGCTTTGATATTATACTCATCTTTGAATCTAGATTACCAACCATTCTATGGTTTTTGCCCATTTAAGTACTCTAGAAAGTTGATCTTTAATAGCTCCCAGAAAACTGCCGAACCAGTCTGCACGGTGTCTTATTTTGGGGAAGTCCACAATTGTCACTTTCACAACTTGTCGTCTTCAAGAGTATGAAATGTAACAGTTAACTTGGGCGTTTCATAATTGTACACTGTTGTGAAAATTCAAATAAAAAAGGATCACTATAATATGGTGATGGTCGTATTTGACTTGGCACCTTCTGATCCAATATCGTTCCATGTCCATGTAAACCACGAGTCTCATGTGACTCGGTTTAATCTATCCAAAAAAGTTTTCTTTCTCAACGCAAGAATAATAACAGAATGGGAATGATAATGGTGAGGCCATTGAATGAGAAATCACGACCTTAAACAATTGCTTGTAGCTCTAGTATCAACTTGATGCGCTGAACAACTATGATCAGAATCCTTTCAGGGTCTAGCATTGAGATTTCCCCTAATCGGAAAGGTTTAGTTTCTTATAACAATAACACGTATATTATGTAGTAGTCTTTGTAATTTGTTGTCTGCCTATACTTGCTCTGTACAGGGGTTTGGACTCCTTGTTTTCTTTCTGTATTATTTAACCTATCAAAAATATATATTCGTCCAATGCAAACATCCTACGAATAATGGTGATAGTTAGTTTTTCATAACAATGACATCGTATATTACCATAGATAATAGTATCATGAATTTGCACAGGCCCGTTTTCTGCTAGCAAAATTGAATCCTTCGGCTACATACAACTCTGATGCTCCTCCTGTTCCTGGGGGGGATATTATCTTTACAGACGATGTCAGCTTTGAGGTTTTCTTGGATCATCTTCAGCGGTTGGCAGTCCAATAGAATTCTTTTGACATTATCTCAGGAGGTTAGCGGTGAAAGATAATATAACCTCACTTTCTGCAATTTTGTAAAATGTTTTCTAGATTGTTTTGTACAGCAATATATTTGACCATCTCTCTTTTCTTTTTAATATTTGTTTCCGTTGGCTTAATTATTTGAAAAATCTTTAATGCTTCTATTATGATGTCAATAATATTGAGTGATATTCATAGCACGGTTTCATTCAATATGAACTGTGTGGTTCTCAGCGACATCTCTTGGCTTATTTTGTGTGTATGCCAGTTCCGCATGTTTTGGCTATCTATTTCATCCATTCCACCAAGTAGAAGCAGATATCAAATTTGCAGTCACAAAACCATGGGATTTATTTTTGTTTTAAGTAGTTCGCCCAGAGCTAAGTTTGTCAGATATATGAGCCTCAGTGATCTCAAATGTCCCATGAGATAAGTTTGTCACATTACGCATGTAATTCATCGTGGAAGCATTTTTTATCCTAGCTCTCTGGTACCAGTTGCGTTGACTCAACAACAGATTCTAAAAATGGATTCCGGAGAAATTTTTAGAACAATCGGATGGTACATTCAGTACATTTATTTACTAATTAAAGTTATAGGGGGAATCCCTTGCAAACCTAAAAGGTAGTCATGTAGTGCCTGAAACCCTGTTGAGATCGTCAATATTGCTTGTTTCTTAGTTGAATAGCTAATGGTATACTGTCTTGTGGTTCTAGAGGAACCTGAACAAGAAGAGGCAACTTGTAGTTGTACGTATCTCATTTCCTTAACCTTCTCGTATATAAGGTATTTTGAATCTAAAGCATTTCTAGGTGGTTGAATATAAATACTATACACTGAATCATTCTTCTAAATTGAAACTATGTCATAGATAGATACCATGCACGGCAAAAGCCTCTAGTAAATAATGCTAGTCAGTGATATTTACTGTTCTAGTTGTTAATGATTGCCTGTTAGCCTTTGCAGTTAGACAATAGTTGCAATTACATCCTTAGTGGATCCAGTGATTGAATATGTTCTCCAGTTTGGTGGGTTGGCTGACTTTTTGGTTATGATACCAAGCTAAAACTCAGATATGCATTGGAAATTAAATGTGGGAGGCCTCAGGCCTAAGCAAGGTGTCAAAATGTGTATCAAAACGTGTATCATTTTTCATAAATAATGTATCGTCTATTGTAACATTACGATACATTCAACTTAAATTTATATGCATATATACCTCAAAATACGGCAATATATGGCGTCTAAAATAATAAAGAATACCATTTCAGCTCACTTATCATTTTGTACGATGTGTGTTTCTACGATGCATGTTTCTGATAGAGATTGAAAGTGAGACAATCATACGTCTTCGTGATAAAGATTGAAATATAACTAGGTTTTATCTCTTTGAAAGATAAGAAGAATAAGATGCAAGAGAAATAAGAAAAAGAAGATGATCGAGAGTTTCCTTTGGTTGAGAATAAACCAAAAAAGAAAAAGTAGCATAAATGAAACGTCATCATTTCATGTTTAGGGTAAAAAGGAGTCTTGTGAAATGATGCCGTTTTGATGTGTAGAGTAAAAGACTAAAAAAAAAAAAAGTGATCGTGTGTGCATCATTTTTTCGTTTTATCGAAAAGGATCATAAGATTTGTATTGCATATCGTAAGATATGGGAAAAGAAAGATACAACTCATAGATACTTATCGTTTAGATACTATATCAAGATGTATCGTAAAATACGCATCATGTGTCGTAAGTTACTGACAACTTTACATGATTTTTTTTTAAAATCCGTATGTTCCTCTTTACCATATGTCAAAGCAAAGAACTCTTTTTTGCACCTCAAAATTTAGGCATCTAGGTCTTACTAAATGTGAAATTTGCTACAACAGAGTACTATGAAATGTTGGTGAAAATTTCTCCCATCTTACATTGTAAGCGAATTCGTATATATTCCATTCAAATTCAAGAGAAAATGAAGCACAACCTTTTACTAATCGATATAAAAATCTGATAGACAACTACTTTTACTGTGGCCAAATATGGCTTGTATCATACATATACATAAAATCTCGCGACGTGGCTTAAGTTGCCATTTTATTTTGTAAATAAACTGTTCTAGCCTTGACCTGAAGCCTGTAAAGGACAGAGTTGACTGTCCTGGTATCTTCGTTTGTCTTATTTTGAATATGTTGGTTGAGGCAAGCAATCATCTAGTAGTCCCTTTAAAATCCAAGATGACATTCACCTTTGTTATTCACAGCCAAGCCCTTGTAGCAGCTCATGAATTTTGCTATAAACTCTGTGGAACAAAATTCAAAAATGAATATCTGTAGAAGACATGGGAGTGGAACGATTGTAAAATATATTGACTGTGTGTTCCATAAATGGGGCATGTATAATTTTGAGATCAAATAGTTGTAAAGCTAAAATTACTAATATCCTCTTTGAAAGAAAATGGTTGTTCCTACTCATGTTGATGGTAGAAATGATACTTCTCATATTTATCTTAAAATAACTGCAGTTGGAGAAACAGGAGCAAGCTATATATGATCTGAGACAGAGTTGAATACATTTTACTAGCTGAATAAAATTCACTTAAGATCAGAGGAGATGAATGAACGTTGGTGTGCCACATGGAAGACAGATACAGTGCAGGAAGCTTTCATAGATCTCTAATTGAAGAATTGTTGAAAAAGGTTGCTTAAAATTGGGGATACATATCTATAATCCTCGAATTGTAGGATATAATAATAGGAATAGTGATTTTAGAATAGAAATGTGAAAGGCATTCCACAATTTAGTCATAAGATGGTCAATGAGCATAAATTTAAGTGGGTCAAATTGCAGAAGAACAATTTAAACAATTCAACCATGATCAGAAGTGTTGTCCTTGTTTACTGAGATAAAAACTGAATCATCTGATGTGCTCTAATTCTACAAATACTTCTGGTTTTAGCTTTATGATATTTCCCAAGGACATTTGTGTAAACTATTTTTAAAAATATTGAATGTCATTTCTATAATTTTTCTTTCTTTTTTCTTATGGTTTTTATGTTTTGTGGTTGGTTGCGGCTTTGGGG
>CM042191.1:4794313-4806142 GCA_023539305.1 Ilex asprella
CTCAGAGCTACGAAATCGTTGAATCAATCAGTACTTCAAAGCCATGGGACAAGTTCTAGAAAAATTCCAAGGTACTATAAATCTCCACTTCAATCCCAATCTCTATCTCTCTCTAAACATGTAAAACCCAGTTTGTATTTCCGGTTATCTCAACTTTTTCGAACTTAATCGGCACAGAAATGTATTGAAACCACGATTTCTGATGTTATGATGATGGGTTTACCAAGATTGTTCACTCTGTGAAAGTCAAGTATATGTTTCACAGTTCAATCCAAAATACAAATTTTTATGGCATATATACATAAAGTCAAACTTCTCATTTGATTGTGTGAACGAAAACCGTATAAAAATAGTGTAATCAGATTTTTTTTTTTTATATTGTGATTGAGAGCACTTTTTTTTCATTTGATTGTGTTGTTGAATTTGGTCATTCTTTCTATTTCATAAGACTGATGGTTCGAAAGTGTGTTGTTGTTTTTTTCTAAAGGTTCATCAGTTGTGTAGCCGTGTTTCTTTGTTAATTGTGTTATATAATATTAGGTCATCTTTTGTGGTTTGATGGTCCTGGCTACAGAATTTGTGCCCTTACAGGAAGGATTAATAAATATTTAAAAGGGTAACATTAATCAGGTGAATAAACTTCAACCTTACCCAGTTTTACCCAACTTGAATGAACCTATTGGAGCTTATTTGTCTTAGTTTTGAAAAGTTTTTCACCTTTTTGAAATCAAATTCGCGTAAATGATAAGATTCAAAGTGCACCTTCATGTAGTTCCTAAACAGCTATAGCTAAATGCATGTTTTTTGAAATTTGTTTCAAGTAAAAGAACCCTGCAGGCCAGTCACAGAAAATCTTCTTAAATTGGCCATCCATAATTGGCAGGAGTTAGCAGAAAATATCGTCACCTTCATGTTTATTCAAACACCTAAGAACATTGCAACTGTATTTCTGTTGGTGTTTAGTTTTGCAAAATAATCGGCCATCACTGTAAAATGCATCCAACATGTCACTTGTGAACTATGGATTTTCTAAGAACATCAATGATTTTCTCCCGTCCTAATAATTTGCATCTTTTATGGTCTGTTTTCCTCAAGAAATACTTGAAAGGATGTGGAAGGAGAGGAAAAGGAGAGAGATGCATTAAATTTTGTTTGTTTGCTAGGAGGAATGGGGAAAGAATGGATGAGGGATGCATCTTCCCTATGAGGCCGTGGAAGGAAAGGGGAGAAAGGACCACTTTTTTACCTTTTCGATATCTTGTTACACTTCTTTTTATGCATGAGGGTGTTATAATAAAGTGCAATCCGCCTTTCCTTCCTGCTCTCTTTACTTAACAACCAAACAAAGCAAGTTCCCTTTTCTAGGATGCCCCTTCTACTGTTCCTTCATTGTTTTCCTTCCAATGCCATTTCTTTGGCCAAACTGACCACTAGTGCACCCCACCAGTCCATATGTCCTTTGCTTCATACGATTGATGTCTTGTGGGTTACATTCTTTATAGTTCAAAAAAAAGTCGTGCCCTGTGCACATTGCACAAGGCTTCTGCCTACAATAGGGTCTGTTAGAAGTAATGTTAAGCAACATTATCCCCATCTTGAAGAGGTCAAATCCTACACATGAACCTTCAACATAGTTATTGGGCGGATGAGCATTTGCCATCACTTAAGGTCCGACCTCTAGTTAAAATCTATATAGTTCTTTTGAAGAATTTGAAGTGCCTTTTTCTTTTCTTTAGGAGATTCATTGGAGTTATGTATTTATCTTTGGAACTGTCATCAGCTGTTCAATGCTTGCGCGTAGTTGGATTCTAAACATTTGTTTGTTCTTTTGTATGCCTTGATGACGGTTAAAATTAAAGAGAGATTTAGTGTAGTAAGTCCCTTTTTTAGACAGCAAAATAGCTAATTTAGCTAGCATAATACCCAATTGGGCAATTATACTCTGACTTGACAAGCTGATTCCCTAAAGTACTACGACTGCCTTTAATCATACTCTTTGTTTGCATGAACTATGCAATACAAGCAACGATGTAACTTGTTCAGAGTAGATTTTGGAATGTGCTGACAAAAAAAGGTCGTCGAAGTAGAAACTGTAGCATTTTTGTGGAAATTCACCATATATGGTGTACTAGGAAAAATGAATAAAGAAACTCTAGATCAGTGCAAATTTGTGGAATATAGAGTTGGTGCGCTGAGCCATTGATCATATCGATCATGTGGTTCCTAGGAGATGACCATTCTCATTTGAGATGGATGCAAAAGAGGATGAAAGACATTTCCAGTGGGTTGAGAAGCTATTTATTCTTAGGTTATCCTATTTAGTGTTTGTTTTGGGTGATTGATGATATGGAAAAGATATTGGACTTCTTAGTTTCTTTTCTTTGCAGGACAGTGTTACCATGTCAACTTTCTCATGTTGTTTATCTCTTTGATTTAATTTGGTTGTTTTATGTTATTTCAAATTGATTCTAACAAATGGACCAAATTTCCTTTAAGGTTAATTCAGAACAATGAACCTAGCTATTGGATAGTTCCATTGGTATTCGTGGGCTTCTTTGCTTGGCACCTTGAAGTTAAAATTTTTGTGTATTCTGCTGTGGCTGGTAGTTAGGTCACTACATTGTGAATCTCGTTTCAGTCATGGGCTCATTCTTTAATGCTACCAACTTGAATATTTCATGTCGTTGTTGAGACATACTTCCCTCATTCATCTTTGATAATGTTATCACCTTGTTCAGGCAAGGAATGGAAACAAAGACAAATTCGAAAGATAACGGACAAGGTTTTTGATCGTTTCAAGAGTGAAACAGGAAAAGTTAATTTGACATTTGAAGATCTATACATTGCCGTGCTACTTGTGTACAAGTAAGAATTTTACCTATTTATGCCTTAGATTTATTTGAATTCTGAAACTTGTGAGTCCGTCCGTAATGTCATTCTTGTATTGTTAACATCATAATCTTAAGACTTAACTAATATTATTGATGTAGTGATATCAACAAGCGTTTGCCTGGGCCTCATTTTGATCCACCCTCCAAAGAGCAAGTCAAAACCATGATATCGGTATGTTCTGATTATGTGAAATTATTATTGAAGCCTATAATGTTCTGGGTAGTTTTTTCTGTCAAGGACATCAGTTAGTGGTAGAAAGAATAATGGGTATATGTTGGGCTACTCTGTTTCTGATATTGTAAAAGTGGTCGTAGTGGTGTTATTGGGAAATTATCAGATCTGCAACTGATGGTTGCACTCACGTGGGAATTTACTAGACATGCAAACTGCTCTTTTTAATGCTTAATATGCATGCACAAATGTTGCTTCTTGTGAACTGTCTTACTACTGTGTTATACTTCTATTCCCTTTTTTTTCAAATATTATTAATCATGGTTGTCGATTTGATATAATAATTGGATTGTCTACAATTGAAGTATGCCATGTTTTGCTCAGTATGATGGTGTTTTCCGAGGTGAACCTTTTTTTATTGGGAAATTATCAGATCTGCAACTGATGGTTGCACTCACATGGGAATTTACTAGACATGCAAACTGCTCTTTTTAATGCTTAATATGCATGCACAAATGTTGCTTCTTGTGAATTGTTTTACTACTGTGTTATACTTCTATTCCCTTTTTTTTCAAATATTATTAATCATGGTTGTCGATTTGATATAATAATTGGATTGTCTACAATTGAAGTATGCCATGTTTTGCTCAGTATGATGGTGTTTTCCGAGGTGAACCTTTTTTAGTGTTTCACAGCAGTTTAATGCAACTTCGTTGATTAAATTTACATTAGTATGAAGCTATATGACCTTTTTTGGAGTCCATTACTGAAAGTTTTTCTGCACGTAAAAAGGAAGCTAAATTTTATGAAGTTATGATTATTCCACTAGATCTATATTATGATTTAAGAGATATTGAGAACTTTTAACCAAGCTAATATATTTACAAACAAAGTTGATACTAGTTTATTTCCCTGGCAACAGGCTGAAATTTGCTCTATTACACTTGAGAAAACCATGAAATGCCATTTAAAATCACCTTTTGTTTTGGGGCTTTTTTGGCAAAGCTGAAAAAGTACAAGTCAACAACCAGAAATAATATATCTCATTCCTACTTTCTCGTGATTCAGTCATGGTGAGATTGAAGTACTGTGTTACTTTTGCAATCTGTTAGTGGTGCCTGTATTTCTCTTAAGATGAGAAGTCTTTAAGCTGCCCTTTCTACTGAAAATTTTCTTCCAATCAATGTGAATTGTAAGACACCCTATATTGGTAGTTTTGCTGGCTCCGTGTAATGATATTAGGATGTCAAAGATACCAAGTGGCCCTCAAGTTTCTCGACAGGCCTTTTGTGTGGTTAATCTTTGGCATTATGCTTTTGGTTCTAGATCCTGGGAAGACCTGGGAAGGTTTAAAAATGCAAAAATCATTGGGAAAAGATGATAAAATAAGTTTGAAATGGTCCATTGCCGCTACATTTGGTTCTGCCAAAATAGGAGTTTCCTGGTAGATTAGATGAAAGCTGGCCTGGTGATAATATATGAAAAAGGAGGGCTGTGAAAGCTCTAGGGGCGTACCTTGTCTGTGCCAGTTCAAAGGATCAACTCTGCAAAATCTTAATGGCTCAAAATTCAGCTTCTGCATGAAGTGGGCTGTTTTTATATGTGTCTCAACTTTCAGATAACAGATAGTACAATGTCTTATCTGTATGCAGGATTGTGATCTCAACCTTGATGGAGAACTGGATCGTGAAGAATTTGTAAAGTTTATTCAACAGTTAACAACCGATACATTCATCCTTGTTAGTCATGGATTGATTGTTACTTTGGCTGTAGCACCAACCGTTGCTCTACTCACAAAGAAGACGACAGAGGGTGTCCCAGGCGTTGGGAAGGTGGTGCAGAAGTTACCCAATTCGGTTTATGCATCCCTTGTGACCCTTGCAATTGTGCTGTTCCAGAAGTCAGGTAAGGGGATTGAGTAGAAGCATTGTTTCCTTCCACATGGGGTTCCTCCACATTGTACACAAGATAGCTGATGATATATTGCAAGCTAGCAACTCCAATTTGTGACATAGTTATTTGACACTAATATCGAATAACGCATTAAGTACAGTGTAAGGAGATACATTTCCATGTAATATGTGATTTATTCATTCTGTTCATGCTATAGAAATGGTGCTTGGGAACAGTGGTGGGGATGCCTCATATATGTAGGATTGCATGCATGGTTGATTAGAGTCCATATCGAAACCCAAGGTACAAATGAGAAATTTAATATAGGTTTAACCTTAATCTTATTATCCTTTAAGGATGGATTTTTTTCTTTATAAAAGTCAAATAATTCTTTCATATAAGAGAGTTAGTACCGTGAGTTTCCCACCAGTTCGTTGAAGTGGCGTTTATTTTTATATTTTTGTTTTTTGTTTTTTGTTTTTTACTATTGGGACTTATTCCCTTTCTCTAATCTTATTTTACATGTATAATAATTTTATATATACGTAAATTTTAAGTATTGGAGCCAAGGAGCTAGATATGTGCAAGAATGATGAAAATGACTTTGATTTACCCTTGTTTTTCTTATTTTTCCTCTATTTTTTGGCAACATAATTAGATTAGGATTCATATCCGTACAACATTTTTTAAAATTTTCTCAATTTTAGCAGCCACCATGGTTCAAACGGGACTTCTTATGTTAAAATGAGTCTTTTACTTGGAAAGGTTACTACCAAAAATTACAATTTTTTAAAGTTAAATTATAACTTTTTAAGGTGTTAATTACAACTTTAAAGGGCATGATCGATCATAGAAAGTTGGGATTGATACCGAGAGTTTATAATTGATCATGGTTGTCTGTAATTGATCATAATCTTCTCCTGAATAGTTGAAACTTCTCCTTTCAAAATTCTAACTTTTACCATAAACCATGGTAGTTGGCTGTACGGTGCCAGGAAAAAAAATTTGGTAAGAATTTACCCTCTTATTTTGGTCATCTACAATTATAAGAAATTGAAGTTACACCATCCCACATCATTAAATTGGGATGTTGCTATAGCAACCTAGGACACTGCCTTTACAACCTTATTTTGATGTCTACTTCCCTAAATTCGTTCAATGAAAGATTTTGGGCCCTCTTTTGTTTCTGAAAAAGTCATCATTTGCCTTTTGTTCTAATTAGAAATAGAATCATATCCAACGCATAAGAAAATATAGATAATCTTATTCTTTTTAATAATAAAGTTGATTTTTGTACTCGTATCTGATATTTTGAAGAGATAAGAATGTGAGATAGGGCGCAAAGCATAGTGCATATCATCCCTCCCTCAAATTACTCGAAATTCTATCATTTGTCAAAAGGGTTTATAACTGTGTATTACCCAAAAGATTTATAGTTAGACATATAGAGGTGAATTGTACCGGCATTACTAGCAATACTTTTAACCAAGCTAATTTTTATTAAAAAAAAATTCTTCATCAAACTAAGATGACTCTATATTAATCTGGGCGTGTTATAGACTCGAATCATAAAAATAGTGTCTGAGTACATAAAAATAAAAAATATTTTTATTGCTTCTCTTGGTGAAAGACCAAAAATGGTGGATGCCAAATGCTAGCAAATTTTGCCACGTGAAAAAACTATGGCCAAACCCATCTTGTCAGTCATGTAACGTGGGGCACAACAGAGGTGTTGTTCTTTAAAATAACGTTATTTTACACATGAAACGATATCGTTTTGTGTGTAAAAACAACATCATTTTAAGAACAACGTCTATAACAGAGAATTCGGATCTTAAAATGTGTTACATCAATTTTCTCCCCAAAATCCCATATTTACTTCCAAAGTTTCATTGTCATATCATTTTTATGTGTAAACTACCTCCGCTTCTCACGCTCTTTTGTTTTCTGTCCATCTTATTGTTGGTTACCTACAACTCAACTCTATGGAGGAAGAAAGAGAAAGAGAAAGAGAAAGAGAAAGAGAGAAATTCTTGAATTTTTAGCTACTCAAACCTCCTAGAGAGAGAGAGAGAGGAGTGCAGGCCTTGTAAGAACAATAAATGGAAGACGAAAGGGGAAGAGATGTTAGAGTCCCTCTTATATCTTCCCTATTCTGCCTATTTGTAGTTTCTGGTGGAGTCTTCCTTATTCTCTACGTTTTTACACCACAACTTTCCCATCCTTGGTTTCCCATTGCTGCATTGATCCTAATAGGCTCCCCATGGTTATTCTGGTTCCTAACCTACATCTACACGTGCATGAAAGTTTGTTTCCGTGGCAGCCGCATCGAAGACCGCCAGATTTCACGGCGTGGCAACCATGGAATGCAGAGGGCAACCACCATGACCAACACAGCCACAACGACCAATGCCACGTTGAATTCGCCTAATGATGCTGCAGTGATGGTGGAAGAGGAGGAAAGTCGAGGCTATGGAGGAGGAGGAGGAGGAGATTCATTGGTTACATCCTCAAAGGAATGTGAGATGCCATTAAACTTACAAGTTTCATCTTGACAATCTGCAAAAAAGGGTATCAATTTTTTTCAGGAATCGATTTCCCTACACATTATACGTTGATGGTGATGAATTTTTCTAAAACGCCATGGATATATATAAGCATGTTCATCAGAGGGAATGAAAGCCGATTTCCAATGGACTCAAGGGAAAATGCCAGAGAAATTTGGGAAATGGATTGAGAAATATAACTTGCTGAGACAAATACAGATGGTCCATGAATGAGGATGATGGAGCTACATGTAATTACTGAAAAAGACATTCATTTGACAAAGGACAAAGACCAAAGAATGATCCATCTAATGCATAGAAATTCTTCTTTTTTCTTTTAATGTTAATTGACCATGTTTATACAAATGTATAGTAATCAATTGCATGTAAGCTTGTAGCAACACAAACATGAAAGCAAATTCTCCATGCCATGCAAGTTTATACAATCCTTCGAGTATGATTTCTATAAACAAGTGACATAAAACTATACATTTAGATGAATATCACCTCATCAATGTGTCATCATGCCAAGTTCATCAAGGATTAGGTAAAGACTAATATTGTTTGAATGGAGACTCTGTTAAGAACTAAGATTTGCCATTATACAGTTAATGATAAATACTGCTCTAACATTTGCTGCGTCCTTCTACACAACTCTCGTAGAATATATAGGTGATAGAAGTGCATACATCCCAACATTGGAGGTTGAATACTTGGAAGCTTTTTTGCAACAAATTCACATGTCTCAAAATTTTTGTTGACTCTACATGAACTAAGTAATGTTTCCCAGCAGCCAGCAATCCTGATCTACCAAGGAGAACAACTAAGCAGACATAATGCTAAGGTTTTCGAAACCCAATTCCAGTTCTTCTGCACTGAATTGAACGTTTTTCTAGATCTCATCGATTATTGTCAAATGAGCACAGTTAGTCAAGAGACCTAAATAAGTAATCACAGAAGGTGAGACTGAGGGCTTGTATACCAGAACCATGTCATATTTGTGCCACAATCATGGGATTCCATGCCTCTATATCACGATTTTTAACCCTTTCAAACACAGCAGCAGCAGCAGCATCTTTTAAGATTTTCCAACAAATCTTGATCAGACAGAGGTGCACTGCTCTTCTCCAATCATGTAAAAGCACACCACACACTGAGATCATACTAGTATCACAAATCCACTTCGCAACATATGGACATTCAAAACTATCTTTCCATACCCAGCAACCATATGTTCCATCTTGTTGCATTTTATCCTGTTCGAGCGAAAAATCTTGTTGAATTTATCATCTTGTTGAACATATCCCTACAATACCAAACTCCATGGCATCTTCATGAACAATTCAAGAGCATCTTCCAACATCCATTCTGAACAGAACCACCAACCATCGAATTCCATGCAACAATGTCTCTCCGAGGTATCTTGTCAAATAATTCCCCCCCCCCCCCCAAAAAAAAAAACCCAAGAATCATTGCTGTCCAAGCCACCACATATTTTTGGTCTCTCCTGAAACAAGCCCCTAGCTTTGTCTACTCGCCCACCGCTCAAACAACACGCTCTAATGCTAGTCCATGAACCCATGTCATGTTGAGGAATCACAACCAGCCAACGTAGGATTATAAAGCAACAAACTTTTTATAGAAGCATGATTGAACAATTTTTTGGCTTCACTTTACAAGCCTATATAACACACCCTTCAATAATAGGCACCCAGGACAGAGTTCATATCAGCATCGCCTCGAACAATTCTCTAGCCTCTTTAATTCTTCCATTTCTTACATAACCTGATGGGATTGAATTCCAACAAACAGCATTCTCTTCATTTTATCCTATCAAACAAAGTTCTTGCCACTTCTAACCTTCAACATTTTGTATACCCGCATAACATTGCAGTCCAAGAAACAATATCTCTTCTCTACTCGGCATATCATCAAGTACCTGGCGATCCTCATGAATCATCACATTCTTCTGAGCTCAATTTCTACTTCATCCACATCAATCGACTGCACCGTTTGGTTGCAGAGAAAATGTTCAAGGAAACGAAAATAAGTCATCCAATAAGTTTCCTCTGTTGCTTCAGGAACCAAACAGGGGTTGATGCAATTTCCTCCCTTTTCCTTTTCCTTTTTCCTTTTTGAATTTAAAATGGATTTTTAATTGCTCCAATTTATTCTCTGAAATGTGTAATTTATTTTAATCGACACCTCTATTAAGATTAAATCGATAAATGAGATAGATTCCGTTAATAACAACAATTAATCTTAACGGATGATATCAATTGAAATAAATTACATAGTTCAAAGAGTAATTCAAAAAAAATATCATAATTTTGAATAGCATGAATAAAAGTACAGATCAAGTCGTGTTATGAAAAAAGTACAAAAATTCTTTTTTTTTTTTTTGGATTGACCTTATTATTTTTAATTTATATTGTGTTTAATCCATTTATTTTAAAAATCAATACATAATATTAGTTCAAAAATTTTAAAAGAAATATCATATATACTCTTCTCGCAAATCCAATTAAAAGTGTGGCTTGTTTTTAACACTAATCTAAAAAAATTTATTACTAGTCTTAATTAGTCGAGTTATTCTTGAGTTTCTGTTGCATAAGAATTCATATTAATGTGCACGATTGATAATCTAATTATGAACTCTCCAACCCAATAATTCAACAAAAACTTGTCCAAATTATTTTAGATCAACCAATTGTAGATTAGAAAGTATAAGAGCTGTAATAAAGGGATCACCTATGTTTCTTGTGGAAAAAAAAAACTAGCCCACTTTCTCAAAATATTTTTTTTTTTAAAAAGTCACCATTGACATTGTTAATCCAACCACACAAAAGTCATATATATACAACTTTACTATTGCATATGAAAAAATTGTTCATCCAATTGAAAATAATGACATTCAAAGACTTATACCCACCGCCTTCACATTTAATAGGTAATGTTAACGTAACCCTATTTCCACTATTTCAATCATTTCGACATTTTTTTTGGGTTCTTTTTTTCCGGACGCCCTCATGGCATGACTATATAATTAATAGGTTTTCTTGCACATAGAAGGTAATATAGTTGTGCGAATTTGTTGATGTTGCACTCATAAAGTGAGTATGCCCCAATTTTTTTATTCTCGAGGAGTCGTATAAAGTAATATAAAGAAGGTTAAAGTTCTCAAAAAATAATTTCAGTTAATGAGCTAAAAAGTTCAAAGTATGTAAAGTAAAAAGAAAAAAAAATTAAACTTTAATCTTATTATTAAGTTACTTTTTTTTAATTGAAGTAGAACTCGTCATATATGAATAACTTCTTCTACCAATGCATCATGAGTGATTTATATATATATGTATTTTTTAAATCAGAGCATTGCAATGGGGACTTGACTATGGTACCCAAAAAAAAAAATTCAATTACCATATCTCTAACTTCTATTACTTCAATTGTATTTTTATAATTTTTTTGGGTCATTTTACAATCATTTTTTTTTTTTACAAAAAATTACCACTTTTATGGGTAATTTGTCATATTTATGGATATTTTTACTATATTTTTATCATTTTTGTGATAATTATTTTTATTATTTTTTGAATACCATAATAGTAATAAAAATACCAACAAATGTGATAAATAGAGATATGGTACTTGGTTCTGTAGTCAACTCTTTAAAATGGATATGAATTCGATTTGTTAATTTAATGTTACTTCAACGAAACTCTTAAATTAAAACCAAATTTCAAGGGTCATAATAAATTAAATCAATAAATTAACTCTTACTCCTAATCTTATTACAAAAACAGCTGTCATGGGAGACTAAAACAGGTCTGTCCAAAGACTACAAACAAAAACATATTTGTCAAATGTGCCTTCCAATCACAGCATTATTTCCTGGCGTGCTTTTATTATAATATACCACTAGGAGTGTTCAAATTTTCGATTGGCCACAAGTTCCTACCCTACTCGATTCTATCTTACCTTAAAAATCGGTTAGCCACAAAAATCGAGTAGGAATGCGGAAGAATTTTTGTTCTTCCAATTAAATCGGGTAGGAATGCGGAATAACCATCTATTTCCGCATTCCTACCGTACCCTACCCGCATTAATTTTGTATTTCATATTGTTTAAACTGAAATTAATTGTTATTATATTTGTGAAACAATTATAGTGGATTGATGTTCATACTTTCTTGTGTTTTATTATAATTGTTGTTGTAGTTGTTTTTTATTTTAATGTTATTGATTTATTGTGTTGTTAAATTGGTGGATGTTATTTAATTAAATTGTTAAAATGATCCAAAAATTAATAGTTACAAAAGTATTTATCC
>CM042191.1:4833497-4853618 GCA_023539305.1 Ilex asprella
TCAGAGTACGGCACTAGAGGAATCCCATCTTCATCTCCAAAGTATCCTACATATTCTCCGTCAGAGAATCATATTCCCGGCCGAACTTCAGGTCCAGTTCATGCAGGAGTTCCATCTCCGACGCCCATTTACTCCGGCGATTTTGGATTTTCAGAGTACGGCTCTAGAGGAATCCAATCTTCATCTCCAAAGTATACTACATATTCTCTGTCGGAGAATCAGATTCCCGGCGGAACTTCAGGTCCAGTTCATGCTACAGTTCCATCTCCGACGCCAATTTACTCCGGCGTTTCTGGAATTTCAGAGTACAGCACTAGAGGAATCCGATCTTCATCTCCAAAGTATCCTACAAATTCTCCATCGGAGAATCAGATTCCCGGCGGTACTTCAGGTCCAGTTCATGCCGGAGTTTCATCTCCGACGCCCATTTACTCCGGCGATTCTGGAATTTCCGAGTACGGCACTAGAGGAATCCGATCTTCATCTCGACAGTATCCTCCAGATTCTCTGTCGGAGAATCAGATTCTCGGCGGTACTTCAGATCCAGTTCATGCCGGAGTTCCATCTCTGGCACGTAGTTACTTCGGAGAAGTTGGAAGCAGTATACCAAGCGAAGCACCGGGGAGTATTCAAGACCGCATAGAGAACAATGTACGCGGAGATTCATTCCGATCTTCGTCACCGGCGAGGCAGGTATCTGATCCGGGCGATTCGTACTGCTCTCAGTCACCTGTAGATTCGTTCGACGTCGTTTCGTCCCTCCCGATAGATGTTGAAGGTGGAGATCTCTTCTGCCCAGTAACATTACGGAAATTACGAGATGGAGAAGACATGCAGGGTGTTGACGTGGCTGATTCACATCCATTAGATTCTTATTCTGAAAGAATTACTCAATCTGCACCGTTCACTGGACTTGCTGAACTTTCTGGAGTGACCGAGGATGGTCAAGTATCTGAGTTTGAAGTCAACATCGACAAAGTCAACGAGATTGGTTCTAATCGAATGAATGATTTCAACGTCGCTGATGATCTATTCTTTTACGGTTGATTTCTGCCACGTGGCACAAATTTTCCGAGGAAAAACAGTGCTTCTGTACCATTTGTCAATAAATAGAATTGAATTTTTCCTTTTATATTAACTCCTCAACAACGAAAAGCGTATTTTTGTTTTTTTTTAAAGATAATTATAGATTAATAAATAAATTTCAAAGCGACGGTATTTAGATAATTATAATTACTAACAATACAACTAAGTGTGGAAAAATACCCACTTTGACATTAGACAAAACTCATCGTTGAAATACTTCCACCATTCGGGTGGTTTCGTACTTTTTAGAATTATTCTTGACTCTCGTATAATTATTAAGCAAAATTCAATTAACAGACATAAATGATTTTATTAATGTTGTTGTGACAGATTGTCCTTTAGTTTTAATCGAACTTTTTACAGTAATAAAATCATCATAATCACGCTCAATGAAATTTATTATCTATTGATCATTTTTCTATCTTTTTTTATAGGGGTGGCAAATTTTGACACGACACGATAACTCGATACGAACACGACATGAATAAATAGGTTTGGGTTGACTATTTTTTGACACGAACCCGTGTATGACACGATCGGTCAACACGAAATGTTAATGGGTCATGTTCGGGTTCAACCCGCTTAACCCGTCAATACGAAATTTTTAACTCGAAAGAGATTATCCTGGCATTTTCATTGTATATATGAGTTTTCATGTTTTGATAGCTTGTTTTTTTCATTTCTTCGAATGCTTAATTTGGTTGCGGAATGTACAATCAATATATTTAATTAGTATTATAGAAATAAAATATTAATTATTTGTAACTGTTTATCAAACACTGATATAATTATTGTATAAAAAAGATATTATTACTCATTATTATTATTTTTATTATTAGTTTGTAAAAAAAATATGATGAGAGATTCAATTAAGTGAAAATAAAATATTAAAGTTAAATTTTTTTTTCAAAGTTTATGTGGGTCAACACGAATACAAACACGAACACGACATAAAAATAAACATGTCAACTCGACACGACACGACACGACACGATTAGCTAAATGGGTTGGATTAGGGTTGATTAATGTTCGACACGACTAATATTCGACACGATACGAACTCGACACAACACGACTCGATTACCACCCCTACCTTTTCAGCACCAAAAAAAAGGTACAAATTCATAATTATCTAACTTGGCTAGAAAAGTGCAGCTTGTCCCATAATGGGTGGTAAATCCTCCACATTAGTTACGAAGACTTGTACAAAAAGAAGCAAGAGAGGGTATTGGTTGATTTTTTGTTCTACTTCTTGGTGTTTTTGTGTTGGTTCTTGTCTATTTGTTTCTTGACATACCAAAAGAAAAAAACTTGTATGAGATGTTCACTCTCAAACACTGTCGTCTCTATCAAAAAACTAATAAAACATAGATTTTAGGCTCCATATTTAAAAAAGACTCTAATTTTTTTTGGTGCATAGTTAGTTCAAATCAAATTTTTTAAATTCGTAAAATTTTAGGACTTAAAAAAAGTCCTATGAAAATTTAAACTCAATCAAAAATAAATTTGAATAGTTTGGACTAATGAACCCAACTCATAATATTGAAAATATATCAAAATAATTTTTTAAAATAAAAACTAAGGGTTAAAAAAATAATTTCAACTAGTCAACTAAAAAACACAATTCATTTATAACCATTCTCTCTCTAATAAATTAAGGCCCTCCTTGTCATTGACTCTATATTAAATACAAAGTATCTTCTTTTTTCTTGTGTTACGAATTATTTTTATTTCTATAAAAAAAATAAACCATTTTTTTATTAAATTATAAAAACTAAAATCAATAGATTATGATTATTTAAAATTAAAAATGATAAAATCTTCCCTAAGATCAATTATCACAAAAAGATTAAACAACTTTTAATCTAAAAATAATAACTTTTAAATAAAAAATTATTAGTATTTAAAAATAAAAAACCTCATTTCTAATAATCGTTTTAGGCCTCAAATAATATTGGGGGCGTCCTTGCTCACAAAAACATTTATCACTCGAGTGTATTTCTTGATAATAAAAAATATTTTATCAAGAGGACATTTGTTTCCTTTTTTTTTCCCAGGTTTTTTCATACTAGATCACTTGAATTTTTAATTGGTGTAACATGGATTCAATGTGCCCAATCTCACGAAGGATAAAAATATTAATGATAATAGTTACACTACGTTATAATTGTTACGTTGTCTAATTATTTAATGAAAATTTACCAAATAGACAATGTGAACCTCACTTCTTCGAAGACTAATCTTAGCCACCGCGTTGCACTTCCTAGTTAAATACCAATTACGATCAACGTTCTAAGGGCATTTCAAATCATGACAGAAATTTTATATAAATTTGAATTAACATTTGAGTAAATAAATTGATTTGATATAAAGAGTTTTCAATAAACAAATTTAAATTTAAATTTAAATTTAAATTATTTCAAACTTAAAATTAAAAGAACGTAAAATATGACTATTGAATTTTTAAATGATGATAAAATCGTGCTACTACAAATTTGGATATAAACTTAAATCTTCCTTGATTTGAGTAAAAAAATAAGTATCCCTTTAATTTGATATAAAATTGAATTTAGGGTTGGACTCAAATTTAAATTTAGGTATGAAAAAAGGTACATGCTAGGGATGCAACATATACTACGCAAACGAAAACCAAATAGATGGAATATCATGAACAAGTTTCTACACATCAACTAAAAGTGAGTGCAATTCCAACATATTCAAGAAAATTACTATTTGCATAAAGACTTATCAAAAAAAAATTTAGTACTAAAATCCCGAATTTTATAACACTTGCGTTCTTCTACGCAAGATGAATTCTTACATGAAAATCTCAAGTTTAAAAAATCCCGTCTTTCTCTGATTTATCTGTATCTTTTTCTACGCGTTGAAATAGTTTAACAAGTTAATCCCAAATGATAGTTCAAGTGATAATAAAAATGAATTATAAATTCAAATGTCTTGACTTCGAATATTGACAATTTATTTGGGCCATGTCATAAAAGATATATTTTTCATGAATATCATAGTCTTGACATGAATGACCTGTATCTGATCAAACTGAAGAAAGAATTAGCCAAAGTGCGCAAAAGAGTTTAAGTAAATTTCAATGGATAATTTAAGTGGTAACAGAGACGAGTTGAAAAATTAAATATCTTGAGTTTGAATTTTGACAATCTCTTAGAGCCAGACCATAAAAAATTTATCTCTCATGAATACCTTAGTCTTGAAACAACAAAGTTTTAAGAAGTTAATCCTAAGGGATAGCTATCAAAAGAATTAGTCGAAGTTCGTCTAAAGTAGGGCGAACACTTCTAACCATTGAAAAAATAAAAATAAAAGAGTTTAAAAGCGAAGGAAACAATAAACAACGGTGAAACAATGTCAAAAGTATGTATAGGAAAACAAAACGGACAAAAGACGGTAGAGAAAGATTTTTTTTTCCTCCAAAATTATTAATTTTCATCAATTAGTTTTTTTTTTGATCAAATCTTAACCTTTGAACCTAGGAGGTTCAGGGTCAGAAAAGATAATCAACTAGTTGAATTATTTTATACTGACCCAATTTTTTTGGATAAAAATTACCAATGTGTCGGGACATCGCAAAGAGAACTACGTAGTTCAGGAGTAAAATAAAATAAATTTCTATTAAATATACAACAAACACTAAGAATTGAGGCGATGTAAAATTAATCATAGTTGAAGGTATAATGTAAATAATATGATAGTTGAAGGAATAATATGAAAAAAGTCATAGTTAAAGGGCCAAAGTATAATTTACCGATAATTTTTTCCTCCCCTCGCCACCAAACCTGTATCGGAACTCCAATCTATATTTCCGTCGGAACTATTTAAAGAAACACTGAAGTCTGGTCTTGTACTAGGAAGGGTTCGTCTTACCGGGAAGAAGTAAAGGAGGAGAGAGAGAGTGTACAGTGAGATTATCGAGTGAAAATTAGAGGAAGGAGATCGAGAGATGGAGATAGAGTTAGAGCCGAGGGTGAAGCCTCTGTCCTACAAAGTAAAGGGTATTTCCCGAGAATCGCCGTCTCAGAAGGCCACGCATGTCCTCGACTCCGACCTTCGGAATCACTGGTCCACTGGTACCAATACCAAAGAATGGATCTTGCTTGAACTCGATGTATGTCCCCCCCCTCTCTCACTATCCGCGCTTCCGTGTTCTTGTGCCTAGAACTGACAATTTCGGCTTCTGATAGTTTAATCTATTATGGGTGTCTTTTCTTTTCTGGTTAGATGCTGAATTTATGGGTGTCTTTCGCTTTCTTTTCTTTTCTTTTATGGATGATTGTAGAGTACTCGGCCAAGAAAGAGAATAATTTGTGAACTTTTGCTTACAAAAAACTTAGTTTCTTAGTGTTTATTTTGTATTATTTGATCATGTGTGTAATTAACTTTGCAAATTAGTGAAGAAGATTAAAATGGGTAAAGACCATGATAGTTCAGAAATTCTTTGTGAGATTTTAATTACCAGGTATTGTATGAGGTGGTAATATGTCGTCTTTATTCACCATGTATGTTTGGAATTTAAGGACTTGAGTCGGGAAAACTTGCAGGAAAACTCCTCATGTTAAAGCATGTAAATCAGATATTTAATTCACAGACGACACACTTGGAAACGGAATAAATTTGTTGAACATTATTATAGTATGCATAGCTGCATACTATTGAAAAGGGCACTTAGGTTACAATAGCAATTGAATACTGACACCTTCAAATTTTTACTTTGATGTATGCGAGTTACGAGTCCAAACAAATCCAAAGAAGAGAGAAATATAAGAACTAAAGGAAACAAATATGTATAAAACACACATGACTGGCCTCCAAGCAATTGACTTCTATTCCAAAATAATTTGTGAACAAGTATTGGTAATGATGTGGACTCTATTTAAAATATTTACCCACGAAACCAAGACCAATTCTGGTTGTACGCATTAAACCGACTCAATAAATACGCTAGTATAACCTTAATACAAAAGAAACTAGATTAAAGCATACTAGTCCCTCTAGATTATCTTATACGAATATTGAAGATATGGTGGAGTTGCTGAGTGGAAGAGACAAGTTTTCGGTTGAAGGGGTGTGATTTGCCACATTCTCTATGGGAAAAAGATACAGCATTGATGTTGCATCCTCTCTTATAAAGTTTTTATCCCATTTCTTGTTTGGACCATGTCTGTATTAAGTTCTCTGTAGTTATTTGTAAGTTTTTTTGAGTTTTTGATCTTTGTAGTTCTGCTCTCATAGTACTAAGAGCTATCCTAAGGGCCGAGTGCATCTTTAGGTTTTATTCTAATTGGAAGGGGTACAATGTTGTCACCACTTCACCATAACGGTGTTTTCCTTGATCAATTCATCTTTTAAGTGCAAAGATTTTTTTTTTTCCATAGGAAAGATTTCTCCTTTGTAGGCTGGTTAAATGTAAAGAACGTTTTTGTTTTCTTATATTCCTACCAGTTCTTGCATTGTCCTTTGAGTTTGTGCCAAATTGCCTGTTTGCGGTGGTAGCTCTACTAATTGTGGCCTGCATGTTCCTACTTATGTGATGAACCATTTAAAACTGCTGTACTTGAGGTGAAACCACTGTATAGATCACATAAATTAAACTTCCTGTAAATCTCTCCGTAATGCTTTGATGTTTGTTAACATAATTTTGCCTATGTTTATTCGATAGACAGTCGTATTACACTTTGGGAAAGGTTTTCATTTGACATTTTGTTCTAAAGTTGGATTTTGAGGCATATTGTTCCTTGTTTTTGGTCACATATCTTTTTTCCTTCACAGCTGTGCCTTTGTATTTACTTTTTTGAGTGTTTTGGATCAAATTGAAGAGGAGCGTTGTGCAGAAAGGCAATCTTTAGGGACCAATGGGAGCGTTGTCGATGATTTATTGAGGAAAAACCAGCACCATTTAAGTTTAGTCCAGTGGCATTATTTTGTATATACACCTAGTTGGTAGGTTGGTGTAATGGTAGCCTGTGGTCGGGCAGGTAAGTGGTTACCGAAATCATTGTAGCTTGTCACCAAGGTTGTCTTTAGCGAATCAATTCTACAGGATCAATATTACTTAGTTTTTGTGTAAAGACATATTGGCTATTTATTCTTAGGTTGGAGTTAGTTGAGTGATTCTGGCAGTTCGAATATATTTCTGCTGGCATATCTGTAGCAACTTGAATTTCTTTCCAAAGTATATCATATGGGGCAATTTTTCAAAGAATTATGAATGTCTTCAGGTGGGTTTAAGCATTTATAATAGGGTTGCTTCCTTTGAAAAGAATTTAGAGTATATTGAAGTTGTCAAAACAGTTTGATAGTGTGAAAGTGGAATGCTACAATTTGTTTCAAGTTTTGTTCTTTAATAAATCCTTGTGGCATAGGGTCCACTGCTCCCCATGCATGTTTATCTATTTCTTGTCCTTGTCCTTTTCAGCTTTAGACAAAAAGATTCCTTCGTTGTCCTTTGAAATAAAATTTGAGGTTTGAAGTTTGTCACTTATTTCCAATGTTGCAACACATTAAGTATCAACCATATTTCATACTACAGCTCTAAATTCTATAGGTAGATAATTAGGAGACAATTGATCTACCTGCCAAAATGATCTCAGGCTTCCATGCCTGTTAGTTTGGACTGGAATATTGTAACTAGATGCATCAATTTCTCCATAGAATTTCCAAGTGAACATGGTGATACCTTCGACATTTACAAGAAGAAATGCATTGGTTGAAGGAGACATTCTGTGGGCTGATATAGTCTCCGAGGTCTAGGTGGGCATGAATCAAGCGATTTATGTGGCATGCAATAAATACTTGACCTTATAGCAGCCGCCTTGGAAATTTTCACTCCAACTGCATCTTTTTATTTTTGATTTTTTATGATTACACGTCTGATGGTTTGAGTACCACTATTGGAGAATAACCTGAGAAAAGTTGATTAAGCTGGTTTGAGCAAGCAGAACCGTATTGCAGTGAGATAACCACTTGATCTATGTTTACGATTTTGCTAGGGTAGGAGTTCATGAGAGCTAGCATGGATCAAGATAATAAAGAAATATATGGTTTCTTGCATTTAACAGACGTTTTGCCCTTGATAGGTTGAATGACAAAATAAGCTTCACGTAGCTCTACTAATTGAGAGGAGGCTTTGTTGAGTTGAGTAGCCGTACAAAAGACTTATCCATTAAATCCACTTTGATTTGCAATTGCTATGACTTTACTTGGTCATACTTATCTGCACATTATTGTTTTTTGGAGTTCCATACATATTTTGTTTGATTGGATGACTCCTAATCTTTTAGATAAGTTGCAGTGTCAATGACAGAGGCTATCTTTTACCGTATTTTGTTGACCATTTGTTGTTCTTCTTACATGTGCTTGATTTTCTTTTTACACATTTGTGTGGCTGCAGGAACCTAGCCTACTATCACACATGAGGATTTATAATAAATCTGTGTTGGAGTGGGAAATTTCAGCTGGCTTGCGTTACAAGGTTAGGCTAATGTGCTATTTGACCCTAAATAAATTTAGTTGTAGAAGTTTATTCCCATCCCAAGTTTGGATATGGACTTTTGATTGAAATAGATATGCATATTTCTATGTCTTATCACACATTATGTTTACTAATATTTGGAATTCTTTGTTATTGTTGGTAATTCTGATAATCTTTGCGGTTATATTATTTTTTTTTTATAATGTAATTACACATCTGATTGTAGATGGTTGGGAAGGGTCACTAATTTTTGATTTGGAAAGTGTAGATCTTTGACTTGCCAATCCATGCGGCTTCATATCCTGCAGATTAATGTAAAATAGGCAGGAGGAGGAAGAGTATAGGGTCCCTTTTGGAAAAATAAAGATGCTCTCTTTCACCTATTTGTTAATTAGTATATATAGACTTAGACAAGTGCAGCAAGGGAGAGAGCTCTGGCAATAGCTAAGAAAGCGCTCTATTCTTTCTCCAATGGATTTGAGATATGCGTCCATGTTTGTCATATTTAACCATGATCCTGAGTATTGATAAAATGTTGGTTTTTTCTTTGCTTAATTTTTCTAAGATGCTTCTTCAATGCCTAATCAAGTTTTTTTATAATGGAAATCATTTGCAGTTTATTTTCTATGTTTCTCCCCATTCTCTGTTTTGTATCATCATTTCAAATGTATGTGATGGCTTAGACCACATGCCTTTATGGCTCATCTGGTACTTAGAAAACTCTTCCCTATTCTGTATTAGAGGGTGCCCTTAGTTACCAAAGTTGAAGATTTGTGTCCATTTCAAACATCAAAAGCTTATGCTTCTTGATGCTTAACTTCAATTTAAGGGGGGTGAGATGCCTTGCCTTACTCTTGCATTTAGGAATATGGCTCACCAGACCAGGATATGCAGTAGGTTTTAAACTTCTACTTGTTCCATTGTTGCTTTATTCCTGATGGAAACTTTTTATTTTTTATTTTATCTTTTTGGGTGACCTGGGACACTCTTCACAAATATCTGTCATTACTACTGAAAATGCTTATTCTCACGTGGCAGCCACTTGCATTTGTAATAATTGTTAGTTGACATAAAGGATGGGTTTAGTGGTATGAAAAACAGTACTGCTTGCTTAGTGGCCATGGAAGCTACCATGTTGTTTGTCTTGGTTGGAAATTCTACATTACATTTTGTATAATGACTCATTCTTGTTTATGCTTTATCATCTCTTTAACAGCCAGAGACGTTTGTAAAAGTTCGACCACGTTGTGAAGCACCTCGGCGTGACATGATGTACCCTATGAATTACACCCCATGCCGTTATGTGCGAATATCTTGTTTGCGGGGGAACCCGATAGCAATTTTCTTCATTCAGGTGATGTTGATATTTGTCCTGTGTTTTTTTGTTTGGGTTGACACAAAGATTGATGGTCCCATTTATTTTGGTTTTCACTTCTTTCTTAGTGAAATGTTTACGAATCAGTGTCTAATCACTTGTTTTTGGGAGTTAGGAAACTGTATGCTGTCATCAGATAATTTGGAGTTCCTCAGCCATATCTAGCTTCTTGTCCCCAAGGATAGACTTTTTTCCCCCTAGGGACTTTTTATAATTTTAATGAATCTAAGGATCTGTTTGGGTCAATAGTTAACCTTTTGTCATTCATTCTGTAAAAATTTTCTGTCACTTATTAATTGGGTATTTATAGATGTTAAAATAGGTGCCTGGTCATTTCACTTTAATGATTTCCAATTCTACGATTATGGCCTACATGTCTGCCTCATTGAGTTCTATATGTGAGGAACTTGAATGGTTGTCAACCCAGTGTCACTTGGAAGGGATGCCACATTCACGATGTGGTAAATGTCAAATTTAGTTGGTAGTAATTCAATATCTTTGGACTGCCAATTTTTCCAGATCCATACCTTCATATATTAATCCCGTTCTAGAATTCTCATCCCCATCCACCAAAGTACTCCCGTAATATCTACTTCTGCACAACACTAGAAGCACCACTCTTTGCCTTCCCAAGATTGGTTTCCTTTCCTTACATCTGTTAAACATGAACATATTCCTCAAATTTTGTTTGTGCATCACAACACTCTCAATGGCGATGAAATTTGTTGCAAATCTAGTGATTATAGAGCAAGGTGATTCTCTACCATATGTGTACCTCTTTATTATGGTACTCATCAAGATAATGGCAAATAAAAATTGTGGTAGTTTACTGCATAAAAGACCTTTACCAAACACTTTTTTTGGCGTTGTCTTCTAACGAAAGGCCAATATGTGCTGCACAACTCCAAATTTTGCCTTATATCCATCAACTTTTTTTCCCAGCAGCCTTAGAAATTGATTCATTATCAACCACCACTTGGACAATATCTTGTTCTCCAGCCTCAACAACAACAGTGTTTAACAAGTGAAAATAATGAGGAATGGTCTTGCTTTGAACATGAGATGCATCAATAGACTTGTGAAACACATTACCTGATGCAATCCATAGGATGCTCATTAAGAGAAAAATTCAAAGACATGAAGAACTATGAAATTTGGCTTCCCATTAAGATAAAGACTCATATGAAACCTCGCATAGTTTTATTTGAGTCTTATTTTTAATTACCTTAAGTTAGTTTGATGGTGTTTAGTGCTTTATGTGTCTTTTTTTTATTTTATATATTTTTAGGGTTAAGGGTTTTTTTGTAATTTCCAAAATTTCTGGAATGTGTTACAATCCGACCAGTAGGTTGTCTTTTGGGTCAAACTCTAATATTGGAGATGCTAAAATTTAGAGTTCTAGTTCTAGTTTGTTTTAATTTTTAGCGATCTAGAGTTATTGGAGTTCTATAGACTTTGGAATTCTAATCTTTTAGGATTAGGAGAACTTAAAACTCTGTGTATAGTAGTGCTATTTTTAATAAAAGATGGAGACAAAGAGATTTTCAGAAATTTCAGGTTCTTTAGGTGTGTGATACAATTCAAATCCCTAAGTGTGATGCCTAAGGAACCCTAGAAGTGATTCCTAGTCAAAGTCACTGTTCATATCACTGTTCACGGCCCTATTACTGTTCACAGTTATTGTTCACTGCCCCTATTTTGATTTTGCATAGCTGTCCTACATCAATAACTTTGGTCTTATATATCAAGAAATGAATAATATGCTCTCCATCATGCCACAATGCAAAAATAGGGATTCCTTCGACGTCTTTGGTGACTGGCGCCAAAAAAAGTGAGAAAATGAATTTGATTGTGTAATCCCTCCATCATCTCACACTTGCCACCAAATATTATTTCATTCATTTTCGACCAAGCAACCGAAATAATAGCAAGAATTACACAATTTTTGCAAAGTTGGAACTTTTTTTTTTTGTTTCTCCCGAAGTTCTTCAAATTCTTAACGAACATGGAGTAAACAAAACATGGCCCATTCTTTCCATATTAAATCATTTATTTCATAATGATTAAGCTAAGGGGCAATGCAAAAATAAGTGATCAACTTTTTCATCATCACATCGACGCATGACATAGTAACGTGGAGAAAGACATGTATGAGATTGTTTAATTGGAAACGTGTCGTTAGTGTTGAGGTTATTGTGTGCAATCGTCCAAGTGCTAAGTTAATAGACACAACTTTCCGTAGTATTGGAGATAAGAGGAGCAAAGAACTAGAGGAATCATCAATTGATGACTTAAAGAATGAATTGCAGAAAAAGCATGCAAGGACTCAACGCTCCAAAATCTTTTTTCAAGGACCCCATGATTGATATTGACATCATCAAGAATAGAAAGTAGTGAAATCACATGTAGATTGTCTCTATCATCAAACTTTCTTCGAAAGCCAAAAACCCAAGAAAATGAAGGTGAACTATGGCCAAAAAAAAAAGAAGCAATGGAAGCATTATGAGCACAAGATACACGATAATGAAGACTCCCCACACCAAATATTTTTCTAAAACTAAGCTCTCTCCCTTTTTCCCACAACCAATTTTGCATGCTATGGAAATCTAGATAGCGTTTGAGAAATGAATTTCCAAGGACATTGAAAACTTCCTTTCTCAACCAATGGCGACTTACCCATTTATATGCAATTTGTATTTGCTCTTGAAAACTAAAGTCAGAGACAAATAGTGAATTATATTCCAAAGGAAACCTTTATAGCCATTTCCCGACTAAAGCTTTATTTTTGCCATCAAGTTTTCAACCTAAAGACCACCTTTAGATGGGGATTTGGATACCACCTCCAAATAATCATTCTTTTCTTTTCCACTTCCTTCCTAAAGGAAATCTCTCGTCATTTCTTCAACCCTCATTGCAATCTTAATAACATCTTAAATGAAAATAAAATGCATGTGAGATTACTAGACTATACCGACTGGACTAATGTTAATCTTCCACTTTTGAGATAAAAACTCTGTTCCACCCATTTAACATTTTTCCACTTTCTCCACAACTGTTCCCAATATGTCAAAGACAAAGGATTATCCCCCAAAGAAAGACCCAAATACTTTGCCATTTACCTAGAGAACAATCGAAATGTTTACCCAATTTAACAATCTTATCTTCATTAGAGTTATTGCCAACAATTAAATTACAAATGTGAAACCTTGATCCCATCTCTCCCAATTACGAATCCTTCTACTGAATTATATCATCTTGTCCTCAACTCAAGTCTACTCAACCCATTTGCCACTAAACTAAAAAGAAAGGGTGATAAAAGACTACACTGCTTCAAATCCCTTGATTCCTTCAATCTTCTCCCAGGTTTTCTATTAGGAATAACATAAATGTACATTGTATGTAGACCTCTTCTTATCCACCTCCTTCATCGATAGAATGGTATGCAAAACTTCTATTTCTTATGACGTCTTACATGTCTCCCATTGGATGTGAGGTCTAGGAACCTAGTTTTCTCCTGTATTCATCATTAATCTCAGCATGTTAAGCATTGCAAGGAGACTTGCAATCCTCACCCAAAGCTTCACTTGATAAAGTCTATTACTCCTTACCTCAAGATTCAGCCCTAACCACTCAAATCCTTCAAGTTCTGTTCCCCAGTGTAGCAATAGCCGCTATACAACCACCAAAATTGCTATTTTTCACTGCTATATTAGCACCTCTTGAGCCCCAAACCTGAAATCTCATTTCTATCTTCTGTTTCCAGTCAGATTCTTAGTGTTTCGGTGCTGGAGTTAATTATCCTGCATTGTAGACATGCTAGTTGGTACATGTCCAAAGAGACATATTGGACAAATATCCCATACGCTGACCTGTGTGTTTTGTTCAGCATGATTATCATGTGTTGTGTCTGGCATAATTATCATTGCAGCTCTGATTTGGGTTTCATTTTTCAAAGTCCAGCTTGTAATGGTAGTTTGATTCTTTGGTGCTTCAAACATGTTTTTCTTCTTCTCCTCCTTTGGTTCTACTAATCACATACTCTGATCTTTATTTATTCGGGAGTGAGCTTTCTCCACTAACTGGCTTCCTTTATCTCTGTTTTGCAGTTGATGGGGGTTTCAGTTTCTGGTCTAGAACCGGAGTTTCAACCAGTTGTTAATTATTTGCTGCCACACATAATATCTCACAAACAAGATGCTCATGATATGCATCTCCAGGTGAAACATATTATTAATACACATTAATAGCTTGCAGGCGTATTTTATTTTGTACCTTGTTACTTGGAATGTCATATAATATAGACATGTGCCTTCTAACGCCTCCTAGTTTGTAGTTGCTTCAAGACATGACAAATCGACTTGTTGTGTTCCTTCCCCAGCTTGAGGTATAGTTTTAAACTCGTGGATTTACATTGCAGAAGAATATTTAGCACTATCTTGTCTACCCTGCTTCATTTTTGTTGAGCATGTGAACCTTTAATGTGCAGGCAGACCTTAACACCTTTACAGATGCTGCAGAGCCCACTTTACGTTTCCTTTCTATGCTTGCTGGTCCATTTTATCCAATTCTTCACATCGTAAATGAAAGGTTGGTATGCATCAAGTCTGACGAGTGGTTGCTGAGTCCATTCCAAAGCTAATAGTCAATTCTTTTTGTCTTGATGTATGCCATTTAGCACTATGCATGTTTGGCATGTTAACAGTTAACTAGTGCAAAAGGCTTCCGCTTATAGTGAGGTTTGGGAGAGATAAGTAATAGAAAACCTTACTCCCATTATGGAGTGGCTCATTCCTACACTCAAAACCCCATGCATCCCTTGGGCGGATAAATACTTGCCATGACTCTAGCCCTTTAGGTCCGGCCTCTTTATTGCCTCATCAACTTTTTTTGTAAAATTACTTTCAAAATTTAAATATAAAGCTTTATGTCTCTATTTTTCTCTGGAGCTTGATATCACCAGCTACATTTCCGATGTGCCTTCTTTATGAACAGCATGTTAGCGAGCGCCCAACACCTTTTGACCTGTTTCCCCTTTTGAGAAGTTGATCACTTGAACTACATTTGACTTGTAATGCATTGACACCATTAACTGTTTAGTTATTATGACTGTCCTCTGGGAATGTGCAATTTTTGTCATTATTTGAGTGATTTGGTTTGAGGGAAATGCCAGAATCTTTGAGGATAAGTATGAGGTGGTTAAAGGGCTATGGAACTGAATCTTCTTTATAGCAATTTTTTGGGCATCAGTTTCGAATGAATTTGCAAACATACCGTTCTTCAAAATTTTGGCAAATTGGACTGCGGCTTGTGATTGATTAATAATTACAGTTTCTGTTTTTTGTTCTTACATAGTGCTTTTTGATGATTTACATTATGGTTGGCGGCTTGTCTATCGTCGATCTCAATTTGTACTACATGCTTTATTTTTCCTATTAAAAATTGTATTTCCTATAAAAAAATTGACTATTAGTTAGCAAAACCCTTGAGATTATATGACAAGTGCTGTTTGGTTTCTGTCCTCGTCTTTTATTCCATTAAACTTGTTTCAAGTTCAGATAATAAAAACTTGTTTCATGTCGGTCCATGGCAGATGCTCAAGGGAGGAAAATGCCCTCCATGGTAGTGGTGTATTAATAGACGTTGATTGTGCTTTTTTGAGTTGCCTGAAATGTATTACCTCATCTTAAGGATCAACATTTTCTGATGTCTTTGGAGTACAGGACTATTTGTCTAGTTTGTGAGAAGTTAATTAGATATAAAATAATACACTTTAGTGTCTAGAAATAAAAAATTGATTCTTTTCTACAGTATTGGGTTTTGGGTGATGCATAATTTTTATCTAAGGCACTGACCCTTCTTTTTCCACTTGCTATATATTTGGGATTTGCCCATATTTTTTATGGTTCTAGTACATCTTATTTTTGTAGAAGCCTTATCATTTGGCTTGGTCTTCTTGTTTCTAACTTACCTACGTTCTGAAATCTGAACAACGCTATATTTGTTCTTAACTGCAAGGTATATCCCTAGATTGAAGCATTTGAGAGAAGTGGGAAATCAGGTCTTTTTTTTTGGATAAGAAACAACAATCATTGATAACCAACAAGTTATAACAAGGGTCAAATCAAAGGTGGACAAGAAGTCCAGCGCAATGACCTTTGAGAGAAACAACAACAAAAAAAAAAAAAGGAAAAAAAAGGATGATATTTTGGCTTAAGAAGGTGAATAGGTGATTTTAAATGGATGGGTGATCCTTCTTTATCTGTAGAATACTATTACAAAATAGTTGGAACAATAGAAACTTTCTCTATGGAGCTTCTTATATTTACTGAATCTGACTTTTTATGAATGGATGCTCAAGAAAACAAAAATCTTAATCGCTTTGGTATACATATATGTGGCATTGAAGGTAGCCACCCTAAAAGGTAAACACAGGACCCCCTAAACAGTTTCCTCACTTTAGAGACAGTAATGATGGCCCTTGTGAAGCTAATGGAAAGGTCACTCATGTAGCCAAACAGTCTGCTCTAATGGCTGATCCAGGCAATTATCTAATATCAGCCTCTGAAGAAGATGACAAATCTAAAATCTTGCTAAAAATGGGACTGACTAGAAATCAAAATGTAATCCATGTCATCCCTATAACAAAGTCATACCAGAGCGCTTCTAGAAGTGCTCAGATCTCTGCATTAATTGCATGGTCTAGAGTACTTAAAAATGGTATTTCCAGTCTCAAAGCTGATGATATCCCTCCAATCATGTTTACTGCTTTTTTTTTTTTAATGTTGGTTTTCGAGAGGGGGATTGTTACACTGTGGTCTACAAGATTTTAGTCGTCATGTTGTGTGGACATATTGAACACTGCCATGGCTTCTCCTGGACAGATGCCTGACATGCTGTGGATGTTTTTAGTTAGTTAATCTTTTGATCTTTGCTGTGTGGCTGATATTCTGCTGACACTAGAAAAACCTGGAATAGACATCAGATATGCCCAGTAGTTGGTTGTTAAGATTTTCAGAAGTTTGGGTTCATTTTTCCAAATTATGACAAAGTGTGAAAATCAAATGTTTCATCAGTGGTTGGAAGAGGATGAGATTAGCATGCTTGTTATTTGTTTTTTTATTATAATATTCATTGTTGCTCAACTATATATTGTCATTATCATGACCATTGCCATGTTCTTCCCTGATTTTGAACTCGGGTTACTGGCTGAGTATCAAGATGAATCTCTTTCCTCTGTCTGTGTCCATGCGATATATCTTGCTGTTAGAGACGGATTTATAAGTCATTTGTATCCCTGCTGTTTGCAGTAACTAAAGAAATCTTTGATAAGTCAGTATTCCTGCTGTTACTTGGTCAAAAAATGAAAAAATGAAAAAATGAAATTGTTTATCATTCGTTTTGAAATGGGGTGGATTCACTGCACCTTTGTATTGGACTTGCAGATTTGATGATGTATATACCTGTAGATAGAGCTATCCATAATTATTGTTAAATTTAAATTACTGAGTCAAACTTCACATAATTACTATGATAAATCTACCCCTCTGTGTCATATTTATATATCTATGAAGCTGTATCAGAAACATTTCTAGGGTGTATTAGTTAGAAGGGGCTTGGTTTAGAAGTGCTCTTCTATCCGCTCAAGTTGTAACAGGAAAAAAAAGGATTATTTTGTGTTAGTTTTCACTTCCGCATGAGAGTGATTTGTTGACGAACACTTTTATTTAAAATATTGCAGAGAAAATTCTAGGTTAGCAGGCAATGTTTCAGACTCCGAAGCTTATAAGAACAGTCAACCATCACCGGTTTTAACTGTTTCCTCTAATTTTGAGGTAATGGTTAGTTTTTTCTAATATCTTGTGTTCTTGTCATCACCGGTTTCTCCCACTATATATATATATATATATATATTATTTTGTCTATCTCACGGCACACACTTGCAGAGATACATGTAGGTGCAATTGCTATGAGACTGCTTTGCTTGGTTATTTTATGTTTACTCTTATGTGTTACGATTGATTTTTTTTTTTTTTTTTGAGGCAGAACTGAAAGTATTTGATTCCAATGCAAAATTTTTGTTCTCTTACATTTTCTATATCTATGTTGTTTTTTGTTAAATAGGAAAGACAGTTGGCTCTTATAGGAGGTTATTCATAGCATGTGGCATTTTGTGCAACTCTTTTTCTCATTCTTTAAAATGAGTTATCCTTGGCTTGAATAACCTCCTATAATGTCTTTTTCTGCCAAATTCCATTTTGTAGTCGTAGTCCAAGTTGTCTGTAAAATTGCTATAATTAATTTTAGACCTTTTGTTGTAGTGTATGGGTTAAGAGTAAATATCTAAACTACTTGCTTTGTCTTTTGTTGCTTTTTTTTTTTTTTCAATTTTTTCTCTGTGAAACGTTAACTGGTTTGTGTATTATGAGCCATTTTGTTGCCATCCTTGGAAAATAAAGTGCTTATTGTTATTTCTAGTTATACAGACAGATTTGATGTTTGTGATGTTATTTTAGGTAGAGATTGCTTACCACTCTATATTGGACCATATCTGTAGAGCTTTTGTTCAATTGATCTGTAAAGTGAGATTGCGTATTGACAGGTCACTGATCTTATTCATTTCTTTTTCATGCACAGCCAAGGAGATCACGCAGCACATCCACCTCTTTCCTACCCACATCCAGTTCGATAGTCTTCCGTCCAGATGCTATCTTTGGATTGCTAAGAAAGGCGTATAAAGATTCTCATCTGGGAACTGTTTGTAGATTGGTAATATATCTGCTTTATTAAGAAATGGAATATATATATATATATATATATATATATATATATATATATATATATGAGAGTTCCTTTATGGGGGAAGATACTCACAAGGTGCAAAAGGTGCACATAGTTCACAACGCACATCTCCTGTGGAGCTACCCTATATTTCTAATCCGCTGCTATATCTCAACCTTCAACTAGGTGTTCAATTTATGAACTATTCATATTATCGTGCTTTATTTCAGGCTTCTAGAATTCTGCTGAAGCTCATAGAGCCCATAACAGTGCAAAAACCATATATCCCTTCTCCCGATGTCACATCTTCTGTTTCTGAGGAGGCATCACAGTCTGAGCCATCTAACAATTTTCTTGTAGTTGATTACTCAAACTTGTTTGGAGATGAATTCCGGATACCAGATGATCATTGGGACTCCAACTATCTTAACCTATTAGATATTGGGGCTGTGGAAGAAGGGGTTTTGCATGTTCTTTATGCATGTGCATCACAGGTGGGTTAGAATTTCAGAAATTTAATATACCTGGAGCGGCTATATATATCCTTCATGTCTACATTTCGGTCTCCAGCCATCTTGATGATATACATATATGTTTTTATATATATGTTAACTTCTTATGTCTTTCAGCCTCTGCTCTGCAGCAAGCTGGCAGATAGCACTTCTGACTTTTGGTCGGCATTACCACTTGTCCAAGCATTACTGCCAGGTTTTATATTGTATACCTGTCCACCTTTCTGGGATTGTTTCTCACAACTATTGTTTCATGATTTTGAGACTTTATTTAAAGTAATTTGAACAATCAATTGTTTTGATTATCAGCCTCTTTCACTTAGTACCCCCGGAACCCAACCCCAGCTCCCAATCCCAAAAAAAAAAAGGCAAAGGAAAAGACCATTTTTTTAACTATCACATATGAATGTTGTACTCAAATTCTGTTGTTCTGCTACTACAATTGTTACTTCCGGTTGGACAAACATATCTTTAAGATTATTCTGTCTTTCTTGATCTGTGGTAGCGCTTCGTCCTAATGTCACTGCTCATGATCAAATTGATGATAATTTCTCTCGATGGAGACAACCATTTGTACAAGAGGCCCTATCTCAGGTTTTCTTATTGTCTATAGTTATTGTGCCAGTTGTTCTTACTTCCAAATTATATTTGTGTCACCATTTTGGTTAAAATTGCAGATTGTGGCAACATCATGTTCCTCTGTTTATCACCCACTTCTTCATGCTTGCGCGGGCTACTTATCATCATTTTCTCCATCTCATGTTGGTTACTTCTGCGTTATTTTTTTCCTCTTCCCTTTCTTTTTTGAAATATGTCTTTTTGTTAGATTTATAGCAGTAGATGCACATATGTTTTATGCTCTCCCCCCC
>CM042191.1:4854018-4876640 GCA_023539305.1 Ilex asprella
ATGCACACTTACACACAAAAACATCAAAGCACAGCTACACTCACAGAAAAAATTAGCACACATAAAGGATGGCTCTTAATTTAAGGCAATCCTAGTTCACAAAGTGAGATGTACCTGAAATCCAGAAACTAGGACAACTTTATTCACATATTGGGTCAGATGAACCTTAGGTGAATTCGTTTCCTAATTTGTGGTTGTGTTGTTTCTCATGCCTAGTTACTACTAAAGCACTGGAGGAGCTTTGACACCCATGATAATGACTATATAAAAATAAATTTTATTATTTTCTTACTGGTCTGCCCTATTATTTTTAATTTTCCATCTCGGTTTCAAAGTCATTATCTTGGTGACTTGGATATGCTCCCATGTAATACATTGAAATAGCATGCCAGATTATAGTGTATAGAAATGGAACTAAAAGTGAAAGGCATGATTAACTATTGAAAAACTTCCAGTTTTAACATTCTAATACCAGCTAATGCTGAGTTTTTCTGTTCATGAAATTAGTGGGCCTCACTTGGAAACATACGGCTTTAATCTCAACTTCTCCCACAGGCTAAGGCTGCATGTGTCCTCATTGATCTGTGCTCTGGTGTGCTAGCACCATGGATGGCTCAAGTGATTGCCAAGGTTTTACACGTTATCATACTCTAGCTGCTATACTGTATGGGTTATGGCCAACATTTGTTGTGCAAATTTTCTCAGATTTGAGTTTCATTTTAATACAGGTGGACTTGACAGTGGAGCTTCTGGAGAACCTTTTAGGTGTAATCCAGGCATGTTCAATGATATTATGGATTTTAAATCACCTTTAGACTCCTGAATTACTTTTTAAGTTTTAACTACTTGAATGGAATTGTTTGCAAACTTGATTGTAAACCTCCTGATTGGCATGGGAATTTTAATGTAATAATACTTAGTAAAATTCTTGCTGTTTTATTTGTTCCCGTGAAGGCATATCCAGAAAGCTTGACTGAAATATTGATAAAAGGACTGTCACTGAGAATACCTAGATACGATCCTAATCTAGGTAACAAAACTATCTCATCTAAGAATGTGAAGGGATGCTTCGGTAGTATAGTACCTCAGTCATGTTAATTTGTATCATTGATTATGAGCCTTAAGCAAGTAAAGACGTCTAGAAAGGGAGACCAACATCCTAGTATATGGACTTTTTAGATGACAGGGATTGGACAATTAGCAGCAAGAGGTGTTTTGTTGTATACTTTTTGATGCCAGGGCACACATTATCTTGAGTTTTGACTCTTGCGGCTCCAGCCTAAAAGGAGGAAAGGGAAAAACAAAAGAAGTCTAAAAGAAAAAAAGAAGTGTTGACCAATGTGGCAGTGTGTGGTTCTCACCGACCAAGCCATCTTATGCTCAACCTTGTGGGTGTATGCATTCGACGACAAGGTGCTAATTGCAGGATGGCTAGAATCATTAGGTCTGCATGAGAGACTAAACTACTAAGTGGTACTTTGATAAAAAAAAAAAAAAAACTACTAAGTGGTACAAAATGCAACCAAAAGTTTGACAAGGGAAGTGTCCATGAGCTAGGTTCCAAACAAGCTTTGACTGTGAGCCTTGAATGTGTTGTATGCTGTCTGGCATATTTGTTATCATGTGATTATACTCTTGTTGCTCAAATCATCCCTTTCTTGACATGTTGGTATATGTTAAATGTCCTACTGTTGTCTGACCTGTGTTAGGATGCTCGTCATTCGTTGGCTCGTGCACGTGCTGCCCTCAAATATATTGTGCTAGCTTTATCTGGGCATATGGATGATGTAATGACAAAATATAAGGTACTGCATCATACTTTCGCCTTTTGCATACTTGTGTTCAGTGGTGGGGCCTATTGTCAAAGCTTTCGGAAAAGAAGATTGTAAAACTATCTTTATGAGACTAGATTCTGAATTCCATACAGCCTTTGTTAAAATTTTTGGCTTTTTGTACTTTTGAGAGTAAATACCTTGTAATTAAAGTGGAGATATTTATTAGGTCAATCGGCTTAGCCTTTTGAACAGTCAGGTCTGTTGCTGCTTTTATCTTCAATGTGTGCATGTTTCAGGATGTTAAGCACCGGCTTCTTTTTCTTGTGGAGATGCTTGAACCTTTTATTGATCCTGCTATAACCCGCATGCAGAGCATGATAGCCTTTGGAAACGTATCTTCAGTTTTTCTTGAAAAGCAGGAACATATTTGTACTATTGCACTCAACGTGATTCGCACGGCAGTAAGAAAATCTGCTGTTCTTCCGTCTTTGGAAGCTGAATGGAGAAATGGATCAGTTGCTCCTAGGTAATAGAAACATACATCTAATTTTTGCTCTAACTCCAATTTTAGAATTTATGTTATTGTTTTGCAAATGTAGAGGGTTCATGTTCATATCTTGCTTTGACATGTCTCCTTCTATTAGAGGCTAGGGATCAACCATTAGTAGAGAAAACTATAAGCACAACATCGAGGGGATGACCCTATATAGAGTAGTATGAAATGCAAGCTTCCTGTATGCATTCCCAATTACGTGGGGAAAATCGTTTGTTGAGTTCAACTGTACTTTTTGCTAAAAAAAAAAAGAGTTCGACTGTACTTCAATTGTAAATCTCTGAAAGAACAATAGAAGTGGAGGTTGTAACTCTGAAGTAAGGATTGATTGCTTACTTGCTTAATGTTCAAGCTTTAAGTTGTATAAAGTTTGTGATCTCGGAAAACTGAACTTGTTTCTCAAGGGTCTCCTCATATAAGGAAAGGTTTCCATCAAGTGTGCTGTATCGTCAGAATATAATGGTAATGAATTTGTATATTTCTTCATGCAGTGTACTGCTGTCAATTTTGGATCCTCAAATGCAGTTACCTCCTGATATTGATCTTTGCAAGATTTCTGGTTCTGAGCCTGTGGACCCACAACTATCGGCTGTTTCACCTTTTTCTTCTGTAATTCGATATGGAGGAGCCTCTTCAAAATCTAAGATCCAAGATGATGCTGATGGAAAAACAGATAATGGCGCTGCCAAGATGGATAGTGCTGACGATGTATGTTATCTTTTTGCTCCACCAGAACTAAGAAGCTTGACACTTACAAATTTTTCTGGAAGCCCAGATGTAAAAAGCTATGATTTGGGCCGTTGCAATGCCAGCACAGAAGAAAACCACGTGGATGAGAAAAAAATGACCGACCAGTTTCACAACTTTGTGGTACCGGATACTGGGTATGCTGTTGAATATTCTAAGTTACATGCAGATCTTTTGCAACTTATGAATTACAGAGATTGTGAGTTGAGGGCTTCTGAATTTAGGCGTTTGGCTTTAGAGCTGCACTCGCAGAACGAGATTACTCCCGATGGTCATGATGCAGCCGTTGATGCCTTGCTTTTGGCGGCTGAGTGCTATATTAATCCCTTCTTTATTATGTCTTTCAAAAACACTTCAAAGGTTATCAATAATAAGAACATTTGCAGGACCGATGAAAAATTTGGGTTTGCAGATCTCAAAAAAGTTTTGGAAAAGAATGGTAATGAAATGGAAGCAGTAGCTCATCTTGAGAGGAGAAGGGACAATGTTGTTCTTCAAATTGTTCTTGAGGCTGCTGAATTAGACAGGAAGTATCACAAAACAGTGTCAGATGGGCAATTTTCTGTCCCATATGCTGAAGGAAATGAAGGTGTCCAAAATTTATCTCTGCATGATATCCAATCTGCAGATGCCATCACCTTGGTTCGACAGAATCAGGCATTGTTGTGCAATTTTCTGATCCAGCATTTGCAAAGGGAGCAACACTCCATGCATGAAATTCTCATGCAAAGTCTTTTGTTTTTGTTGCAATCAGCAACTAAACTGTTCTGCCCCCCTGAACATGTAGTTGATATCATATTAGAATCTGCTGAGTACTTCAATGAGCTACTGACATCATTCTATTATCAGTCCAAAGAAGGAAATTTGCAGATTAATCCAGGTAAGTTACATGAGATACAACGTCGCTGGATGCTGCTTCAGAGATTGGTAATTGCTTCAAGTGGTGGTGGCGAAGGCCCAGAACTTGGAATCGATAACAAATATGGTTTTCAGTTTGCAAATCTGATTCCTCCTTCTGCCTGGATGCAAAAGATAACTTCTTTCTCTTCTTCTGCTTCCCCTCTGGTTCGTTTTCTTGGTTGGATGGCAGTAGCTCGTAATGCTAAACAGTATCAGAAGGAGCGCCTCTTCCTTGCTTCAGATTTGTTAGAGTTGACGTACTTACTATCTATTTTTGCAGATGAACTTGCTCTAGTAGATAACATTACCGAACAGAAAGATGAGAACAAGAAGATAGAGCAATCAGGATTCAAACAAGATTTTAGCACCGAAAAAGGATTTGAACATCCTGGTCAACAATATGGAGAGCAATCTTTTCGTGCCATATACCCAGATATTAGTCAGTTCTTTCCCAATATGAAGAAACAATTTGAAGCTTTTGGGGAAATTATTTTGGAGGCGGTGGGATTGCAATTGAGGTCTCTTTCTTCTAATGTTCTGCCTGATCTCTTGTGTTGGTTTTCTGATTTATGTTCATGGCCATTTTTTCGGAAAGAGAAGGTCCAACTTTCTACTCAAAATAATTCTAATTATTTTAGAGGTTTTGTTGCAAAAAATGCGAAAGCAATCATCCTGTACGTTCTTGAAGCCATTGTAATTGAGCACATGGAAGCAATGGTGCCTGAAATACCTAGAGTGGTACAAGTGCTGGTTTCCCTATCTACAACCTCATACTGTGATGTGTCATTTCTGGACTCTGTATTGCAGTTGTTAAAGCCAATCATCTCATTTTCCTTGCGTAAGGTGTCTGGTGAGGAAAACCTATTGACCGATGATTCATGTCTTAATTTCGAGTCCCTATGCTTTGATGAGCTTTTTAGAAATATTAGACAATGTACTGGGAATGGAGGTAATCCAGCAGAAAAAGTATACAATAGGGCACTTACAATTTTCATTTTGGCCTCTGTTTTTCCTGATCTATCCTTCCATCGCAAAAGGGAAATTTTACAGGCCTTGATCTTCTGGGCTGATTTTGCCACCTTCGAGCCAACTACTACTTTTTATGACTATCTTTCTGCATTTCAGTCTGTTACAGAAACTTGCAAAGTTTTACTGGTTGAGACTTTAAGAGTTTGGGGTGCTATTCCATTAAAGTTGCCATCCTATTCTGATTCGTGCACTGGTACGCCCTATAATGATAGCTCTGAATCACATTTGTGGTTTCTCCATGACATCTGCCAGAGTGCTTATCCAACCGAGGCATCTGAGAAACTGAAAAGTGAGAATGGTTTTGATGTTGTCTTGGATCAAAAGGTCTGTCAATTATCTGTTGAGGAAATTGGGAATTTGTCCAAAGACTTGGAGAGTCTCATTTCCAAGCTTATTCCAACTATTGAGCTTTGTTGGAAAATTCATCATCAGCTGGCAAAGACACTGATTCTCACATCTACGGAATGTTTCATGTACTCAAGATGCCTATCTTCAATTGCACAAAAAGTTTTGATTTTTGCAGGGGTTGAGAAGGTGAATGTCCTTCCATCTGACTCAGTTGTCGAGTTCCCAGTTCATTGGAGAAGTAGTCTCGAAGGACTTGCTGAGATGATTTTGGCACTACAAGAGAACCATTGCTGGGAAGTTGCATCAGTTATGCTTGACTGTCTTCTTGGAGTTGCCCAATGCTTTTGTTTGGATAATGTGATTGGGGCTGCATGTTCTGCAATAAAGAACTTTTCAGGCAGTGCACCAAAAATTGCTTGGCGGCTTCAGACAGATAAGTGGTTATCAGTCTTATTTGCAAGACACATCCACAACCTTCATGAAACTGAAATTCCCCTGCTTAATCTCTTCTCTTCCTTGCTTGGTCATCCCGAACCAGAGCAACGCTTTATTGCACTGAAGCACTTGGGTAAACTTGTGGGCCAGGATGTAGATGCTGGAGTGGGGTTGTTATTTTCTGCATCATGCAATAGATTAACTTCAGCTGACTTTGTGACTTCTGTTTCTGAGCTGATTTTGTCTCCACTTGTCTCAAGTACATGGGATCAGGTAGCTGTGCTGGCCTCATCTGACACATCATTACTTTTAAGGACACGCGCAACGGCTCTTCTTATCAATTATGTACCATTTGCTGGGCATTGCCAGCGACAATCTCTTCTTGCAGCAGCTGATAGAGTTCTTCAGGGTTTAACAAAACTTGCACACCCAATGCCCGAAGGCTCCCTAACACAAATTTCTTTAGCACTCATTGCTAGTGTTTGTCTGTATTCTCCAGCTGATGATATTTCTCTGATTCCTGAAAATGTTTGGAGGGATATCGAAACATTAGGAATGTCAGAAACTGGTATGCTTCTATTGGTTCTATTTGTATAATATCAACGAAATTCAGTATGACATTGTCAAAAGCATGCTCCTTAATATGTCTTCGCTTTCATTCCTTTTCTCCCCTTTTGTGTTTGTAGAAGGAAATTGTGGAAATCTTGAGAAAAAGGCTTGTCATGCTTTATGTAGACTGAAAATTGAAGGGGATGAGGCTAAAGAGGTAAGTGATAAATAAGGCTAAAGTTCTGGTGTATTTTATGAGGGTAGATAATATCAAATACCTACTGGCATGCCGTATTGTAAGGAAACAAATTGGTTAGGTGTTTTAACTCTGATTTAGTTATCTTTTTTTTTCCCAGTAACTAACTCTGATTTGATTGTTTTGCTACATACTAACCTCGTAATTATTCCATGAATCACATTTTACTGTGTAAGATCCTTAAAGAAGTGCTATGTTCAAGTTATTCCAAACAAGAGGACCCAGCTTTTACTAGCACACGTGACTCGATTCTTCAGGTATGGTAATTCTAATTCCCTAAAGAGCTTTTCTGACTGAGATTGATGAAGAAAATTCTTGTTTCTACTGCATCCGATTCTCAATTTTGTGTAAGCTTTGCTCAATGATAATACAATTTCTTGTTCAAATGCATGCTGCATAAGAAAAAGGCATTCACACACACTTTTCCTTTCAGTGTTGTCTATCTTTTTTCTGTTTTTTATTTGGTCGGTTTGAGGTAGTCTTTAAAGATGTAATCAAACTCAGACCTTACTTGTTGGCTCTCCGCAATGGGAAAATATATGTTGATACAATTAGCTTTGAACCACGTACTAGAAAGTTGAGAGTACATGGTGAATAAAATTTGGGAAACTTTTATTAGGTTGGCATTCAATTTGTTGTCATTGACCGCGGTTTTATTGTCAAAGCTTCTTTCTGATCTCCATTGTGCCCCAAAGCTCTCTCTGTCTTTCCCTCATTTCTCCCTTTCCAACTCTTTCTCCCCTCAAACAACACACAAAATATCGTTGCATTGATTAAGTTTTAGATTCTGTAAATCTTTTCACATGCAAGAAATAAGAGAGGAATGCCCATTGGATACTTGTTTTGCTAAATGATAACTATGTTCATCTTCTAGAGAGAGAAGAGAGATAGGAGAAGAAAAAGGTGACTGGCTTACCTTAGAATGCGGTGGCCAGCGCTATATTTATTAATCAACAAGATGTTACAAGAATACCCCTAATCATATTAACTCTACTAATTCTAATACCCCCTCAAGTTGGAGCATAGATATCAATCATGCCCAGTTTTCTTAAAATTGTGTCTTACCCAAAGACTCAGCAAACGTATCTCATCACTAAGTTTTGACCTAATAAAGAATTGGATAATTTTCTTCCATGTAACATATTTCAGATAAAGTTCACTTTGCTTGGTTCTCATGAAATATGAGAATTATTGGCAAATTACATAGCAATTTGATAAACAGTACATTGCATAGGCTTGTACTAAGAACCATAGTTTTTTTTTTTTTTTGGTTTGGTACTAGGAAGACTAGCTCCTTCAACAAGGATTTCACCCACAATCTCTCACTAGCTGTCTGAGCTAAAGCTTTATACTTGGCCTTTGCAGTATATATCTTCCACATTTTGTTTCTTACTTTTCCATGTGACAAGGTTGCTACCAACGAAAGTGCAGAACCATGACACAAGCCTCCAGTCTAGATGATTGCCGACCCTCTCTTTATCAGAAAAACCGATTACTTCCACAATGTTAGAAGGTTTTCGAACTAAACCCTTAGCAGGTGCATTCTCCCCATAGCTTAGAATGTTGATTACAGCATTCCAATATAGCTTCATTGGATACTGGTTAAACTGACCACTCACCCCTATAGCAAAAGTAATATCTCAAAGTGTGACTGTCAAATAGATTACTTTAGCCACAAGTCCTCTACATGTATCTGGATTATCACAAGTTTCTCCTGCATCTTCATCGAACTTTGTATTTTGATTCATTGGAGTATGAACTCTAATTTGAGCCCCCATCATACCCATCTCACACAGAAGAATCCTTCTTTTGTGATTATGATACCCTGAAAGTGGAGTTGAACAAATTTATAGCCTACTTACACAGAAAAAACAAATTTATAACCTCAATATTGTTACCAGTGGCCATTATGTCATCTATGTGGATAACAAGAGTGATAATGCCTAGTTGAATTATAGATGCTAATGGGTGAAAAGAACCACATCGGATCATTATGCTTCTTGACTAAGTTTATTGAGCCAAGCCCATCAATTGCTTTCATTGACTTGCAGACATCAGGCGAATTTCCTTGGGCATCATATTCAGGAGGTTGCTCTCCGTGTGCCTACTCCTAAAGGTCACTATTAGGTTATTGAGGGAGATAATTTTTGATGTTTAGCTGATAACAATATACAATAAAGTGAAGCCAAGTCATGGGGGAGGAAGTTTCAAAATAGCAAACACCAAAAGTTTGGTTGTAGCCTTACCCACTAACTCGACCTTTAAACTCTCAACAGTACCATCAAGATGATACCTAACCACAGCATGAATAAAATGAAGACAAGTCATGGGATTCAAAGTTTCAAAATAACAAACACCAAAAGTTTGGGTGTAGCCTTAGCCACCAACTCGACCTTGAACCTCTCAACAAAGACCATCAAGATGGTATGCAACCACATAAACCCATCTGACACCCCACTGCATGGTTCCTTAGAGACAAGTTAATTAACTCTTGCGTATAGTTCTTATGTGATGGAGACATCTCCTAATCCATAACTCACATTCTATGAGGAAAAGCTAATGCCGGACTATAAGAATGAGAAACAAAATCAACGGACAAAGTACTACCAAAAGAACAAAATTGAGGAGGCACGTGAGAAAAAGAAGCAACCTTATAAATTAGATGTCAAGCTCAAGTACAAATGCTTTACCTCAGAGCAATATCATGATCAAAAGAAGAGGAACCAACTTATAGAACAAGGATGCAGGCATCTCTTCATTCCTTATGGTCTGTGGTCGTCTGAGATATACCTAAAGTGGTTTACACACTGCAGTAGAAGTCATGGGAACACTAATTGAGGAATGGGCTAAGGAATTGACGAAAACTCAATCACGCACTAATAGAATAGGAGAATGGCTTCCTTGATAGATGATCACATTAGCTCTGACAATATAAAGGTCAGATTGAGGATGTCTCCAACATCTATACAAATATTCATTTAACAGTCCATGGACTTCTTGTTCCCTGGGCCAAGCATACGACAAACACAACCGAACACCCTTAGATGTAAAGCAAACAAAAACTTATTCGGATACAATGCAATAATATTGAGTAGGAAATACCCCAGTGTTATTAAAGGCGTAAAGCGAACTGAAGCGACCGCCTAGGCGAGAAGCGAAGCGACACGCTTTACCGAAGCGAAGCAAACAGTTAAAAAAAAATAAAAAAATTTAGTTTAATTACTTCTAAACATCTAAGTTCTAATTTTATATATATTAAATATTTCAATACAAGTAAAACCATAAACATTTAAATTAAAACAAACACTAATAATATCTCAAATCTTAATAACAGTCATATCTTAAACATTTAAATTCAAACAAATACTAATAATATCCAAAATCCTAATATTTAAAAACATAAAGACACACAATTCAAGCAACCAAAAAAATCAACTCAAGGACTTTGAAATCAATCCTCATCACTAAAGAAACCATCTTCTTCATTATCCTTAGATTCATATCCCTCTGTATCCTCCTCCTCGGCCTCATCTGAAATTATGTCTTCTTCATCTATGAGTCCAGTGGTCGATCTTGTAAACCTTGGTGTTACCCTAGTAGATGGTGTTGATCTAGTCCGTTGGCTACTTTCTTGAACTTTAGATGCTCGAGCAATTTCACCCCAAGTTAAAGTATCATCATCAAACACAAGTTCATTATCATCATCTGTTTCTGCATCCACTCTCCCAATCAACCACTCATTGCTATCATCAATATCCTTCAAAAATATTGGATTAATTGTGTCACGAGAATCATATCGACGTCTCAAAGCTCTATTATACTTAACAAACACCAAATCATTGAGACGAGATTGAGCTAGTCGATTTCTTTTTTTTGTGTGTATCTGCAATAATTTATTAACAACACATTAAAATTTATAATTAGATTAAATAAAATGTAATTGAAGAGGTTTGAGGATGATACTCACATGCTCAAACACACTCCAATTTCGCTCACAACCGGATGCACTACAAGTAAGACTTAAAATTTTTTTTGCAAAGTTTTGCAAATTTGGAGTTGTAGACCCGTATGCACTCCACCAATCAGCTGTGAATAATGAATAACAATTAATTAACTAACATCTTTAAGCAATGCTAATGAAATAAGTTTGTGGGATACCATAGATTACCTGGTGCCCTTGTTGTTCTTTGTCTAACTGCCATGGACAACTTAAAGAGGTTTTCACCTTTCATGTAAATACTCAACTCTTGACCAATTTTATCTTGTATCGCAAGATCTGGGACCAACTTTTCTAAACATTTATATAACCCATTCATGACTTCTTGATCTTTCTCAACCTCTGGATTGGAATAGAAAAACTCTGGGTTCAAAAAATACCCAGCTACATGCAAAGGTCGATGCAATTGAACTTCCCACCTTCGGTCAATGATTTCAAAGATGTGCTTGTACTTCTCTTCATTGCCATTAAAAGAATTAGCAATCGCTTCTTTAGCCCGGTCCATAGCTTCATAAATGTACCCTATGGGAGGCTTCTTCTCACCATCAACCAATCGAAGCACACGAACAAGAGGGCCTGCAAGCTTAAGAGAGTAGACAACATTACTCCAAAATGAAGGCATTAAAATTATTTGTGCTGTCTTTTTGCCTTGTTGTTTTTTTGTCCATTTGCTTGTAGTTCATTCCTTTGAAGTGAACATTTTTCTCAAGTTGCCTTTTTGTTGGTTGATCCTTGTTAGAGTAAGAAATGCTGTAGCAAATCTAGTTTTTGCTGGCTTAATCAACTCTTTTGACTGGGTAAATCGCCTCATCATATTTAACAAAGTTGGACGGTTATAAATATAACCGTGCAATGTTATTCCTCTCTCAAATGTCTTCTTGCAGTTTGACAACTTGAAGATATCTTCCAACATCAAGTCCAAGCAGTGGACAGCACATGGCGTCCAATATAGGTTGGATCGTTTTGCCTCCAAAAACTTTCCTATTAAATAATTTTTTTTTATCAACTAGTGTGCATAAAAAAATTAAATATAACAAGTAGTTATCCTTTTTTTTTAAGAAAATCATATTTGCTAACACATTTGCTGCCGCACTGCCTGTGACAATTTGGACCACATTAGCTTCACCAATACGCTCCACAAAATTATCAAGCAATTCATACATTTTTTGCCCATCCTTTGAGTATGCAGAAGCATCAACGGATTCAAAGAACATGGTCCCTTTTGGACAATTCACTAAGAAATTAATCAAAGTTCTCCCTCTCTTGTCGGTCCATCCATCGGCCATTATGGAACATCCATATTTTGCCCAATCCTCTTGGTGATCTTTCATCAATGTCTTGATATGTCCTACTTCTTTGTTGAGCAATGGGACCCGAATCTCATGATAAGAAGGGGGTTTCAAACCAGGACCATACTGTCCTATAGCTTCAAACATTGCTGCAAAACTTTCATAGTTCACAACATTAAAGGGAATATCCGTGTCATACATCCATCGGGCAAATGATGTGATGGCTCTTTCTCTCATTTCCTTTCTAAAAGGATCGTTGGCATCAATATTCGTTTGTCTCCCCTTGGTCTTTCGATTTTGCACCACAACATTTGGATCAGGGGTGAAGTATACATCCATAGACCCTTTTTGTCTTGGCTTTTTTGGTTTGGATGTGGCTTGTGTAGAACTTTGACTAGAACTAGCCATGGATTTTTTACGATGCGCAACAATCTCTACAATATCATCTTCATCCTCCTCCTCCTCCAAGTCATTAGGCATCTCATCAAAGTCGGAACCATGTTCATTAGATTATTCTCTTCCGTTTTTTTAGCCATGTATTCTCTAATCTCCTCCCTAACATGAGCAGGGCATTTTGGACAAGTAATAACACTCGTAGAGTTTCCCGCAAGGTGTTGCTTGACCCGATAGACACCTCCATTTGACTCTTTTCCACAAAAATTGCATTTAAACTTGTTTGGGTTTTGAGGATTTACCAAGTGTGCATATTTTCATGTCGGATCTTTTTTGTTCCCTTCGGACGACGATGCCATTTATTTGTTTATGAATGAGTTAATGACACTATCGCACTACAATCAAAGGAACAAAATAGTACAGGAAATCAGTAAAACCAGCATGCCATGTACTGAATCTATTTTTAAAGTATATCAACCACATGTGTTTTTGTTAAAGTATATCAATCAACCACAACTGTTTTTGTAAATTTACAGCCTATTTTTATTTATGAAAGAAACGATCAAAATTATTTATGAAAATCATCCTTGAAAATCATTTACAAAAACGATCGAAACTATTTTTAAATTTATATCTAGACTTGTAAATTTACTGAATCTATTTTTAAAGAAACAACACAATCAAAAAATAGGAAGTAGATTAAGATCATAATCAAATATACAGTAAAAAACAACAACAAAACAGAAAAAAAAAGAAGCAGAACATAAAGTTCTGTCGGTCGAACAGAAAATAAGAAGCAGAACAGTGAGAGTGAGTCCAGCGAGTCCAGTCCAGTCGATCATCGATCGTAGCAGAAAAAAAAATAAAGGAGAGAAGAGGAAGACTTACCAGACCAGTCGATTGTAGCACTGAGGAGTCCAGCGATCGTAGTCTCTGTCGATGGTTGCAGTCGATGGTTGATGGTTGGTTGCACTGTGCAGTCGATGGTTGCTGTGCAGTCACAATCGCCGGTTGATGTGCAGTCACGATCGAGTGTCGATCGAGTTTGTCGATCGCCTCTGTCGATCGACTGAGTCTAGACCACTGTGCAGAGTCAGCGATCGTGAGCAAGAGAGAGGTAATCCGATTAAAATTAGGGTTTCGGTTGTATTTATTGAATAAGAGAATAATTCGGTGTTATCAACATCTGATAGTTTTTTTTCCAATTGCCAAATCCAACGGTATAGCTCCAAAATTAAACAATCTCGCCTCGAATTAAAGAAGCGAACGCTTCTTCCCCTGGCGCTTAAGCGCCAGGCGACCGCTTTTTTCGCTTTTGGCTCGCTTCGCTCACGTTCGCTTCGTCTAGGGTCCTCCAGGCGAGCAAGCTTCGCCTCGCCTCGCTTCTCGCCTAGGCGCGCTTTTAAAAACACTGAAATACCCCACCGAAGAATGAAAGCATCAATGCTATAAATAGGATAATAAATTGTCGCAATTGCATTCCCAAAAATTTTAGGAACACTACTTGAATAATTAGAATTCAAGCAACCTTAATAAGATGTCTATTTTTGCTTTTTGGTGTACAATACAATCAACATCACAATAAGACTAAAGTGGTCTTTTATTATATTAAAAAGGATTCGTTGATTGTAAAATAGATATACCATATCTAAACTGAGTTGCAGATTCTGTGGGAAACAATTCAAATATAGGATCAATATCTTAATGATGTCAATGATCTTTTATTAAAATATATGTCTGATTTTTGCACAACATTCACAAAAGGCACAAAATACAAAAAACCTGGTAAACTCTCCTGCTGAGACGGACTCCAAATGTCAGATAATACTAACTTAGAAGTAGCGGACCGACAATTATTCTTACCAAACTGGCAAACTCTGTAGCTCGACTTCTAACCAATGTGGCTCACCATTTTATATTTTCTTTTTTCAATTTATTATTATTTAGTGCGTGCCCGAGATTCCCTATTGTTTGTAATAATATCACTAGGTAGATGATAATTTTAATCCCTTTGCTTATTTTTTACGAAAAAATTCAAGAAACATATAGATAAAGCAATCATAACAAACTTGAATGAATCACCCATTTCTTTATATGTTGTTTTTGGTTTTATATTTATTGTACTTGCTATTTTGGCTGCAGGAATTTATTTCCGTTGTCCATGAATTTCTGTATATCTCGTTCACAATGCTTTACTTTCTCTTTTTTTTTTTGCTGGTGACAGGTCCTTGCCAATTTAACTTCTGTCCAGTCGTATTTTGATTTCTTCTCAAAGGAGAGTGACCGGAAAGTTATGGTAAATGTTGGTGTCAGTGTATCTTTTGTTTCTGTTCACTTTCTCAATTAAGTGATTTAAGTTGAATGTGCTTTAGGAACTAGAAGAGGCTGAAATGGAAATGGATCTTATCCGGAAAGAACAGACGCTGCAGGAGCCAGCAAATGAATTCAAGGATAGACATCAGCTTCCTTTTCTAGCCCGTAATAATATCACTAAATTAGTCATTTTATTGAAACCTTTTAAGAATAAGGATATATTCAACGACAATTTATTACTTTCTGTTGATATATTTTTATGCCAATTTTTGTCGTCCAGCTTATGGAAAGGATGATAACCGTCTTCAGCAAATCAAGGATGGCATCAGATCCCTGTATGCACCATATTTACTTCTGTTGATATATAATTGAGTGCATGTAATTCGAAGAGAGGACAAGAGAAAGATAAATGCTAAATACTAGTCTTGATGGTGGGCATCAATGATCAAAATTTAGTTTCAGTGCATTGTTTCAATCAACCTAGGAAATGGAAATGTTTAGGAAACAACATGGAAACGGAGAAAAACATTGAAAATTTGTTTCCAAAACATTCTGAAACATTGGTCGAAAAATACCAAGTACTTTGAAACACCACGAAATATTCCGAAACACCTCAAAAATTGGAATTTTGATATTCAATCACTGGCTTATTTCGGTTTCCATGTTTTGGCTGTTTTTATACGAAATTTTGATATTTGGTTGGTATCTTTACTGAGCTTCTGTTATTCTGGTCCTTCCTTCTGTGTTCTGATCTACTTACATTCCTAAAGACTTGTGACCCAGTAGCCGGTAGCCAGTAGCCAGTACTACTGATTTGGTGGGAAAAATCTGGTTATTAGTGTTCCCTGCATCAACCACTAAATTTCATATACTGTATTTTTCCTACTTTTTGTGTTTACTAATTGCTATAAATGCCATGAGAGTTGCAGTCAGTTTTCTGTAGTCCTTTCTCCCACTGTTTAATATTTGAGTTTTCTTTTCTAACCAGAGAAAAGGCCAAACTCCAAGAAGAGATAATAGCCCGCAGGCAAAAAAAGTTACTTGTAAGATGTACCCGTCAGAAATATTTAGAGGAGGCAGCTTTACGAGAAGCAGAACTTCTTCATGAACTTGATAGGTTTTACCTTTTGGTCTTCATTTGGGTTTTTTATTGTGATAATTGTCCTGGCTATATATACTTTTGTGGTCTTAAAAATTACCAATGGTCTTTTGATCAGAGAGAGGACGGCTGAAGTAGAAAGGGAGGTTGAAAGACAACGATTGCTGGAACTTGAGCGTGCAAAAACCAGAGAGCTGCAGCACAATCTTGAGATGGAGAAAGAAAAGCAAACCCAGGCAAGAACAGAAGATACATTGGTTATCCTGAACTCAGCCCATATAGAATTCCCGAATTAAATTTACTTGTTTAGCTTTCTTTTTCCCAGAAAGTAGTGCTTTTCTTATTATGGTATCCATTATAATAGTAAAAAGTAGGGCAAACATGGACCAAAGCTTAGGTTGATTTACACACCCACAAACATTAGCAGGTATTCATTAGTCTATATGGTTCATGTCTCAAGGTTCAAACAAATTTGCCCCTCCAGAATTTTGACTGTCACTGCCTTAGTGGTGGGATTGAACGTTGACCCCCTACTCTTGATTAACCCTGTTCAACCAAATTACCATTTTGAATTACAGTTACTTGTCTTTTTGGTTTATTATATACCAGAATGAAGTAATTGTTATTCATTATAGTTGGGGTTTCCTCCACATCAAAATGATTTCCTATTTTTGTCTTCTGTTTCTTCAAATAGTATGGATATTAATAGTGATTAGTAGTATGGATATTAATAGTGATTAGTGTAGTATGTGATTAGTCTCTTAACTTTGAATTGAACTGAGTTTTAGTACAAGCGTGTCTGTTGTGGACTTTTGAATTTTCCCAGGCTTGAACAAACTAGAACACAAACACCCATCCACCAGATCATGAATTATCATGTTCCTTTACATATGTTTTCATGCATCTTATCTCACTTGTAATCATTATCTCTTATTTATTGTTTCTTGTTCTGGTTTAGATGACTCTCACATTTACGTATTTGTAGTTTGTTTCCTTTCATGTCTTTATATTTACACCCATCAGGTTTTGTTGAATCATTCTGTTTGTTCGTTACTTTAACGTCCATCACATTCTATTTTTTGATATTATGCTTATGTGAACGAATTTTTCAGTTGGATTCGACCTTATGACTAATTCTAGGCTTAACCAATATCTCTATATCTTAGCTTGAAGGGAAATAACATTTGCAAAAAGTAAAAGTACCATTTTTTTGAACTCAAACTGATTCCATTTGTTGCCATTAAGAATTTTGTTGTCTCAATTGACCCCATTTTTGTTCTTTTCACTACAGTTGTGGAAACAAGGACAATTTATCTTAGATCCTAGTCTCTTTAGATGACTTGTAGAACGTATCAATCTTTCATGTTTAGACTATCAAGTCATTTCTCTTTGAATCTTGCCAGTATTGGTTGAAAGAATGACAATCGCTGTTCATTTTGAGTGTGAGATAGTGAAAATTAACTTTGAATGAGATAGTAGAAAAATATATGATAGTTCACAGTTTAATGGAAAATATGATCCTTGATAGAGCACAATGGTGAAACATGATGCATGTATTTATACCCCAAATAGTTGGAAATATGATTCTTGGTAGAGCACAATAGAGAAACATGGTGCATATATCTGTACCCCAAATTTGGGATAAAGACTTTGTTGAACTTAGTGGAGTTTTTTTGGGTAAATAATTGAGTGGAGTAGAGTTGAGTTGGAATATTTTTTTTGTTTCAAATAGTAGTTAAACTCTTCCATATCGCTTCATCCATTTTAGTAATGGTTTTCAATGTAATTCTTTGCATGAATCTGTTATTAATTCTCAATTCCTTACACCTTGTGATTCAATTTGTGCAATGTCTCTTTTATATTTTGTCTTATGACTTTCTCTAATTTCTACAGTTGCTTATGTGTTTTAATGACTATGATCAACTATTCAACTGTATATTATCTGGCTTTGTGTTTATGGGTTCATTGTTTTGTGAAATGGTAAAATGCTTAGGTTATCAAGCATGAGAACATGACTGAGAGTATAAAAATGATTATTTCTCGAAAAAGAAGCTAAAGGTTAGGTTGGATACAATACCCTCAGGCACCCTGTACAAGCGCGGAATGATCATTACCTTCATATTCTTTTGAAGAATGCTGTGGAATGGTATCTTATATTATTAGCAATAAGAAAGTTAAATAAAAGTAGCATCTTATAGGTAGTTTTAAACTGGTTTGTACATATCGATTATTATTTGGGCTATTTGTATCTTTCTTAACTTCCAAAGTTTGTTTACTTGTAGAGAGAACTCCAGCGGGAACTTGAGCAAGTGGAATCTGGACTCCGACCATCAAGAAGGGAGTTTTCTTCCTCAACTCATAGTAGGTACGCCTCACATTAATTTAAACAACCTCATTATTTGTGGATTTTTTCTACATATGTATGAAAAGATTCTCTGAAGCTTTTCCCGTGAATCAATTGTGGAATGTTGTGGCACCTTGGGTGATGCATGGTAGACACTTTTGTTTTGTTGGATCTCTGGGCTTTACGGTCTGGGAGGTTATATAGAGTTTGTTTATGTGTCTGAGCCTGTTGGTTTGAAAAGTGCAATTGTTCAGATTCAAGATCTGCTATTGCAGCATCCTTATTGTACATTGTATCTGGGCATGAAGGGCTGTTGAACGATCCGAGCAGCGCAAGATCGACTTGGTTTTGCTTGTTCAGACTTGTTTAAGTTGCAAAAATGAAATGAATCTTATTAGAATATAATCTTGTTTTGTAAACAAGCGGAAGATGAGCAATGTGTGAATCGACTGGAGTAGGCTCAAATAGGTTCTTGTCTATATCTGTTATCTTATAACTAAAGCAATCCCTATTCGAAAAATTAATAACCCCAAAGTTATCTTAAATTGCTCCAGGTCATGTGCACTTTGTAAAAATGGATTGAATGACCCTCTGTGAGGATTTCCTCATATTATATAGGCACCAATGTGCAATATACAAGGCTAGAATCAAGCCTAAATTACAGCTATTAAATCTGTCTATACAAAAGGAAACTATGTCTATATATAGATTCTGATTAAATAAGGAAATATATATATACAATTGGTGAGAACTAAATAAGGAAACATGGAGCATTTCATGGTGACATCCCCCCTCAAATTGATGCTGGTCGGTGAAGAAGCATCAATTTGCCCACAAGAAACTGATGACGTTGTCGTGTCATGATCTTTGTAAACACATCTGCAATTTGGAGGTCAGTAGAAATATGAGGAAGAGAAATGATACGAGTGTCCAATACTTCCCGAATGGAATGACAGTTCACCTCAATGTGTTTGGTACGTTCATGAAAGATGGGATTGACAACAATTTGAATGGCACTAGTGTTGTCAGCATGTAGAGGAGTAAGATCGGATTGAACACAACCAATCTCAGCAAGGAGACCACGAAACCAAAGAATCTCAGAGCAAGTAGCAGACATCGCACGGTATTCGGATTCAGTGGAAGATTTGGAGATGCGATCTTGTTTCTTACTCTTCCAAGATATCAAATAGTTACCAAGAAACATGCACCAACCTGTAACAGATCGGCGCGTATCAGGACATCTTGCTCAATCTGCATCACTGTAAGCCACAAGATGAAGAGGAGTCTCAGTAGGGAAGAATAGGCCACGACTAGGAGAACCTTGAAGATATCGAATGATACGACGAACGACAGCCAAGTGTAGATGACGTGGAGCCTGCATGAACTGACTAACCTGTTGGACTACAAAGGAAATATCTGGTCGAGTAATGGTTAAGTAGTTCAGGCTCCCTACTAATTGTCGATACATAGTAGGGTCGGAAAGGAGATCACCCTTTTCCCGACGATACTTCGTATTTACTTCCATAAGAGTATCCACAGAAGAAGTATCCTGAAGATCAGCCAATGCAATCAGATCCTGAGTATATTTATGCTGATTCAAAAAAATGCCAGAGGAATTAGTATGAACTTCCAAGCCTAAGAACGTAAGAGGATCAAGGTCCTTCATATGTGTTAAGAGTATTTGGGTTGAATGTGTAAATTGTCAATAATGTTAGGGTAGTATGTGTAATTCTTAGTATTGTAAGTTAACTATAAATACAATGATATATGTGAACTAGGTCAAGCTTTTGACCTTGTTGTTCCTCTTCAATATACTATGTTAATCCTTCACACTTAACATGGTATCAGAGCATGGTTACAATCCTAAATATATTTGTTGAATATATTTGGCTTCTGTTGTGTTGGCGTTACTGCTGCTCGTTGAAGCTCCAGTGGTGGTGTGGTTGTCGCAGTTACAGTGGTGGTGTTGTGCTGACCATCGTGGTTGCGTCTAGTGGTGGTGGTAGTCGACTGTCGAAGTGGTTGTTCACCGAGTTTTGCTTCGGTGGTGTAGTCGACTGTGGTCGACGTTGTTGGCAGTGTAGCTGTGGTGGTGTGGCCATCGTTGTGGCCTGTCGCTCGTTGTGGTGGTGGAGGCGCAGTTGTTGCCGTCGTTTGGTGGTTGCGGTGGTGGTGAGGCGCAGCCGAGGATTAGGGTTTCAGTAAACCCCAATCAACGACTGCGAAGAAGAAGAACAGGAGCAGGAGCTCCACGGGTCAGATCCGATCGGGTCAAGCCGTTTTTTAAAACAAAATCGGTTCGGTTCAGCCGGTTCAGAGAGCCAAATCGACCCGGTTCAGCGGTCCAGAGAGCCAAACTAGTCTGGTTCAGCGGTCCAGAGAGCCAAACCGGTCCGGTTCAGCAGTCCAGAGAGCCAAACCGGTCCGGTTCAGCGGTCCAGTCCCTACTTCCAACCCGGTTCAGTGTCCAGCCCCATTTTTGACCCCGGTTCAGTAGTTCAGCCCCCATTTTTGACCCGGTTCAGTGGTCCAGCCCACACTTTTGACCCGGTTCAGTGGTCCAGCCCCCAATTTTGACCCGGTTCAGTGGTCCAGGGGGCTCATCCGGTCCGGTTCAGTATTTTAGCAGCCTTATTTTGTCCATTGTTGCACTATTATGGACCCCAAGCAAGATACCGGGTCCCTTACTCTATCTTTGCCACCCACCTCTACTCCTCCGACTATTATCAATAGTCCCATGACCTCTGTTAAACTCAATGGGACCAACTATACTTTATGGTCCCGCTTTGCTCAAGTTTTTCTTCGAGGCAAAGGTTTTAAAAAGTATTTGGTGACCCTGAAACCCAAGGAAGATACTCCTGGGTATGACCAGTGGGAACAAGAGGACGCTCAGATTATTTCTTTATTATTGAATAGCATTGAGCCTAGTATTAGTTCTACATTACTCTATCTTGACACTGCCAAGGAGATATGAGATCACTTGGCCACTATGTATTCTGGTACCGATAATTTTACCCGAGCTTATGAGGTGTGCAAGGAGTATTTTCGGCTGGAACAGAGTACTCTGAGTGTTGAGGATTATTACTCTCAAGTTCGGGGAGTCTGTGAGGAAATGAAGACCTACCACCCGTTTACTACAGATGTAGCAGTTTGGCAAAAACAACATGAGGACATGAATGTTGTTAGATTTTTGGTAGGACTGAAACCTGAATATGAGGCTATTCGTTCTCAGATCTTGGGCGGTTCCAGTCTTCCCTCACTACTTGAGGTTTTCTCTCGTGTACAATGTGCTACTTTATCTCATTCAGGCATCAATCAGGGTGTCCCCACTGATCGCTCAGCCCTTGTGGTTCCTAGTAGTTATAGTGATGTTGGTCGTGGTGGCCGTAGTGGAGGTCGTACGGGTGGTCGTAGTGGACCTCGTTCCTGTACTCATTGTGGCCGTGGAGGGCACTCTATTGACTTCTGTTGGGATCTACATGGAAAACCTTCTAGTGTTGCGAATCAGGCTACCTATCAGGATGACACCTCTGTTGTTGCTTCCATACCTCGATCGGTTCCACCAGACACCGGATCGGTTACTATTACACGAGAGGAGTATGCTCAGTTCCTGTCCCAGCAACAGGCTGCCCCATCTCCCTCCACTGTTACTTTTGTCCAGTCAAGTATTGCTTCCACTTGTTTACTGTCCTCCACTCGCAGTCCCTGGATCATAGACTCTGGCGCTTCTGACCACATGACTGGTGCGTCCGATATTTTTTCTACTTATCAGTCTGCTACTTCCACACATAATGTTACTCTTGCTAATAGTACTTATTCTAAAGTTTCAGGTATCGGGACTACTCATTTGAGTCCTGATGTGTCCTTATCTTCCGTGTTATTTGTTCCTCAGTTTTCCTTTAGTTTACTTTCCATTAGTAAGATTACACGTTCTCTCAATTGTTCTGTAACATTTTATCCCTCTTATTGTGTCTTTCAGGATCTCAAGACGAAGAGGAAGATTGGTACGGGACATGAAGCTGGTGGTCTATATTACTTTGATTTTGCTTCCCCTACTTGGGCCTTGCAGATCTCATTGTCTCCTTTTGAATGGCATTGTCGTCTTGGACACCCTTCTCTCCAGAATCTAAAGCGTCAAGTTCCAAGTCTGAGTTTTGTGTCGTCTTTGTCTTGTGAAGTTTGTCAACTTAGTAAGCATCACCGTGCGTCATTTCAGTCTAGAGTCCACAGTCGTGTGTCTAGTCCTTTGGAGTTGATACACTCTGATGTATAGGGTCCAATCAAGAATATTTTATTTAATAAATATTCTTATTTTGTGTCCTTTGTGGATGACTATTCTCGTGTGACTTGGTTATTTTTGATGCGAGCTCGGTCTGAATTATTCTCTATATTCGAGACCTTCCGTAAGGAAATAAAAACTCAATATGGTTGTCGTATACGTATTTTACGTTCTGATAATGCTCGGGAATATGAATCTGATCATTTTTCAGCTTATCTTAGTAAAACTGGCATTATACATTAGACTTCATGTGCTTACACATCTCAACAGAACGGTGTTGCTGAACGCAAAAATCGTCATTTGTTGGAAGTTACCC
>CM042191.1:4877040-4896434 GCA_023539305.1 Ilex asprella
ATAGACAGACAGATGCTGGATATGTTCTATTGGTGGTCTATGTAGATGATATTGTGATTACTGGAAATGATTCTGAAGGGATTGCCAAGTTAAAAATATTCTTGCAGGATCGATTTCATACTAAGGATTTGGGAAAGCTCAGGCATTTCTTGGGTATTGAAATGGCTCGATCTAAACGGGGTATTTGCTTATCCCAAAGGAAATATGTGCTTGACATGCTAGAGGAAGCAGGTTTGCTGGGTGGCAGACCTATTGATGTCCCTATGGATCCGAATCAGAAACTTTTGATGGATGATGGTGCACTCTTTGAGAATCTGGGTCGGTATCGCAAATTGGTTGGGAAGCTCAATTATCTCACTATTACTCAACCGGATATTTCCTATGCAGTCAATATAGTAAGTCAGTTCATGGGGTGTCCTAGAGTCCCACATTGGGAGGCAGTTACTCGTATTCTGCGATATCTCAAACGTGCTCCTGGACTTGGACTGTTATATCGAGCTAATGGACATCTTAGAGTGGAAGGTTTCTCAGATGCTGATTGGGCTGGCTCTCCGTCTGATCGGAGATCAACCACTGGTTATTGTACTTTCTTAGGAGGTAACGTTTTCTCATGAAAAAGTAAGAAACAATCTGTGGTAGCAAGATCCAGTGCTGAGGCTGAGTATAGGGCAATGACGCATACGACGAGTGAGTTGACTTGGCTACTACACTTCCTCCAGGAAATTGGGTTTCCAGTTCAACTTCCTCTACAGTTGTTCTGTGATAACCAAGCAGCTATCCATATCGCTGCCAATTGGGTGTTTCACGAGAGAACCAAACATATTGAGGTTGATTGTCATTTTATTCGGGATAAGATAGTAGCTGGGGAGATTACAACTCCATTTGTGAAATGTGAAGATCAGCTTGCAGATATGTTTACCAATGCGTTGAGTCGTACACGTCTTACGGCGATTTATTTCAAGCTTGGATTATATGATATATATAGTCCAGCTTGAGGGGGAGTGCTAAGAGTATTTGGGTTGAATGTGTAAATTGTCAATAGTGTTAGGGTAGTATGTGTAATTCTTAGTATTGTAAGTTAACTATAAATACAATGATATATGTGAACTAGGTCAAACTTTTGACCTTGTTGTTCCTCTCCAATATACTATGTTAATCCTTCATACTTAACAATATGAAATGAGGCTTGAAGATGCTATTGCAGTCGGGTGATCAAGCTAGAGTCTGTTCCAGTAATAACAATATCATCAACATAAACCAAAAGAAGGACAATGCCAAGAGATGTCTTGCAGAAAAATAAATAAGAATCATATGCACTCTGCTGAAACGAAAATTGGAGCAAAGTGGTGCGAAATTTTTCAAACCAGGCCCAGGGAGCTTGTTTCAGCCCATACAATGATCACTTCAACTTACAGACATCCAAGGAAGAAGAGGATGACATACCAGGTGGAATGGTCATGTATATCTCTTCTTTGAGATCACCATGAAGAAAGATATTTTTGACATCCATCTAATGAAGAGGCCAACCTTGGGATGCAGCCACAGATAGGGCAGTCCGCACTGTAGTCATCTTGGCAACTGGAACAAAAGTCTTCTCATAGTCCACCCCATATTCTTGCCGATTGTCAAGTGCAACCAACCGGGTCTTATACCGATCCAGAGTTCTATCAGAATGCAGCTTGATAGAATAGACCCGTTTGCAACCAATAGCTTTCACCTGAGGAGGACAAGGGACAACATCCCATTTATGATTATCTTGAGGAGCCCAAAGTTCATCGGTCATTGCCTCACGCCAACAGTCATGTTTAGCTGTCTTAGAATAACCTGACAGAATGAGAATGAGAATGAGAATAAAAGACAGAGTAACATGAAGAGATGTATGAGAGAAACCATACCGGTCCAGCGGACGAGACTCTGGTCGAGCGGCGAGGAATTGGGGTAGTATCTGGATCACCCATATAAGATTCAGTCTGAACAGGCTCAGATGGCAGACGAGGCTCAAGAAGGGGCAAAGTAGGTCGCCATCTTTCATATACAAGTCCAGATTTGAATCGATCAATAGAAGGAATCAAATCATCAAAATGAGGCAAAACATGCATCTCAGGCAAAGACTCATCATGAGAAGTAAAGAATGATTGATTTTCAAAGAACACAACATGACGGGAAATACGAAATCAGTTAAAGCATGGATCATAGCAAACATAGCCTTTGTGTGAAGTACTATAACCCATAAATGCGCATCTAACAGATTGAGTAGATAACTTATGTTGTTCATGAGAAGGCAAATGAACAAAACAAACACAACCAAAAGAATGCATGTCAAGGTATCTAGGATGCTGATGATAAAGACGAAAGTAAGGAGTTTCAAAATTTAAGACACTGGACGAAAATCTATTAATTAAATAAACAGTTGTAGATAATGCTTCAACCCAGAATTGAGGTGGAACAGATGATTGAATCAATAGAGTACGAACAACATCCAACAAATGTCTATTTTTACGTTTAGCAACACCATTTTGTTGTGGTGTATATGGACAAGAATGCTGAGAAACAATGCCTTTTTGTTGGAGAAAATCATGAAACTCATGAGACATGTATTCACCATCTAAATCAGACTTCAGAAATTTAATGCCAGAAGAAAATTGAGTCTCGACATAGGCGTTGAATTGTTGAAAAACATTTAAGACCTCAGATTTAGCACAAAGAAAATAGATCTAGGTATACTTTGTATAATCATCAATGAATGTAACAAAGTATTTATAATTTACATGCGAAATAACAGGAGAAATTCCCCACATATCACTATGAATCAAATCAAAACAACATTCAACATGACTACCATGAGAAGGAAAAGAAAGAGACTTACTTTTACCTAATTTGCATGTGGAACAATCAAAAGAGAGAGGAGAAGAAAATTGATCTTTATTGCCCAACAAACCAGAGTTTATTACATGAGATAAAACAACAGAATAAGGATAACCCAACCGTTTGTGCCATACTTCATACTTATTGTTCACAGTGTTACAAGCAAACAAAATACCAGCAGGAATGGAAAAATGCATTGGAAATAAACGTCCAACTTTAGGCCCCTTCGCAAGTATCTTGCCCGACACCTGATCCTACACAAGACAACCATCACGAGAAAAACGAACATCACAGTTATTATCAACCAATTGCCCTGACTGAAATAAGATTGGTTGAAAGCTGAGGAGATACAAAAAATCTCTAATAGTGGAATCAACAACCCCAATAGCATGAATAGGTAACTTACAACCGTTAGCAGTCTGAATGTGTGCTGATCTAGTATAAGTTCGAACATTACTAAGAGTATCAGAAGAACTAGGAATGTGATTAGATGCAACCGAATCAATAATCCATGAGGGGGAAAAGGAACCGTTACCTTGTAGTCCTAAGGCTGAAAATGCAGAAATAATCATCTGTTGTACCTTCTCAGTAGTAAGAGCGGAGGAGTCACTAGTAGTAGCAGAAGAAGCAGAATCCACAGTAGCCTGATAAGCATTAGCCTGACGATTCTGAGGACTAGTAGGACACTCTTTGATAATATGCCCCGGCTTCTTACAATAGTTGCAAGATTTTCGTGTATAGTTGCTAGCAATATGTCCGTATTCCTTGCAGTTGAAGCATTGAACTTTCTGCATGTCTCGTCCCATGCATTTTCCTTGAGCAGCATAAGCCACTGCATTGGGTATCATTTTGTCGTGCTGATAAGTGGCCTGGGTGGTAAGCCGCTGTTCCTCACAAACCCCAAAACAGACATCTAAAGATGGCACAAGATTATGATTCATCAAATTAGAGCGAGTGGCTTCAAATTCAGGTTGTAACTTCATTAAAAATTGATATCGCTTGCTTTGTGCATGAATTTCCTGCACAACTGAGAGAGACTCTTTTGGTACCTTGGCATAAATAATGTTAGTAAATTCTCCCCAGAGATTATTAAATTCAGAAAAATAATCCTGAATGGAGAGATCGCCTTGAGTATAACTAGCAATCTCGTACTCTAATTGAGGACATCGAACAATATTGTCTTGATTATATACTTTTTTTTAAGTATTCCCACATAGATTCAACAGTCTTATATAGCCTAAGATTATGAACAATAAGAGAATCCATTGATCCTAAAATCCATGTCATCACCCGAGCATCTTTGGTCTGCCACTGAGTCAGTTTAGGAACATCAGTAGGAGCCTGATCACTCCCATCAATATGACCCCATAACTCTTTCCCCATAACAAATAAACGAAATTGAAATTCCCAAGCAGAATAGTTCTTATCCGTGAATTTCCCCGCAAAAGAATCAGAAGACATGATGGCCAAATTAAAAGAAAAATCCTGATACCCACAGAACATAGTGATTAACCAATTCAGAAAATTCCGATACCCACAGAAACTACCGATAACTCAAAAAGAAGAGAGAGCTGCACGAAAAATTGATAGATTTCGGACAATCCAACAATTCTAATACCCAAAATTTTCAAATAGAAACTGCTGACAGCCCACAAAGAGACCAAACAACCAAGAATGAGCCTTCAAAATTCACATAAAGATTGCCGGCAGAACCTATAGAGAGGTTTCCTACAGCCCTGATACTGTGAGGAAGAAACCCAACCATGAAACTAAGAACCCCGACAACCGAGAGAAAAACATGAAAAATCTAAACAAGTGGCTCTGATACCATGTCAAAATGGATTGAATGACCCTCTGTGAGGATTTCCTCTTGTTATATAGGCACAAATGTGCAATATACAAGGCTAGATTCAAGCCTGAATTACAGCTATTAAATCTATCTATACAAAAGGAAACTATGTCTATATACAAATTCTGACTAAATAAGGAAATACATATGTACAACTGGTCAGAACTAAATAAGGAAACATGGAGCATATCATGGTGACACACTTCTGTATCTCTATACAAATCTTAGGAAATGTTTAAAGAGAAATGTATTATTTTAGGATTAATTATGAAGTTTTAAGGTTTAATTGTTTGAGATTTTTGCTGACTAATTGAGCTTGGTTTTGGCTCGAATGCGCAAGCTTCTACCAAGTTGGGATTGAGCAAGAATTTAAGCTCAAAGGGTGAGCTTGGCTTGGGTTCAAGCTCAACCTGTCACAACCGAGCCGAGTTTGAGTATGTACTCTACCCGATTGACACCACTACTTGTATTTGTCTGGTCAAATATAGATCTCTTAGAGAAATAATTGTTTGTGGCAAAACTGAGAAGATGGAAATACAAACCTAAAAAATCTTTTCCAGATAAAGCAGCACTAATGGAGGACCTATTCATTTTACTTTCAGGGGCTATTCAGAAGTATCTTATACTTTAAAAAAAGGTTTTGAAAATATATTCTATTTTTCCTAAACAGAAAATTTTGAACAAATGAATGAGTAAGATATGGTGTTTAATTTGACAATTGCAAATTTGGCCCAGTCCCACTGAAAGGGGACAATTCCTTTAGGGGACGACCAGGGGTGACACTAGCAAGTGGATTCAGTCTATAGTGAGAGAACGTTTCCACCGGAGGGGTTTGTCTCCAAGGAATTAGTATTCGTGATGGCTTACAGCACCGTCATTAACCATCTCATACTTTCCTTTCTTCAGTGCTACCTTTTCTTTCCAAGGGATGGGTTGGGGGTGTATTATAACCCTCATTTTTGAGCTCTGAAAGGTATCTGCTTTCGATCCAAGAGATATCGGTAGAAACATCAGCAATTCCGAATTGGATCAGTCGGCAGAACAACTCAAAATATAAAGAAATATCGTTAACTTTTTCATGGTTCTGTGCTGAACAATAGGTTTTAGGAAAAAAAATAGATGATATTTGCGGCCTCACATTATAGTCCATAGAACACATATTGGTATTATTTCTTCAGTAGGATCAACCCACCTCATTTTGATTCTATGAACAATATTATCTCCAGGCTCTTGCTTCGAGTAACTGGGGTCCTGGTAATGGAATTGTTCATGCTTTGGTTGTTTTTGGTATCTTGTAATGCTTTTCCGAGATTTTTTGAGTTCTTATAGCAGAATATAGAAATTCATACCCACACGATGGTAGCATTAAGGAAAGATCTTACAATTTATACTACAGTTATAGAAGACTATATCCTTGACATGGTGGTTTCTTGCTCCTTTATGCAGCCGGCCGCGGGAGAGATACCGTGAAAGGGAAAATGGAAGACCAGTTAATGAGAGCATCTTGAGAACCAGTAGTGGCAGCTTGCAGCCTGAGACTGTTACAATGTCATCCATGACATCCACACCAACAGTTGTTTTGTCTGGGTCTCGGTCGTTTTCAGGCCAACCTCCAACCATTCTACAATCTCGTGACCGTCCAGATGATTGTGGCAGCAGTTATGAAGAAAATTTTGATGGAAGGACGGACCCAGGTGACACCGGTAGTGTTGGGGATCCAGACCTAGTATCAGCACTTGAAGGACAGTCTATTGGGTTTGGGCCTGCCCAAAGGCATGGTTCTAGAAGTAGCAAGTCTAGGCAGATCATGGAGCGGAGAGAACGGGAAGGCAGACGTGAAGGAAAATGGGAAAGAAAACATTAGTAAATTATTTTGTGCCGTGAAACTTAAAGAGTATTGCTTTCTTCAAAATTCGGTGCATGAGCATGAAGATATATGCACTGGCGTATGGAGGGTCTGGTTTGCTCAGACAGGAAAATATTAAAGAATAGATCTCACAAGGGGAGGCCTGTGGTTGAAGCTGAAAGGTCATTTGGCAAATGCAGTATCTTTGGAAATACGTAAGTAGCCCTTGTGACAACTTATCTATTTTTGTTGTTGGCGCTTCTGTTTTGTATGACATGAACAATCAGGCATTATTTTCCACATCAAGTGCACAAGACTTATGCAGCCCCCTCTAGGTCAAACTACGTCTGTTCCAGCATGTTGGGAGGATCATTAGCACTCAACGTCGGCATCATGAAAAACTTACCAGGATTGATTAATATTTAATATTAATTAAGTACTGATAGGGTGGCAAAAAATAATATTACGCTAGGATCTATTTGAACCATCTATGATTGTTCCATATTTAGAAGGGTATTCATTGCTATAGGCAATGTTTTAGTCTTGAGTTTAAAATTGGTAATTACTGTTACTGTGGTTGATTCAAATATTTACCTACAACACGTGTAATTAATGTAAATATATAATGAATTTTGAAGGTATTTTTTGGTGCCACTCTTGTTTAAAATAGGAATGTGCGAAAATGCCCGAAATCGGAATTTTGATTAAAAGTGAGAAGCAACCCTTTGGTGCTGGCACACTGTTGGAATTGTCATAGGAAGGATGAGCATTGATACCAATGATGCGAAGGGGAGGGAAAAATGGTGAAGTTGAGTGACAGAAAGAGAGCTGAATAGAAAGACAGAATGGGGAACCGCCAACTGCTGGAAGAGTGAGAAGAAGTGAGGGGGAGGCTTTTTTTTTTTTTAGGGCTGGGGGTGGGGGGTAGGAAAAAGGGAAAGTAAGAAAATTGATTTACATTGCAATCATCTGGAGCACATTTCCAAAGCTAGACTATTGGTTTGATATAAATCAATTGCTTTAAAATTCATAAATATATGAAAGCAAATTCCAGCATCCTTGAGCAAAAGAGAGAAAAGTAAAGCAAAATTTCAGAGAGTCCATGGGCAAAAAACAAATCCCATCTTGATGGAGATTTCCTTTTGATTTTCTTCCTCTTCAAGTCAGCTGTGGTAAATTTTGTTCATTTAGAAGGAATTTCATGTGTTTCTTGGGGTCCTCAAATTGGATTCCATTGCAGTTGCTATGTTATGATGTTCCAGGCAATAGTCTAGAATAATTTCAAAATTTCAAGCATAATCCTCAAAATCTGTGGCTAGAAGATTGATCTGTAGCCTCAAACACAAGTATGAACCTCTGCAAGTTTGGCATATAGTGGTTAGCTTGTGCAAAGTCCCAAATCTGGGAAATTTCTTATTTAAAACCCTAAACCTCTCATTGTTATGTGCCTTCTTTGTTGAAGTTCCTTAGAACTTTTCCTCCTTTTACTGTACCAGTGTTTTCCTGTTCTGTAATCTGGTGGTCTTGGCTTGAACAGCAATCCATCTAGTCCTAGTTTAATATTTTTCTCTATAAACCCATCATCTATACTTTCTGGTTAGTGACTGACTTGTTTAAAACTTAACTTGAAGACAATTTTTGTCGTCAATTTCAAGTGTAACAGGTTGAGTGGTGAGTAATTTTTTTGTTGGATCATGAAACCGCATACTAAATTCCGTCAATGTTGGATCGATCATCTATCATGAATCCAAGTGGGATAAAGTTTATTCAAGTGAATATATGGCAGGTGATCTAGTATCGAAAGGATTGATGGAAATTAATATAGTACTTTCAAGTTCAACACAAATCATATTTGAGACTTATTTATTATTCTCTACTAGTGATGTTGAAAGGTTGGTTGTTATATGCCGTCCCCATTATGGATAAGACTATGGTATCGTACCGGAATTGATAACTAAAAAGGTTGGTTATAACTAATTTGATGTCAAGTTTCGACTCAAAAAGATTTCGGATTTTATGATTGGAACGTTTCAAATTTGGTTTAGAATCTTTCCCTTTACGAAAGTTGCTTGCAATTACTACATTTTCCATTGTCCTTTAGCATTGGAAAGCTGGAAAGTGTGAATCTCTGATGTATTTGTCGCTGGCATCAATAAAAACAAGCCCACATCCACTGGAAGTTTGTCGTCGGTTTAATCACAAAAGCAATCTCTCCACACGCGAAGTTACATTCAAGCATGTCCCCATGAGGACATATGTCGTCTATTGGGTTGTCATTACCATATGGATGGCAGCAATCAAAACAAGCCCACATCCACTGTATTAGTATGTCGTCGGTTTAAATCACAAAAACAATCTCTCCGCACGCTATTGACATTCAACCATGTCTCATTATGACGGGTGTCGTGTATTGGGTTGTCATTACTATATGGATGGTTCATAATATATCAGTCTTAAAGATCAGGTAAGGATTGGTCCAAAAGGACCAAGCTCTCAACATCACTAAAAAGGAATAATCTCAAGGTCAACATACACCTTTCTCTTCCTCCATTGCTTTGTTGGAACAGCAAGGCTGTTTTTAAAGTTGGACTCGAAGCGATAGCAAGTGTTCACTCACCCAAGCAATACGGGTTTCAATCCGAGATCCATTCTTTCAAAAGTGAGGATAAGACCATCTACCACTCACTTCTAGAGGGGAGCCTTGCACTAGGCATTTTTCTTCGACTCTACCAACCCTATTGTTTTGTGAACTGATCAATGGAGTACCACAACACTACTTGCGTTAGCAAAAGATGCTTTGTATGAATTACGTGCAGACAATTAGAAAGCTTCATGTACACACTAGAAAACAGACAAGTTGCCACCAAGGGTCGACTTCGGTGGCTTGATCTCACATGATATGGTCGTACCCATTGCATAATGCTTCTACCTGTGATGGGGTCTAATAGAAATAAGTGATAGACAACCTTGCCAACTTTGAAGAGGCTGATCTAGTCTCGCACTCGTGGGCTCAAACAAAATACTCCCCCCCCTCCCACAAATAAAAATGGTTTTAAGTTCTTCCATGAATAATAATGTCAGGCAGATCGCATTAAAAAGAAGAAAAAAAAGGCAAAATGGCATAATTCTTAAAGGATATAACGTAAACGAGATGATCCTGTACACAATCCCAAATGTTACAACAGTAGGAAGAAGAAGAGCTTCCTCAAGTTCATGGAACTTGATCACCATCAAATATAACTTTCACCAGGAATGGCGGTTCCCTCTCCTCATTCTCCTACGGAAAGGTTTGCATGCCTCGATGCTCAGATCAACGGCAGCTGCAAGAGCCATAAAGATGGCCGCGTCCTCCACGCACGTCACATGTCGCATAGCAAGTTGCACCAATGGCTTGCTGCATTTCCCTTCCCCTTGTACTCTACAACTCATGACAAACCCCCCAACAGCAGGACTTAGTGCTGCAAAGTCTCCACTGCTTTGTGGGCTTGGGACTGGAGTTGCCACTGCTCGAACCTGTCTGTCAGTATCTATGAAAAACTCTCCACCCTTTTCAGCACCAATGAGTATCTCAGACATGAGAAGCTCTCCTCCTTCCTGCCCATCGGATAGAAGGTGGAAACGACAGCAAATGGAGTCTCTGATGCCACGTTCACGCCATGCCTCGAGTTTTCCCCATGGAAGCCAGCTCTCAGGCCTGCAAACATCAGGGCGAACAATCAACCAAGCTCCTGGGTTGGATTTGGCAACCCAATCACAACCTGTTGATGGCACAAAGGGGGTCTTTATGAAGGCTGCTGCAACAACTGAGCCAGAGAGGTCATGTATCGTCACCTTCCATCCCTTCCTCTCTCTTCTCTCTATCTCCTGGTCCAAACTGTCAGCAGAACTTGACCAATATGTGCTCAAAGGATCTGCCTGGGATACCCTGTTATTCATAATAACTGACCAGTGTTACACAGGGGTCACTTAGTCATTGGAAGACCAGTATTGAGTTTTTCATTTCCAGTACTCATATGTAAAACCACTTTTCATGCATTATGTGCTATGGCTAAGCAGAGGACATTGTCAGATGGCCGAAAATATATTAAAAAAAGAAGTGGAAATAAGAATTTAAAATCCCATGAAAGATATAGTTTGGGCTATTTTGCTGAATTTTCAAGCATCCACTACACACACACACACACCCAAAACCAAAAAAACACTATTTTTCTGTTCCCACAACTTCTTGACAAATCAATTGGATTTTCAAGAAGGACCACAGTATCCTTTCAAAAAAATTCAGTATACCAAAAGTTTTGGGTTGCTTTCACCCAAGTGCCCATGCATATGCCCAAAGTTGAACCAATTTGGTGAATTGCTCAACAACAGGGACCAGCATTTCGGGGAAGTATATGAACCAGGAAAACCAACCATGCAACATAAATCAGAGCTAGTATGTAAACAGATAAATTTAATGACAAATTACGAGCATTTCATAAATTTTATGCAATCCAGATATCTTGCAGCTCTCCTATAAGTTTCAAGTGATGGTGAAAATACAGAATAGATAACATAATTAAAGCATATCACCTGTCTTGACTGAACTTGCAACTGAAGATTGGTTGCCTGATTGTGCCCTGAAGCTGAACTATCTGGGGACTCAATTTAGTCTCGTCTTCAAACTGGAAAACATATCTGGGATCAGGATCCAGTTTCACCCTCAAATGAAGCTCTGCCACAGGTTTTCCAGCCTCCTGTTTGTGCTTGCCAATGCTTGTCCAGCCATTAAAAAGAATAACTGGCTTGCCTTCACCCCAATCAGGACCCACTTCCAACTTAAACGTACCAATCTGCTGCCTTTTGATACCAACCCCACAATGAGAACCCTTCCGCCCTGTGAAAACAACTATCTCCAGATGTGCATGAGGGGTATAGAAACAACCAGGTGACAGCAATGCTTTGAGATCAGATTCTTCTAGATAAAAGCTTGAGGCAATGCTGTGAGAATCTGGGGTGGTCTCAGGAGAAGATACATAGGGGACTGATGAAGTCTGCACTGGAAAACCTCGCAGCCGGATCTCACACAAACAAGGAGAAGCTAATGCATGGATCCCAGATTTCGCAGCATTCAAAGCTGTCCCTGGAATTCTCAACCCTAGTGACCCTATTGACAACCTAATAAAAGCCTGAGGATCCATTCTGGTCACAATTCTTTCTCCATTGGTTGCAAGCTTTAATTGTGAACAACTCACAAAAGACTGTTGTGCCAGGCAGAAACTGACAATCAGTGTAGGGATAATTTGACAAGGGTGTGATAGCAATTTCATATTTCAGGTAAAATTAGCATCTTTTTTGGATAGATTATTTCCTACTTCATACCATTGAGCTTTTCATTAATTAAAAAGATGTGACAAAGGCCATTGATTGATGTACTGAAATTTCAAAACAAGTGGCCTAATCTAAAAATTGTTGGGCTGTACTCACTTCAATACAGACAGTTAAGACCACAACTATTCAGTATCATTTTATCCATCTGACATGTACTTATAAAAGACATCACGAAACTGATATTTGTTGATTCTTTTATGAAGTAAAGTTCAGTATAATATGCATAAAGAGAGTGATCCCAAGTACAACGAAGTAACCAAGCATCATCAAACCTCAACAAGCCAGTATTGATACTTGTTAATTACTGATGTCAAAAGTCAATCTATGCCTTCCTTTATCGTTAAGTTACAAGAAACATCGCTGAGACCATGTGTTGTAAGGGAATGGCCACTGTCTACACTACTATATGCTTTGCAACAACTAACAGAGCATGTCAACAAACTCCGTTGTCATGTATAGCTAAATGCTACCGAAGGTTGTTGAGTTTGGTTAGTTTTAGTAATACGGATAACTCATGAGCAACTCAAAAACAAACTCGTTCATAGATCAGGTTGAAAAATATCGATTTCAAGCCATTCTCTAAGTTATAGACATCCCGATTGAACATGTCAAATTCATTGGATGTCAGTTTCCCATTTACAATGTTACTAAGTACTGTTATTCATACACAGACAAAAATACAGACTGTCATACCTATGCCCATAAAAATAAAGAATCGATGATGGTGATATATTAATTAATTTAAGAAAAAGCCTGCGTAATTTGGACGTAGAAAGGTAAACAAATAAAACTCAATCAGTCGAGTTTTAAGTACAATATTTTTCTCCTTTCAATTTTTCTTTGTTTTAAATGCTGTAGCAACCCCAGAGAGAGAGGGAGGGAGGGAAGGAGAGAGACACAGAGAGAAGAAAAAAATTTGAAATGCTGTGAAATATTAAAATTAATTCCTTTTCCAGAAGAATTATCATGGCCAATTAGTCTGGATAATACCAGACACGAAGACCATATCCATTTATACGCGATTCATGTTTGCTCGGCCTAACAGAACCCCATCCCCAACTAAAAAGGAAAAAGGCTGCTCCGATGGCATGTCTTTTGGTGCTGAGTGATCCAAATCAACTTCAAAGACCCAAGTCAGGGATTCCACACCTTATTGTCCATATACATGAAACACAGAGAAACTGCAGTAACTCTGACATCCTGGGGGCTTACTAACTTGCCTACTATGGTCAAGGAATGTCTCAGATTACCCACCATTTAGGGAAACGAATTTAAGTCTGAAAATACAAAACCCTCTGGTCCTTGCTTCCATCATAGGTCTGATCCTGTACTCAAGATGATTATAATCTTAATAGTAGTAATTTCCTCAGTCAGCATAGCTTATGGGTAATGGCTGGCCCATGATCAAACACCACATATAAGAAGCAAACTACAGATATCGAGAGACTAAGTGACAGGACTTAATCTTTTGCAAGTACAGTCCAATAACAGCTTCAACAGCTCCTCAAGAATTAGTTCATTATTTAGTTTGCACACATCAAAATACCCATTTGCAAGACATTTAAGAAATCCTAACTGGGTAAGTATTTTCTTTTTGTTTTCCTTCTTTCCTTTTCTGTCATTCTTGTTTGGTTCTTGGAGGAAATAAAGGTAAGAAATACAATGCTTGGAAAATGCTTAAAAATGAAACCTTCTTCAAGCAATTTGTAAGAATGCCCTTTTCTTTCCTCGCGTTCTTGGAAAAAATCAAATGGAACCAAAAGGATTCCCAAATATTGGCAATAACGGGTTGTACATTAAGCTTGCCAGAGAAGGAACAGAACCACCAAAACAAATGATGATGTGTGAGGGACAAGGGTTGGGTGTGTGTGTGTGTGTGTGTGTGTGTGCATGATGTTTCATATTTAGATTGGTTTCCAAATTCGGTACTATTACCATAAGGGCTTTCAATGGGTCTGAATTCAAGGACGGATATGATTCATCATCTTAGTCAATCTTTGGCAACCCAAATTAGCTAACTCAAAAAATTCCATTAACTGCAGTACTGCATCATCTTCTCATTACGTCTATCTTTAAGTTTCGCATTTATGTGAAAAAACAAAACCAGTTCACTCATCATTAATTTTTTTTTTTTTTTGATACGAAACTAGCAATATAAATAATGATAAAGAATAGAAGAGGACAAGAGAGGGTAAGGAGTCCTCTAAGAAAAAACATGAAAGAAAAAAATATAAAATTCAATTGGGAAACTAAAAGTAATGGAATATGTAAAAAGGGTTTCACACACTTGACCCAATGATCCTTAATCAATAAAAGCGAAATTCCCTCAAACTATTTTGTTGTGGAAGCCCAAATATGAGTATAGGGTTTCTTCATTCGCCAATTTTCGTATTTTATGTTTCACAATTCAATCAAACCCTAATGGGTTTCCAACCGAAAATCCATACGATATGTGAACAACCATAACTTCCACATATACAACTGAACTTAAACAACCAAACCTATTTCTGCACAAACATAGAAAAACTAACTACAAATCAAAGTCAAACTCACATAAAACAGACAAGATTACATATGGAAAGAGTCTATAAACAGCTAAAAAACCCACCTTTGCTATGAAGCTCTATCTTCCTTCAAAGCACCAACAAAGCGACTTTTGAAGCTAAAATTACTCCAATTCTTGCAAAAGCCTGAGAAAATCACCATAACGTTTTCATTCATACCCACCAAACAAATTTCCAGGAAACCAACACTGATGATGTAAATTCACTTTCTTCTCATCCAAGCTCACCAAAACACTAAATGGGTCTATCTCTCTCTGAATTTCTTTCAGTGGATCCAACAGTAATGTGAATGATCCAAAGACGGGTGGATGAATAATTGAACCAGAGCACCAAACCCTCGAAGCATATATCAAGTAGGCTGTGCACGGATCACGAGAAACGCCATCTATATATATTTGTTGAAAGTTGAAACTCTCTCTCTATCTATAGATTGTATATCTGCGTTGGTACATGTATCTACACATGTAATGAGTGAAACTAGAGGGAAAAAAAAGTCTGCATTATCTGGGACGAAATAGGCGGAGAAAGTTAAGGAATATTATTAATTTATTGTAACTAAACCCCCAAAATATTTTCCATTTCTATCTCTGAGAGAGAGAGAGAGAGAGAGAGAGAGAGAGAGCGAAGAAAAAGGGACTAGAATGCGATAAAAATTGGAGTGACAACGAATGTATTCCTCTGATACTAATAGTTTTTTATGATGAAAATCATAGAATATAAGATACAGAGAGAGAAAGAGAGAGAAGACTATGGATGGAATGTAGGGACAGGTCGTGACATTGGATACAGCTGTAAACAACGCTAGTTCGCAAAAGGAGAGAGAGACAGAGAGAGAATCGTTTGAATAGAGGCATGTGGGTGTGAGGATGACTTCATCCTCATGAACGTCTCTTTCTACAAAAACAAACAAAAACCCTAATTTGTATTATTTATCTCCTCCACTTTTCTTCCACAAAAAAAAATCTCCTCCACTTTGAGTGTATACTTCATGCTTTTTGTTTACCAGCTACACAATAATACTTGCAAACACGTTATAAAATTAACAGGTTTGGTGATAAACGAATCAACCCGTTAAATCCGTCAAAATAAAAGTGTTAATAAGTACTTCACTAAATATAATTTATACACAATTTATATATATATTAATTCGACATGGCATGAATCCGATAATAAATTTTTTTTGAAACGAGACGATTCATTAACCACGGATAACGCATCGTTGGAAAAAAAAAGCATGTTAGGTTTTTGAGTTTGACATGCTCAGTGTCGACTCAAATTAACTATCATATATTCGAGCTAAAATTTTTGCTCAAATTACCTCGATCTTTAAATCTTACACTTAGATTCGACTCGTATTTATACTACAAATTCATTTTGTAATCGTGAATGGAGGAAAGAAATATTGTTTGTAACAATACTTGATCCTCACAATGCAAGCAGGAGGCGAAAGAATGAACAAACTGTTAACCTTAAACATTTTATGTAGGGATGGGAGTAGACCGGATAAAAACGAAAATTCGTCTAAATTTGTCCTGTTTGAACCGTAGGTAGATTATACATTTTAAACAATTTATATAATAAAGTATAACGATTTTGAATTTTAGACACAAAGAGCGGCCCAGATCGTTTTATAACCAAAAAATACATCATCCATCAAACGATGTTATCTCAAACTGTTTCAACCTATTGACGTTTTATATTGTTTCGATCTAACGTACCACATTTATCATAATGAATTAAAAATTTTATTTTTTGAAATTGACGGCCTAAAATATTTACTTTCATTAACTGACCAGCCTAATTTTTCTAATATCTTCAGTCTTTCCGTCTCTCTTTCTATCTCCGAAATTCATTGCCTAGTTTATTTCTCACTTAATTCACACTTTTTTGCTTTTGCATAGCTACTGTTTCTCTCCCTCTCTTCCCATCTCTAAATTTTATTTCCTAATTTGCCACCCAACTCATAACTTCCTCAAATTATACTCAAGATCCCCTAAAATTGACTTTCCAAACTTGATGCAAATCTCAGAAAAAAAATCCACTCAATTTATGTCCTAATGGCTTCCCAAAATTGGAGTCAAGAACCTTCAACCGCTTCGCATGCTCTCCCTCCCTGTCTGCTTGGGTTTCTCTCCCTTAAGTCGTTACTACCTCCTTCTCCCCAAGCATGTATTCCTTCCCACAAGCTCTCTGCTCCCTCCAACGCCCCCTCTCTCTCTATCAATCTCACCCTCTTGTTGAATTGAGGTTTTTAAAATTTTTGAATTGGGTCTGATATATTTAATTTCATCTTTTTAATTTTTGGTTATTGTGAATAGTCTTTACTATTTGAAAATCTGAATGGGTGTATATATATGTTTTGATTTTTTTTTCTATTTTTTAGATGAGGTTTTTTTTAGTTGGGGAGACGTGTTTTGGCCCATATTGTTAACATACATGCTCTGTTTTTTTTTTTTTTTGTTTGTTCTATTTTGATGATGACCATGCTCATTCAAACCACAAAGACATGTAGTCCATCAATAATACATATTTTTAGCAAAAATAAATAAGCAAACAATAAGACCCATATGATTGGAGGATCTTTGTGTTCTAGTATCAACTGAGTCGAGTCTAAGAGCTCCCTTTTTTTGGCTCTTTTTGTTGTTGTTGTTGTGAGAAGAGGGGGAATGTGGATACCTTAAGTGATTTGTGCCAGAGGAGCCAAAAACAACATTTCAAAGAGCTCTTCGGCTAATATTTTGCATGTCATTGAAACAACTACACTTTTTTCTTTCTGAGTTGACTCTCTCGATCTAATTCACTACTATAGACTACTTCACCTACATATATCTGTCATTTTTTAAAGCAACGTGTTAGCTTAATGTGGAAAGCCAAGTGTTTGTGTCTACCACAATATTATACTGGTCTGTAGTTGGACATTTTAAACCACAAGATTTTAAGTATTTTTCTTATTTATTGTACTGTTTTCGTTGATATATATTGGGGTGTTATCTACTGTTTTTCCTATTTAAAAAATCATGTCGAATCTTGGTTGTGAGTTTTTGTGGCAGTTGAGATAATTATAAGCTAATTTTCGTAGACCGTAGTCATTTCACCTATCTTTCATTTGTTGGTATTATATCATTCCTTTTGTTTATAACAATATTGGTTTTGGGTGGACAATTTGTTTTGTAATTTGGGTTCGAGAGTTCGACAAATAGGATTCTTGCTGCTAAAAATTCATTAAATTGGGGTTTGGGGTGATTTGGTGCTACTAAAGTATTTATTTTGTTCAGGCGCAAGGTGCGTTTTGTTTTGAATTTTAATATAAGAATTAATTTTTTGGCATTGGTGATATGGTTTGATATTAAGACTTGGCACTGTTCATTGAGTTTTGCTCAATATTTTATTTTATTCAGGTGTAAGATGAGTACTACTATTAAAATAATTTATTTAATAGTTTTTTTCATGAGGTAACTTTTGAAAGTTGGTTGAATTTCTGATAATTATATTTGGTCATTTGACAACATCTACAAACTTAATTTATTTGTGGGAGTATTGTTATAATTTTCATTCTATTAGTTATGAATTCTGTTATTATTTAGATAAAATTGATTATGAATGTTAAAATCGTGGATTTTGAATCAAAAATAGAACTTTGAATATGATCAACTGATATATTTTTTCAGATGTTTGAATTATTATATTTTAGTAGTTATAACATAATTTTCATGGCGTAACAATTTGTATTTATATATACTGTGCAAGTAGGTTAATGTTGTAAAAAATATTAGCGGACTCATTTTTTTTCGCCGTTGACTAAAATGTTGTATTTTACTTTACATTTATGTATAGGCAAATATTTGTAACTAATTTACGAGTAACATTGTGCTTTTAGGCACGGGACAATTGCTAGTCGATGTATATAAGAATACTCGTATAAACTCATGCAAGAATAGATACGGGGTGGACTAAAACTTATCTCAGCTCCACTAAACCCGTTATATATAGGGGTCTGAATTATCAAGATAATCAAGACCCCAAGACATGCATAAATATATATTTTTTTATTGTCGTTGTTGTTTTTGCTCAATTAAGCCCGGATTATAACGTTAACTTATTTATGTGTTTTTGTTTTTATATCATATTATGTGATACAACTTGTATTTTAATGTTTTTTTTTTATTTCTTAAAATCACAAAGAGGTGAGGATCAAAATTTACCCGCGGGATAGGAATGAACAAACTTTTTTTAATTTACACTCTAACAGAGGTGAATAGACTTTTTTTAAGTGAATACGTAGGTGGAGACTGCTCCCCACTCCCGCCCCATTCCACTGTTGTTTCTACTTTTATATCTTCATTTTATGTGATTGATGATAAATTCAAACATACATTTTTCCATTGTGATGATATTTACCATTCCTTGTGAGAAATTTTATTTTGTAGACGAAAGTAACACTACAATAAAATAACTTGTCGGGATGACTCAAATAATAAAATTTCAGTGATTAATATACCAAAAATCATAATTCAATCTCGTAAATGACACCCTAGTTTACCCAATTGTTGTGTTTTGTAAGTAACTAAGGTTGCGTTTGGTAACCAACTGTTTCCGTTTTTTTTTGTTTTTAACTTTTACAAAAAAAACATATTTGGAGTGTGTTTTTATTTATTTTTGCCAATATGTTTTGTAAACAACTCTTGTTTTTTAAAACATCCATTTAAGTGCTTTCAAAAACAAGGTAAAAATGAAAACACACGCGTGGATTCTAGCCTCAATGGATGAGGTCTTGTCTTCGAACCCCATTAGCAGCACAAAATGTATTCTTATTGTTCCAGGTATATAAAGACTTTTTTTACCCATTTTTTTGCTTCTCTCATTCGTCTCTCTCCTATGTTCTCTCATTTGTCTCTGTCTTGCG
>CM042191.1:4906434-4918244 GCA_023539305.1 Ilex asprella
GCCCGACATGAAGCCAAGAAATTGATCAAATCCCATGGCCCTCCTCTCCTGCCACTTCCCTTTTATCTCATGGCTAGGAAAGCAGAACGCCAAAGAGTAACACCTCCCCCCCCACCCCAACCCCAACCCCACCCCAAGGAAAAAAAAAATCCCCCCGGATACCAAGTACCATCAACACATGTAAAGATGTAATCTCAACAGGTAAACCATTCTGAGATGTCGAACAGGGACATAAAAACAAAAATGAAAATTAATTGAGAATAGAGTTATCACTTTTGTGCCTGTTTTTATTCGGGGCTTCACCTTTTGTACCAAAAGATTACATTTTTTATGTTTCTAATGTCTTCATTAGTGGAGAAAGGAAGAACACAGTAACCTCGTGTCAAATATAGCCTTAGATACTGTTTCTTCTTCTGCACGAAGAACCATCTGGATCCATTCAGTGGATGGTTCTGAGCAGAAAAGAGTTCTTGTTATGGGTGAAAACAGGGGCAGAGCAAGGATCTCACTTTAGAGGGGGAAAAATACAGAAAGAATTTTTACCCGCTAACATACAAAATTTCTAAATTTAATCATGAAAAATGTGACAAGAACCAAACTACGTTACAATATGAAGAATAGAGTTGGTATCAATCAGACATCAAAGCAAAAAAGAATGTTTTCCAAATCCAAAATATCATCTATAGTGGATTCTATGTTAAATTTTTTAGTAGTTTGTTTTCAATGCGTGAGATCATCCTTCACTTGTAACGAATCATAGTTGATCATAATCTATTTTTTGACAAATCAATTCTATGAAAAGTAGAGTAAACTTTTTGTGTTACAAGATTTTACCTTTTGTTACAGCCCATTAACTTGCCGAAAAAGTGGAAGGGTCATTTATGAATTTTTTTGAAAATAGCGGATATTGTTTATGGTCGTATACGGATAAAGGCCAGGACTTTTACTATTTTTCACTCCAACTGAAAATAAAACATTTGTTTTACTGAGTTAGAAAGGCTAATGGGCTACTAATTTATTAATTAACAACTAACTGAGACACCTTTACAATTATTTCAGAAAAGAGGGGGCATATGTATTAAATAGAAGAGAACCATGATTTTAACACTACATATCCAGGTTGTTTTTCGAGGTCAGAGGGGGCAATTGCCCCCAAACCCATACGTGTAGCTCCGCCACTGGGTGCAAAGACGATACACACACACAGACCAGCAAAAGTTCTAAAACAATTGTGGTTTGTTTCCATCATTGAGTACTTTTCTAGCATTTCTAGCAAGTAGAAACAGCCACAGCCTTTACTTGTCAGATAAGTTCATAGCTCTTTAATTGAAAGCCTGAAAGGAAGCAACTTGCCACGGATGTCAAAAAGTGCACCGAGTAGGTTAAATATCGCAAGTAATCTTGGCTTTGCATTCACCAAGACACTTACTAGTTTCAATTCAACCATTATTGTCTTTCATATACCAGGGAAGATAGCATCTCTCATGCACCTCTTCCCTCCCTATATCTCACAGAAGACAAGAAAGGCCCATAAAATCTACAAAAAGTGAACGAATCACGCTTCTTAAATAACATGTCCGGAAAATGAAAAAAAATTAAAGTAGAAAGTTGTTTGCCAGATTTACCTGAATGATATGGAGCTGATGGACCTGGATGACCTGCTGCGGGATATCCACCAGGGGGAGGATATGCTGGTGGTTGGGGGTATCCACCTGGTTGAGGATAGCCATCCGGTGGGTATCCTGCGGGAGGAGGATATCCTGCTGGAGAGTAACCTCCTGGAGGAGGATATCCAGCTGGTGGGTACCCACCTGCAGGAGGATATCCAGCTGGTGGGTACCTTCCTGGAGGAGGATAAGGATATCCTTGAGGAGGGTACGCACCAGGAGGCGGAGGATATTGTCCAGCAACATATCCAGCAAGCTGAGAGAACAACCCTTTGTCATCGCCATCATACCTTGGCCTTCCATCTCCCATTTTTTTTCAACTTGAAATAATGCTACAAATACTGCAAATAGAAGACATTAGGGGAGATGCAACATTGATCTACAGAGAAAAGTGTGCCAAGAAATACTATTTGGGACCGTAATGCTTCCTAAAACATGGTTTTCTTAAATGCTTCTGTTCCAAAGCATAAGAAAGCTTGTATTAGAACGACTACTCCCACACCATTCTATACCCAACCCAGAGTAATCACCCCAATCTATACACATCCCATTAAGATGCTAAAGATACTCTTCTCTTCCTACCATATATACCACAAGCGTATACTATTCTCACTTTCACCAACCCATCTTTTACACTCCACACCATGCATGCAGCACATCATCTAGAATGATTATTACAACAAAAGACGTACAGTGAAGTCACTTCCCTACAGTTAACATGTTAAATACTGCAAGCAGCCTCCTACAGCTTAGCTTGTGCCCTTTATTTATTGGAATTTGGCAACCAACTTTCAACTACAGAGTCCAAAATCAGCTGCCAACTTGTGATTGAAGAAATTTTGACATTTGCCAATGCATCAACAACATTTTTATGCAAATTGATTGGCCTTCAATTACCAAGAATTTTGAGGGCATACACCAATGTTGCATTATGGAAATGTGGAGACCTTCTTATGACTTGCAGCTGGATTTTATATGTTGTTTAGAGTGTTACCACATACTGTCTGTTTTGTTGGCCATGTACTGTCTGTTGACTCTGTTTTGTTAGCTGATTTTGGTTTGGACGACTCGTCCACCTCTCATTTCTCTTGCGCAACAACTTACTATCGATAAAATTGTTTCGTTTCCTATCAAAAACTAACAGGGAGTTCATTTCAGTAGGAATGGATATTTTGGCCGTGGGAACCGTCCTCCACCCAGTTCCTTTTGATGGGCCAAATTTCTGGTCAATCAAGGACCAAGAAAAACAATACCAACATCCAACATACACAAACTATATGTCCCCATAATCTACACACCCACAACCCCTTCTCCAACCACAAACACACACACAGAGATAGGGAGAGTAGTTCATATTCCGTGCCCACAAATCCCAACCAAGCTATTATGACACACATGTCAAAGACCTAAAAATCAAACCACCCAGTTAGTAATTTTGACGGGAAAATAAAAAAAAGCTTATACATTACTGAAGTGATTCGTGGTGAAATAGCCCTCTACTGCATATGCACAAAACACATGCATAGATGTGAACAAACACAAAGACAAGATTGGTAGATTTCTCTTTCATGAATCAACAATAAAGGGGATAATAAACCCATCACAGAAACAAGAAAAAAAGAAATCCTAACGAAGATAAAAATGACAGAATCAAAATTAATTCAATCTAGCATCACCTTCAAGGCTTTTACTGTTTTACAAAACATATATTGCTACAGTAAAATCACACAAGTTAGCATACCCACAGAGAGAGAGAGAGAGAGATAACCCAATTGTCGACCTGAAATTTTTGAATTGATGGGTTCGAAATTTGCCACCTTCAACAAATTCCACCTGGGAGTGATTAGGCCAATACTAGAATGTTTGCTCGAATTGTTATATAATAGAGTTAATTACGTTTTTCTACCTCAAATTTTACATTATTTCTCATGTTCATCGTTAAACTATTTTTTATCACTTTTATCTTCTAATGGTTCTTTTGCTTAATTACACTGGATGTCCCTAAAGTATAGAGTTTATATCATTTTGGTCTTTAATATTTTAATTATATTATTTTATTTCCTAAAGTATTGAATATATTTTTACATAGTTTCTCAACCAGATAGCGTCTAAATTGCTAACGAATTTTGATCAAAAACTTGTCACATGATACCTAAATATTGACAAAAAAATAATTTGAATAACTTTTAACCAAGATTTTGGTAACTCATTGACTATAAATGTGTAATTTGGTAGCTCTTTTACCAAATTAGGTAAAATTTTGGTCAAAAACTACTCAAATTAATTTTTTGTTCATATTTAAATATCACGTGATATTTATGATAAAAAATTGTTAGCAATTTAGACTATGTTTGCTTGAGAGACCATAAAAAAACACTAGTCATAACTAGTGCCTAAAGGCACAATGGAGTATAAAATTTGAGCGCCCAAAAAATTAATCTCACTATATTAAATAATATTTTTTATTTCATTTATTTCTTTGATTACATCATTTAACATTTATTTTTACCTATTATTTTCTTTAAAATATCGACAAAAAATTCTTAAAATACGTAATCCGACAAAATTTTATCAACATGTGTATACTATCACGTATGGATAATACCTGAAATAAAAATTATGTTAAACTATAAACTAATCAAATATTAAATGATTGAACATTTGATAAAAATGAGTGATGTGATATTTTTGGTAGAAAATATGTGTAAGGATAAAAATTCAAGTTGTTAGGTATTTTATTATATAAATACTCATCGAACAAAATAATGCAATAGAAATATTGAGGACCAAAATAAGACAAATCTCATATTTTAGGGACCTCAAATGTAATTAATCCTTTATTTTTTTTCCAAACCTAAACATCTCAATTAATGGCTGAACTAATTGTAATATATATCTTTCTATATACATAAATCAATCATACCTTTGGTGCTCATGTAATAACCCATTAACCACACGCACCAACTAATTCACTAGGCTTATGCCCTTGGTAGGTGACCCTAGAACTCGAAACGGGGACATTTGGCAGACGCCAGAGAAATTTTATCATTTGAACAGACCTTCAGATTAACTATGGCTGTTAATTAACTACGAGGAGGGTTCTCCTAGAGTCCCATGGGTATTAATAGTCTCTAAACATTCAATTGAATCCCACCAAAAAAATTTCATTTCTAATGAGCTATGGCATATACCATGCATAGTTTACATGTCAAAAGTATTTTATAAAAAATAGCTATTTCCTTGTAAATCTATGTTATTTTTCACTAAAGATAATAAAAATTATTGAAGGCAGAAGATGCATGGCAACTTCCTGCAAAATGTTAAGTGGAGTGGTTTTCCTACCCCTTGACACCCACAAACTGTCCAAAGATAAAGTACTCTTGCTTTTGCTTTTTTTTTTGGTATTATCTTGTTGCTTTGAACCAGCACCTATTCCAGCATGATTGGTGTGGCCTCTCAACCTACCCATGACATAATTTGAGTGGGTCAACCAGGAATCTATGATATTTGGATAGCCTCCAATTTTTAGGACCCAATTCGAACTCAACTTCAATTGGTGAATTCAAAGTAAACCCGAGTTGTGCATCCAAAGTTCGACCATAATTCAAAATTTTAAGCACGAACAATACTCGGATTGACATGAAATTCACCTGGATTTGGATTGAGAGTTGTAATCTGGATTGAGCCCAAGCTAACCTCTCATTAGTAGGACTTGAGTGTATTCAGATTAAGATCAAATTGCTCAACCGAAGGTGCTTTGCCAGTTCAACTACATGTCAGATTTATTACTTTAGTTTCAATGCATTCAACCTTTCATGTCTGATCAATCATTCTTTCACACTTTCTCTTAATTTTTCTCGATGGCAAATTACCCGGTGTAAAATTAAGGTCACCCCAGTTTCAGGAGCATTGGTCAAAAACCAAGACCCAACCAGTCAAGGTTTTTGTTTTGGTTAAATAAAAAGGTTGATCAAAGACGATCAGATATAACAACCCGAGAGTGTTACCTTAAAATTCTCTCCCACTGTAGAATGTTTATTTTTGAGTCACACCTACTGACTTGAGATGGTCGAACCCATTACCACAGTGGCAACGAGGGCAACCTGAACATTCATTGCCTCTAGCAGTATCTTGTTCACAAGAACTACTGCAAGCCAGTTCGAACTCATGACCAGGGCAGGATTTTCACCCTCTCCTCAACTACGATACCACCTCGGTGGTTCCAACCAGCAGAGTTTGTTGTCAAAGAGCCTCCTCTCCAACTTGCATTTTGAGTTTGGTTCTAGTTGCCAGCTCCAGCCACTTCCTCAGTGTGTGTGTGTGTGTGTGTGTGTGTGTGTGTGTGTGAGAGAGAGAGAGAGAGAGAGAGAGAGAGAGGCTCAAAAATATTTTGCACATAGAAGAGCATAAGGAGAATAATGATGTAGATCTTGGGCAGCACCAAAGGGAATCGAAATGATCAGCCACAACCACTACCAACAATGACTGAAGACCTCCAGAGAACTTGAAATCATTGACCCATTGCAGAAGCTAGTTAAGATGACTACCAGAGGACCTGAGAAATCCGGGTAGCTTCAACCTTGGCAGGGACAAACAAATGGCGAACATGACTGAATATCGAATCCAACATTCAAACATGTGGGCCCAGACAGTTCCAGAGCTTCAGCAGGACCAACTAGAGTCATATGTTAGATGTTTTGCCTGTGACCCGAAGACTCCAACGTAATCCCAGGTTATACATGCAGCAGATGAGGAAAACACCTCTAGAAGCAGCAGCTAAGAAGTTCAGCTATGTCCAATTTCGGGTACTAAACCATGATGTAGAGTCGTGATTTGAAGAACTCTCTGATGGTATAGCTGAATATAGATCCTTCTACTGCTTTCAAGCTTGTGAATTTCTATACTTTGCAAGCAATTTCTATACCAAAAGTGCTAGTTTCTAGCAGTTCAAAATCTAGTCACCAAAATTGATGCCAAGGTTAGGAAGGCATGGTCCAATGAGAGCTACATATTTTTGCAGATGAAGAAATGGTCAATTCAGCCCATTAACAAAAGGTTTAAGACAGAACCTGTTTAGGGCTTACTTTGGAGCAGGAGGAAATCCATTTCAGCAAGATCATTGACACCAAAGCTATAGCCGCTTCTGGCTCTTATAGTTCCACTCGTAGTGGAAACACCAAGGACATAGCCTCTTGTAGCACTTATAGTTCCACTCACAAAGTAACAAGACTGGCTCAAGTGCAAAACAGACTGTCTCCCAATCACTAAGCAGGAATGACTAAACAAACTATTGACCAAAATCATATCTGTTTTTGGTACATCCTTCGGTAAATTTTGGAACCTTCAAATTCTGCATAGATTTCTCTTTCCGTCCTTATTCCCAGTGGATTGCTCAATAACCATCCCTCAGTGTCACATACCACATTAGGGTCAATGTTTTCTAAGGGTAGAAGCTTATCTGACAAAGCATCAAAATAACTCCTCATGTCAAACGCCACTTCATGCACATCAGACTGAATAAATACCTGTTCAATGAAAGTTTTACATTTTAGCATGTTAGAGATAAAAAGCTAGCGCACAGCATAAGAGTGAGGAGTGCAAATATTATTACATGTTAAAAGTTTTTATAGGAATGTGCAAAAGGAACTTATTTCAACCCTCGTGTTTTGTGCAATCACAGTAAGATGACAAATTGATGAATCAGAAGTGACAAGTTAACTGGCATGTGGAAACCATGTGAAATTATCCAGGCTTTAAACAAATTTCCAAAAAATATGATGCCAAGCCATTTTTTTAGAAGAGCATACTTTCTTGAGAACTTATTATGATTTGGGTTTAGGCCGGTCATGTTGGTCTTGTTCATTTGTCATGGACCTCATAAAAAACTTGAGAGGAACACACTTCAATCATTATTGTTTAGAGATGTCTATATGTTAGTTAATGCCTCAGAATGATTCCACTTGTTTGAGTCAATAACAGTTTTAAACGGAATGGCTATGGGTAAACCACAATAGAAAGGTCTGGATTCTGAAGTGTTAGATGTTGAACCATGCATGAAACCAAAACTTATTACTGCATGTTCTTCACTTAACTTCCAATGTTGATTTTTATGCCATGATCATTTTCTGCAAGTCAATCATATAAAAATATATCCAAATGACAGGGAGTATGGTCCTGATAAATTCAGCCCTGTTAAGAACTTAGGGTCTCCAATCTCCATGGTCCCGAGAAGTTTTAAATTCACGTAATCCAAGATATTATACTTGGAACATTTTGTTCAATATATGTAGCTTCCAATCAAATAAACAATAGCTACATCCCCAGTTTACCTAAAAAAAGAAGTCTTTATGGTGAACTGTGTACATTAGCTAAAATTCATGCAGCCGTTCTCTCAAAATTACATCTTGAGCACATACCTGTCCTCCAGGCGCTAAACTATCTACAATATAATCCACCAAAGGCTTCTGGACGACCCGTCTTTTGTGGTACTTTTTCTTAAAATGCGGATCTGGACACTGCATACAATTGTGAGGGAATTAATGTTCACTTGTAAACAGTCACTAGTGCAACTTTAAGAAAAAAACCTTCTAGGAAATCCTTACTAGATAAAAAATGCAAAATGCATTTAATTTTAGACTGTTCCAGTACTAGAAATGCACTCACCAAGATGGAAACTAACATCAACGGTCCAGGATATGTGGATACGAGATGGTGGAAAGAAACCGTGGCATTTGTGAATATGAAATGTCTGCATCCAAAAACATTCGATTGTTGGTGGAAGTAATATTGTTTTTTCCGTTTCCAACAGAAGTACAAGTAATTCTCAAACCTTACATATTTCTAAAAGCCAGCTCATCTACCCAATATTGGGCTCGCTTGACCAACTGGACAGGGAAAGAAAATGTTACTGCATGAGAAAAAAAGTCACCTCTCTCTCTCAATTTAGGAATTAGGAGTAAAGGACCAAGCATTTATGCATTAACTCAATCAGAAGAATACTCAAGAGGATTCAAAGTAATCTGAGAATGTTGCCATACTTTCTGCCGTATTTCCAGTCCCAAATAATTCTGGCGATCGGAATTTCTTTTTGCAAGCCACATGATAAATCTGCCACTACCTGTAATTTTTTATGTTGTTAGAAGGAGACTGACCATCAATAAGGTTCCATCTCAGTCTAATTATGTAAAGGAACTTAAAAAGCAAGAATCAGGGGACATAAAACAAGACGAAAGATCCATGCCACACATTGGCTTTAAATAATGTTATTAAGATAATTTGCGTCCTCTCTCGCACTAAAGATCAAGTTTTCCTCATGTCCACCTATGAGAAGTGGCAAATCATATTTTGTTGTTTATACTTACGTTAAGTAGTGCCAAAGAATAGACGTTTAGCAGTTCACCCAAATTGGCTGGACAGTGCTGGGCTAACAACAAGCTTTCATCCTCCCTTACACTATTTATAACTAATAGTGGGCACTTTATAATATGTGACCTCAAAATCTTTCATTTCCTACGTAACATATGGTCCCAAAATCCCTAACCAACATCATTGTAGGTTTTTTCAAAACCAATTACTAAAACAATCCTCTCTATCACATTTACCCAGCAATCTTCCACAATGCACAATCTGATTAGTCGCAAAGTTCATTAGAAGTAATAGTCAAACTTGACAACAATCATTTTCATGTCTCCCAAATAACGATTACTTGATGATACTCTTTTGTAAGCCTCTCCCCCCTCCTTTTCTCCCTCACCCTCCTGTCTTCTAAAAACAAAAAATGGAAAAAAAAAATTTGGAGAATAACTCTCTATGGCCCTAAATTTTCTCTGGTGTAAAAATCCCATGTGTCGGGATCATAGATATCAGAAATGCAGGATCGTAGAACTCCTAGCGTCCCATACATGCAGATCACACCTGAAACTGGATTGATTCGTGAAGATCGCTCAAATTCCCAACCCCAAATTGACTCATGAATCATGATTGAAATAACCCCAAATTGTAACCATAACTTATTATTTATGCCTTGTGGTGGTCATTGAACTTATATTTTGAATTGTTGCAACTTGAATGTGTTTATAGTGCAAACTTGCAACCATTAGCTTTAGTATTTACAACCATAGTTATCAAATCGTGTATCGGAAGGCGTATCGTTTTTTTTAAATAGTGTATCGTATCGCGTATCGTATCGTGTATCGTAAGATACGGTGCAATTTTAAATAAATAATAAAAAATATATATACTTTTAAAAAAAATCATACATTCATAAAAACATAGCATTTTATTAATATTCTACCAACTATTCAAGTCATCAACATAGTCCACTAACATTATAATGCAAAGTTCACAACCATAATTCACTAATTCAAACTTGAAACACCAAATAGACTGAACTTTGTAAATAAATTAAAAAATTACCATTAATCAAGATTCAAAAATTTTGATACAAAAAAAAATAAAAATTTGGCTATGTAAATAAATTAACATCATTTCTTCCACTGTACGTGACCACATGTTTGTTGGAGTACCTGCCTAGCCCAAAACGACATCGTTCCATAATTTTTTTTAAAAACAATATTCTACCTAACCTAAAACGATGTCATTCCGTAAAAAAAAAAAACAGTCTTTGCACGTATCGGACATATCGTACCGATACGTATCGTATCGTGTATCGAACGATACAGTACAAAGACGATACAGAACTACGATCCATATCGTTTTAGCCCTGTATCGTGACGTATCGTACGATACTAACAACTATGTTTACAACCATTTGTCAATATGTTGTCTTAGATTATGATCCGCTTTGGAACTTTGTTAGAAACAAAACATAAGTATTTTGTCTAGAAAGTGAAAATAAGTAGTTAATTATGTATATATGAATGTATGACTACACATAACTTCATGTAATAGTAAAAGAAATCTAGATAAGAGGTACAATATGAATTACGACCCAAACCAACGTATCAACTAAGCCTACCCTTATTTTTGCATTTATCCCCTTAATCTTACGATTTTTAAGTGTTAAAATTGTCTATTTGCTCAAAAACAAATGAAAAAAATCATGGGAATCTATTTGTAATTGTTTTCAGAATCTACTTACAAACTTCTAGAAAATCAGTAGTTTGTCAAAGGAAATGCATATTGGGGGCAGGCTTTGCTGCTCACTTTAAAGTGTACAAATCGTTTGAAGTAACCAAAAAGATAGCAAAACAAAAATACATTTCATGGTCACTTTAACAACAGGTAAAACCAAACAACATGGCCAGTAAAGGCTAGGAAGGAATAGAACTGAGCTGAGTAATTTACCACTCCCTACATCCACCATCAATGGCAACGTTGGGTCCTTGAAAACTTCATTCCAGTTTGGTACTTCAGCGGGAATCTACCAATTATTAAGAAAATGAACTCTTAGACTCAGCTAAAAAGCAAATATTATCATAATTTGAACAACGAGAGACAAATTTATCCAAATATTGACATTGTAATTTTAACACGGTTACAACTTACAAATCGGTGCAAAAAGGAATAGATCACAAACAAAAACTATCCTTCAAGGAAATAGGGTTGAGAGAGAAAGAGGGATTACCATGAGATAAGAACGAAGAGGGTTAACATGCTGCCGGATTCGAACATGACCCAACTCCTGAAACACTCACATCCACAATATACAATTAAATACTAAACCAAAAAACCAAAAAAAATCAATGACGACACAAACGATCATTAAGCTAATGTCCGATAAAGAAACACAGCCAAAACATGCGTTTCGCTGTCATGGAAAAAGGGCCGACTGGGAAGCGTGTGTGTGAGACAAATGACTTAATATTACCTCAGAGAATTTATCAGTGAGATTGAGCTCAGCGTACTCCAAAGCAACAAGTTCAGGGCTGCTGATAATCTGATTGGTTTGTTTAGCTACAGAAGAGACAGCTAAGCTGGTACAGAAACGGCGGTGACGAAGACGATGAAGACGAGGAGGAGGAATTGGTACCACTGGGGGTGGTGATTGTAGTATGCGGATGGGGTGTTTGATGAAAGTCCCAGAAGAAATTATTGTTGAGCAAAGAACTTCTCGGGCCCTGGGCAATGCCGAGTAGAGCGAAGCCATCCACGGAAAATTGCGGCAAGAAATGTAATGACAGC
>CM042191.1:4933244-4970705 GCA_023539305.1 Ilex asprella
CTTCTAAACTTAATTTTAACCATTTTTTTACTTGATAAGTTGGAAGATCAGAATTTTGGAAAATTTAAGGCAGCCCCGAAAACAGAAAATTCGTTTTTCAAAAAAATTACACTTTGACCCCAAAAGTTTTAAAAATTATGATTTGACCCCCAAAACTTTAGAAACTTTTTCTAAACAGTCCAGAATACTTTCATACACTATTACCTAATATTAGAAAGGGTATTTATATGTAAAAATATATTAAGTATTTATCAATGAATAGGAAGTATAAAAATTAAATATAGAATTACGAAACGTTGAAATTAGGAATAGAAATTGATTGTTATATGTTATTTTGGATTAGGTGGTGATCGTATTGAGGTTGAGAGAGAGTGCTTTGAGTTGGAGTTTGAAAATCAAGGTGAGTAGTTTACTACTTTTTTTGGGAGAATTTTCTATATTCAATGTGTGGGTGCGTGTGTGGATTTTTCATATATATGATATATGTTGATGTTTGGGGTTTGCAATTAAATGTTTTGCAATTGTGAACTGTTATACATGTGAATGTTGAAAAATTTGTGGGATGAGTTATATCATTGCTTTGTTGATGAAAGAAAAATTTTGTGTGTGTTGGGACTAAAATGACAGTTTTGGTGTGTGTGTTGAAATCATGTTTATGAGATGGGGACTGGGTTACCAGGTCTAAATGGTAACAAGATTGTATACCGGTGTGGTCTGTATAGGGATGTGCACGTAGGGGCCAGTCATCAGGCTAGTGATGACAAGAGAAAGGGCCAGTTGCCAGGCTAGTGGTAACAAGAGATGGGACTAGTTGTCAGGCTAGTGGTAACAAGAGATGGGGTCAATTATTAGGCTAGTGGTAACAAACATGATTCGAAAAATGCATTTGGAACTGAGTGTGTGTAAGTCTTTTGGGATGTAAATGTTTTGTTTTATTTATAAGGTTATTTGTGAAAATGAGTGGTGCTTTGGTTATAAATGTTTTGTCATTTATAAAGTTATTTGTGATCATGAGAGCATTTTGTTTTAAATGATTATGTGGGAGGGGTTAGAGTACAGTTTGTTATACTTATTTGTGTATCAAAGTTTATTTTCGTATGTAACTGTGAGATTTATTTTTAAACCTCATTAGAGGTGGTTGCTATTCACGGGCCTTTGTGCTCACCCAAACATTTAACATTTTCAGGTGAGAATCCGGGTGAGGAGTGAGTCCACAAATAGACAAAGGGATTAGAAGACTTGAAGATTTATTTAGTGTAGGTCTTCAGGAATAAATGTCTTTTATAGTTTTTGAGACAAACATTCAATTGTTTGGGAATAATGTTATTTTTACTTAGAGTAGTGAACCTTATGGTTATGCATTGTTTTACACGAGTTTAATAATGATGTTGGTGATATTTAGTTTATTCCTCTGGTATTCATTAGGTCAATGGATTGGATCACTTTATTATTTATCTTCCGCTGTACTTTGTATTTTATTATGCACAAGTTTGGTTGGTTAAGGCCTTGGTGGCCGGTCCACCGTCCATTCTATGTGATCCGGGGTGGGGGTGTGACAGTGTCTCTATAATTATACCAATCTATCAGAATTGTTAGTATAATTTACCCTATTTTCTTTCGGGTTAGGTCATTTAAAATGTAAGAACCTACCTTAGGATTCTTATTCCTTAGAGAGTTTTTAATTGTTTTCCCATTGTTTGGTTTCAAGCTAAAAAGAAAAATGAATTGAAGTAAATAAAGATATTTTATATCTAATCAGTATCACCAATGATAATTGTTATACTTAATAAGTGAATTTATTCTTAATTTTATCTATGCGAATGCGACATTTATTTACAAAGTTATTATAATTATTTAAATTATTAGCCAAAACCTAAACCACATGGTTAGATTTTATCTTTTGGGGCTTTACATTATCTTCCATTTCATTCCCCTCCCTTCAAACCAAACCACGTTGTTAGGTTATGTTTTATTATGCTTGTCATGTCTAGTTTGGTGATATTTGCACACCAGAAAACAAGTGCAATAATGTAGGAACACACAAGTTAAAAGAAATTTAAGGTCACTTTGGTATGATATCACTTTCAAACCAATATTATATAGAGAGATGTTCATTAACTTGAATCATCTTTTAATCTTGGACAACACGCCGATGGTAGTTTTATTAAGTGCTTCAAAACTTTAGCAAAAAGTATAGAAAGGCTAATCTAACGTAGTTTAAGTGGTAGCAGGAACGAGCTGTAAATCTAGATATTCCAAGTTTGAATCCTAGCAATTTCTTGGGACCAAGTCATGAAAGATTTATCATTCATGAATATTTTAGTTCTAACGTGGATTAGTCGATATGTATGTAAGTTAGTCTGAATATTCCTGACCATTGAAGATTTTTGTATATCAAAAAATTATGATTTCAATGATCATCCATTATAAAAATATATTCATTTGAGTGGATATGTGGAAGTAAGCTATGATGATTTAAAGAAACCTATGATTTCTGAACGCATTGAAATGACTCAACAATTTTCACTAAATTTCTATCCTCTTGACCCTTAGGAATAACGTAACAACAGATAATTAAGAATCAAAATAGATTCAGTTCATGCAGCATATGAATAAGAAATGTATTTTCTTGATAAGAATGATGATAGATGGTAGAGTTTTACGTTCTTCATCATGGAATAGCATTGAGAGAGAAATAAGAAGAAGTATTATCGAACGATTTCATACAATTTTTTCCAACATAAAATGAGTAAAGAATACTTGTTTTATACACGCTAATATTATATTTTTTATTCATGTCCAATTTCATTAATGAGTCATGTCGTGTCAATAGAATTTAAACCGTGTTGTATTAAAATTTATTCAATACATTTTTTTTGCGAATTTATCGAGTTGAGTTAATTATAATTGAATTTGCTAAAACTAAACTCATATCCAATTATTTCATATCAATTTGAGTTGGGCCTCAAGAAAAAATAGGTTTGGGTTGTCCTTACCTCGGCTAAACCCAAATCGAACCAAACAGACCAATCCAAAGCAAAGGCCTGCTTGAACCTCACTCGTCCTCAAAGCAAAGAAGCTCCCTTTCCTTATCCATTCATTCTATCACATCCTGCAGCAGCACCATCTCTGCTCTCATCTGTCTCTCCCTTCACTCTTTCTCTCTCTGTCTCCCTCTGCATATACTTCTATCAATGTTGTATCAACATCTTCTTGTATCTTCCATTTCTAGTTCAATCAATTGTCAAAGTCAGCTTCATTGATTCATACATAGTCTGTAAATCTATGTATAGTATGTATGATTCTTATGTATGCAGATAGATTGATAGAAGAAACATGTCGTGTCTGTTGCCGCAGTTCAGGTGCTTACCGGACACCTTCTCTGTTAACTTTAAAACCCACCACCACACTGCCACTCAACCCTGTAAGTCTCACCCTCTCTCTCTCTCTCTCTCGCTCTAATTATATGTTATATAGTTTAGATAGTCCATTAAGTAGCTAATTTTTGATTGAAATTGAAATGGGTAATTTTGATTTTTTGTGGGTTTTGGAACTACTTCCAGTTTTTATAGTGCTGCATTGTTGATGTCTGTTCAATGAGCATCTCTCTCTGTCGATATTAGGAAAAAAATTAGATAAAATACACCCATGGGTATTGTTTTGTTTCTTTGGGTTTCGTATTGTCATTTAGAGAATATTGTTTGTTTATAGCATTAGAGATTTAGTTGTTTCAGTGAGATTGAAGAAATAATTGGACTTCTTTTTTTTTTTCCTTGGTTACCTGAATCCTGATTGCTGAGAAAATGAGGGAAATAGGGACCATTTTCTTTTAAATTTTTATGATTTTTGTTGTTTTGGTAATTGAGAAATGGAAAATTCAGCTTAGCTAAATTTCGCATAGCTCAATTAACGATTTGGTCTTTGAGGGACTCAAAATATTAAGTGGCATTAAAATGTTAATTTCTATCTTTACCTACATTTTAGCAATACGGTTTTAATTTCACTTATTGGGCAGCAAATTTCAATTTGAATCAGTCTTTAGCCATATATTTTGTATGATTTTTGTGTTGATGTGCAATCATCTATCTTTAACATTTTATTTTTTGCAGCTTTAACTGAGACATCAACATGCAATGGTCCATATCGTGGGCATTTAACTGGGACGGTGTTATTATTTTAATGTGTAATAACTTATAAGTAATAAAGTGTTGGTTTACAAATTTCATGGAATTAGATGTATAATGGTTACTCATATTGTTGAGAAAGTTGTATATTCATTACTTCATTGAATTAAGAGAAATGTGGACCAAAAAAAATTAGAAAACTGATTGCACCTATATTTGTACTAGTATTGACAAGAACCTAGATCTACACCCTTTGTTAAAATTGTCTAATAGCTTGCAAGGTAACCTGGTGATGCATTGCTGGTAACCTATTTCTTGAGATTTGAGAACAACGTAGGCACTTGGACAATTTATGAGAAAGCTCTGATAAAAGGGTAATGTACTCTTGCTAGTGAGATGTTGATGAACAAGGCACTTTATACATTACTATGTTTGATGTTTGTATTGTGTGTATTGTTCATGTTATCGCTGAAACATTTTTCCTCATTGAAATTAAATATAGTCTTGTTTAGTTTATATTTTGTGTTCTTCCACATAGTATTATTGTTCTTTGTTTAGTGTGTCCGTGACATCGTCACGGGGACTACGCCGGATATCCTGATGGAAGCATATTTGTCAAATGATTTCTCTTGAAATGTCGATCAGAGGCCGCTAAAGTGTATTTTGGTCCTTTTATTTTTACTCATAACCTCATATCCAATCCAACAGCACTAAATTATAATTTTGACTTAATATTTTGGTCAAAAAACTGCCCCAGCTCTTAGTGCCTTGAGTTATGCTTCTTTAAGTTATCTGAGAAAGTTCATTGGTTTTTGTTGATTTCTATTGTTTATAGAGTCATGGATCTTATTGTCATCATTTGATGGAATTGCAGCAAGAAATAGGGACCCTACTTATTTACGGACACAAAGCATTTTATCTACTGCATCACCACCAACATCAACAGCAACAACTACGCTGCTTGATGTAGAGAAGTTACAATTACCATCTTTAGAAGCTCATTCGAATTCAGTTGCTGCAAACAGACCATGGATATCATCCACATCATCAACAACTGCAGTGCTTCATATGGAAAAGTTCCAATTGCCGTCTTTAGAAGTTCATTCAAATTCATCTTCTACACACAGACAATGGGCCTATATTGGGCCAGTCAGTCCACCCTTGGAGGTCAGAATTTATCTACTTAGGCTATAAAAGATTCCCTTTGGGGGACGAGTTATGAATTTGCATGAAGCATGTCTAACTAAGTTTTGGCGAGATGTTTAATATCTTTGGACTTATAGGTAAATAGTTTTTTTTTTTTCATTTGAACCACATTGGAGTTATTCTGTTACTTTTCTTCAGTTTCAATTAAAAGGAGGCTGGTTGAGCAACTTCAGATGCATGAATATTTGCATGATTGGAGTATGGGTTAGCTGTAACTTGTGTTAGTATTATGCATTCAAATGCACACTGCTTCATAGTTAATGTGTTGTTATACCAAGTAGATTTTAGCATGTTGGAAAACTTTTTTGGCATGATGTTCGTGAGCTGCCCTTTTTTCGGTTATTCTCCCAAGTGGATCCCAGACTTCAGGCTTGGAAGTCTTATAGGGTTTTCATTGAACGGTCTCTTGTTATATATGTGCAGGCAAATTTTGGAGCAACTTTGGCTGCAGAAAATCTTCTTACAAGTGAAGAGGCTGTAATAGCTGCTGCTTCTGCTGAAGCAGTTGCTTTAGCAAAGGCTGCCGTTAAGTTTGCAAAGGATGCAGCTATGATGATGAACTATCCCAACGCTGCACAATCAGATGGTAGGCCTACACTGCTCTCATTTGAAGCTGATAATTCCCTATTCAAGAGGGCTCAGTTGGCTCAACCTGTGGAAGCAGCACAAGTTGGTGTAGTGGGAGAATCAAAGACAGATGAAAATCAACTGGAGGAAAATTATTCCTTAAGTTATACCCTCGAAGAATCTGATGATGTGGGGCCAACACATGAGGAGCTTGAACTCCTCCAGGCACAACTGTTGAAGAGTATAGCTGTGAGATCGAGACGTCAAACGGAACGACAAGAGAGAAGAGCAAGAGCAGCAGAGAGGGCGGCAGCCAATGTTGTGTCTGTGAAATCTGGTTCTAATAGCCGAAAAAAGCGAGCTTCTTTACAGGAAATAGATTACTCTGATCCTCTGCGTTATTTGAGGGGAACAACCAGTACTTCCAGGCTTCTCACTACCGCTGAAGAACATGAGTTATCAGGGGGAATACAGGTGCAATTCAAGTCCTAGTAACACTGATCTTATATAGGAAACTGGTTTTTCAGGTTAACTTACTTTTGTTCACTACATACTACTTATTCAACTAAGCAGTATCCTCTAGATTATATGTTGACGTAAAGCAAGTACCATGTTGATTCTTTTTCTGTGGATGTCGATTGCTTACTTTTGGCAGTAATTGGAGAGTTCCCATTGTATCTTTTCTTTCATAGGTCAGTAGTCGAAGATTATATATAAGGGTTTCTTATATTTGTAAAAGGAAAATTTGGATGAACAATAGTGATATCATGCTTTTGATGCGACTCGTAAGTTCACTCTGAGATTCATGATCTTCTCATAATCCTGATAATTTCAGATTCCCCTCTCATAAGCTTCTAAAGTTCGGCATGGTTATATACCCTCCTTTTAAATTTCAATTGGTTTTTAAGATCACTACATTCCAAATTCAGATATAAGTACAAATCTGAGAGACATTTCATGGCATATATGTCCAGTTAAAGCTTTCAAATTCTTACTTTCCGAAAAGAATCCTTCAGATTCTTGCAGTTGGGAACTAAATATTTTACATAAGAACCTGAAGGGGAATCCACTCACTCACCCAAGCAATCTTTCAAACAACTGATTAGTTTGTCCTTTATTCTAACATGTACAAAAATTTATTATTGGTTCAATGGCTCAGACTTCTGGTATCCTATATTTCGAGATACTCTCAAAGTTTTACTGTAATTACCTGTCGGGTCTCCATGTGTGCTACTACTTTATTCAGTTCTTGAGGAAACTGTTTTGACTTGTGCTTTAAATTGCAAGTAGTAGGAAATATAATGTTGGGAAGTCTGTACACTTAGATGTAGCTTAAGAAGGTCGATGACTGGAATATTCGTCAATGTTTCCATAAAAATAGGAACCTTTACTTTTTGTCGTAGTTTATTGCTTTATTTATTTATTTTATTTTTCAAGTTTCTTTTGCAATTTATTGTGTCTGATTTTTGATGTTTCCTCCATCACCAATATAATGCAGGTCCTGTTGAAGTTGGAGAAACTCCAGGACGAACTCGCAGAACGTTGCGGGATTCAGCCCACTTTTGCACAATGGGCTGCTGCTGCTGGTGTTGATCAGAAAACCTTAAGGAAACGTTTAAACTATGGTATCTTTTGCAAAGACAAAATGATAAAGAGCAATGTACGGCTTGTTATTTCCATTGCAAAACATTATCAAGGATCTGGGATGAATCTCCAAGATCTTGTTCAGGTTTTTTTTCCGTTCTATTCTCTGTATCACGTGATTGGAACTTTTTCTTAAACAAGAAAACACTACAAAGGTTACACCTTTAGTGAATTCAGCTGTTTTAGTTGCTTCTAATAACTTAATGTTGCTAATCGACATGCAGGAAGGATGTCGAGGCCTTGTAAGAGGTGCAGAGAAGTTTGATGCTGCCAAGGGTTTCAAATTTTCAACCTATGCTCACTGGTGGATAAAACAGGCAGTTCGAAAGGCTCTTTCTGATCAGTCGAGGACAATTAGATTACCAGTAAGTTTTCCGGACGTACTAAATTATCTCGTCTCTGACATGGCGTAAATTAATTGACTTTTTCAACTTCGATTAGAAAGAAAATCTCATTTTTCCTGTCACAAATAATGCATTGCTTTGTCAGTGAGACAATGAGGATGAAATCATTCTTGTGCAACACGTTCTTCATTTAATTTTCCATTTTTTTGTTGACAGTTTCACATGGTTGAGGCAACTTACAGAGTGAAGGAGGCCAGAAAGCAGTTGTATAGTGAAAATGGAAGGCAGCCTAATAATGAAGAAGTCGCAGAGGCAACAGGGCTCTCAATGAAGAGGCTCAGTGCTGTACTACTAGCCCCTAAAGCCCCAAGATCTCTAGATCAGAAAATTGGAATCAACCAAAATCTCAAACCTTCGGTCTGTCTGAGACCCTTCTTTCTTTCAAACTCTTGTGGTTATCAATTTTTGTCATGTTCCGTTGTATATCTTGTCACAGTTGCGCTTCTGTTGTTATTTCTTCTTCTCACGTGTTCATTTAGCCATCTTTCGCAGGAAGTGATTGCAGATCCCGAAGCAGAAACATCAGAAGAGTTGTTGATGAAACAATTCATGAAACAGGACCTGGAGAAGGTGCTGAACACACTAAACCCGAGGGAGAAACAGGTGATCAGATGGCGGTTTGGACTGGAGGATGGGAGGATGAAGACGTTGCAAGAGATTGGGGAGTTAATGGGTGTGAGCAGAGAGAGAGTCCGGCAAATTGAATCTTGTGCATTTCGAAAGTTGAAGAACAAGAGGAGAACCAAACATCTGGAGCAGTATTTGATTTCATAATCGCCCCAACACCGCAAGATAGGGAGATAGAAATAGAGGCTTGATGATATTGTTGAGTTTCTTTCTCTCCCATTTGTTTTTCTTCTGTTTCCAGCAAATGGAACTGTATCATTTTCAGAGAACACTAGAATTTGTTTGTCCATAGGTACAAAAGATTTTGAATCAAAGCATTGTCAACGAAATTTATGCAGAGAAGGCAAACATACTTGGGGGATACGAACTGAGGATCAAGTTTGTCTGAGAACCAAATGTTCATCAATGTTTACCATGGTTCTGAGTCCTTCAATGTTCAAGCTGAGAGGATCGCAATGAACTTGTATAATGACTTCTTCCCTTGTAGTATTTGTATTTTGTTTGGTCACCGGTGAAACGGGCAATGCAGCCGCTGCCTGAGATTATGCCGGGGCTAATCACCGACGGGGTTGTTTATGAGAGAATATTCAATACAATGGTGATATTATGTCAGCATTAATGATATGGTATCACCAACTAATAATAAAATCCTAAATGGGTAAAGTGTGATGATGCACAAAACGGTCTTATGCAAGATTAACATTCGAGTGTGTGATAAAGTATAATTAATTGACAATTACTCAAGTAATCAGGGGCAGTAATGTAAATATCGGATAAATACGTAGATATATAGTGGTTCGATCCGAATAACTTACTCCACTCAAGAAAACGATAACAGTGGTAAGAGGACCTTTTATTGATTAAGTAAGGTGAATGAGAAATAAAACAATGGTTAATCCTGGGAGGGACACAATAGTTAGGAGAGAGAAAAATTATGTATGGAGTGTGTAGAGAGATGCATAGATTCTTCTATCAATGGAGAAATCTTACAATTTATGGGCACAGAGCCTTAGTTGAGACGGTGACTTGAGGGGAAAGATATTAATTCTTCGGAGAGGATAGCTACAAAAGATAAATACAATTAAAGGGTCTCTTGATCTTCGAGAGTGAGTATCTCAATAATTGCTCCTCAGGTGCTTTAATCCTTCTTGGACTCCTTGCATTAGGCTGAATCGAATTCACGAACTGAGTTTGACTTGCCTTTTAGTTGACTTGGATTTACTTGATTTATTAAACCTGACCCAATTGAATATAGGCTCGTCAAAGTAAATCTCATTTAAATAGTTATTGGCTTACATCGAAGAAGAGTATGTAGTTATTTGCTTACATGAATGAATAATTATTGATTTGTGTGGAATTTATTTTCTTATTTGTCTATATATTATTAGTTGTTAATATTACGTGATAATACTAATATGATATTACCGAAACAATGAATATTTTTTCGTTGTTAGCCCTTGTCTTTCTGTCTCTCTCTTTAATTAGAGATCCAAGTACACTTTACCTAAATTAGTGGAATTGAAAGAATAATTTAGGGTTTTGTGTATTAAACTATATGGCTTTTGTTTGGCTAAGTTTGGTTACACATTGTACCATTACCCAAGTGTATGACATGGATAAAATAACGTAATGGTGAATTTATGTCATTAACATTGTGTGGTGTTATTATCTATAAAAAAAAATGAATTATTGGATCTAACACAATTCATTGACTATAATAACTACTTCATGTAAAGAAGTGAAATTTATTTTTTGTATTCGTTATTTTCTATTGGACAGTTAGAGGTGTTCACACTGCCGTACAGGTAGGAAATATGGTCTTTTATTTTTCTACTCAATATTTTATTGATGAATTTTTTATTGACCTATCCTACCCAATCAAGTGTGGTATTTCTACCCGACTTCTAGCCAAATTAATTAGGTAAAAAGTCAGGTAGAAAATCGGGTGAACACTTTTGTAGTTATTAATTTTTGGATCATTTTAACAATCAAATTAAATAACATGCACTAATTTAATAACATGATAAACCAATAACACTAAAATATAAAACAATTACAACAACAATTACAATAAAGCATAAGAAAGTATAAACATCAATCTATCATAATTATTGTACAAATACAATAACAATTATTTTAAGTTTAAACCATAAAGTTAGAGAATTAGGACTTTTAGTTTATATATATAGATTAATGACGTAAGGTAAGATAGAAATACGGAAATTAATGGCTATTTTACATTTCTACCCCGATTTAATTGGAAGACAAAAAACTCTTTTACATTCCTATCCAATTTTTTTGGTTAGCCGTTCAATAAAGTCGGGGTATGGTGGAAAATTACGACTAATAAAAAATTTGTACAACCCTATGAACAGTAACACTAAATAACACCAATAACGAGATATCATTGTAATATTAAATATTTACTCATATGACACGTGTTTCTAAGTTTTGTTCCAATTAGAAAAGACGGCCCAACACTAAAGTTTTTTTGTGTGCGTTTGATAACGTTTTTATTTTTATATTTTTTTTAAAAAAATAAAATAATTTTTTGTTTTTTTTATAATAAAAATTAAAAATATAAAACATATTTAACAGTCATTTTATATTTAAAAAATTATAAAAAATTAAAATAAAAATATGTTTGGTATTATAATAGTGTTTCCACCGTTTATTGTTGTTATTTTAATTAATTTTTTACTTCCAAATACAACCCCACTCAAATCACTAAAAATTTACCCACCCAGCCACCATCTTCTCCGACATTCCAAAACCCACGACTGAATACCCACCACCATCACCCCTCTTTAGCCACCACTTAACCGCCGAAAACTCACTATCCAACCCACCACCAACACCAACAAAATCCCACCACCCAATCCATCCAAAACCCATCATCACCAGTCCTGAAAACCCAGTTGCAACAGCCCAAAAATCCAACTGCAATAGCCCCGAAATTCACCAACCACAACCACTGCCAATACCAGTCCACCACCACCGATGCAAACACACAGAGATAACCCAGCTGCTGCAGCCCCAAAAATCACCACCTAACCCATCCAAAACCACCATCAATAACAGTCCACCACTACTGATACACACATAGAGAAAACTCAAGTGCTAAAGCCCCGAAACCCACCACCCAAAACCACCACCAATAATAGTCCACCACCACCGATGCATGCATAGAGAAAATCCAGCTGCTGCAACCCCAAAACCCACCACCCATCCCACCCAAAACCACCACCAATACCAGTCCACCACCACCAATACACCAACCCATAATAGCAGAAGATGAAGATGAAGAAAAACCACCGATACACCATCACCAATACCAGTCCACCACCACTGTTTTTCTATGGAGATGAAGAACAATCCCTAGATTTGCAAGCCACCACCGATTCACCAGAGATAGCTTCGCAGATTGGGACCCCTGCTTCGCCACAGTCGCAGACCCACGGACGGAGAGAGAGAGTGAAAAAAAAATAGAGAAAGAGAGAGAAAACTTTAGTTTTGCTTTATATAAATGCCATAAAAATGTATTATTTTTTACTTTTAATGAAAGTTGAAAGCTGAACCTCATTAAAACCCCTCAGTCCCCCGCGTGTTTTTGTTTTTCTATATTTTCAAAAACATCATTTTTCTTGTTTTTAATATTCACACTTGTTTTCAAAACAACTTGATTGAAAATAAAAATAAAAATATAAATTAAACGTATTATTATTTATAATTTTAACAAAAATTAAAAACAATAACAAAGAGTTACCAAACACTACCTTAATTTGGCTTGGCAGCCACCAAACTGTTGTTCAGTCCCTCCTCATTTCAAAATTTGTTTCAGAGTAAACTATACAGATAGTCCTTAAATTATTTTATCTACCTCCATTAGATTTGTTAACGAAAAGTGACGAAGTGTATCACTTACATGACACAAATAGTTGAAGTATTTTACATATATAGTCCATTTGTATTAATTAAATCCTTAATTTTTTTTCTACGTGTTAATTGAAATTCTGATTTCTGTAATTGTGTCAATTGAATTTTTTTTGTCTTTTCGTGTCAAGTAGTCACGTAAGTGATACACTCTTACGGAGACAGATATAATGACTCAATTGATATAATTAGCGAGTTTAAAATTTTAATTAATATAAAAAAATTTTAAGACTTAATTTATACAAATATTATAATTTTAGGGCCATATATATATAGTTTACTCCTTTCCGGGAAAAAATTTTGAACTCTCTTTCTCTTCAGAATTTCCATTAAAAAAGAATTTATTACTAAAATATAATTTATTTTCAAATAAAATTATAGTTTTACTTCACTTTTAAATTTATTTATCATAATTTTTAAAAGTAAAATCGTTGATTTCGCTTTCGATTTGACAGAAAGAGAAAGAAAAATCCATTTCCCCTCCATTAATATAAGCCATGGATAGATAGAGAGAGAGGGAGCTTATAGAGAGAGAAAATGAAAGGAGGGAAAAGGAAGAGTGGCGGAGAAGGAAATGAGTTCGTACAGCCACCACCGATGCCGGACATGGACGGAGGTTGTGAGGTTGACAACGCGGGTTACAGTGGCGGAGATGCTGCGGATGTGATGGTGGCGGAGGCGGTTGTGGATCAGGTGGAGAAGAAACGGCAGGAGGAGCAGAATCATTATCAAGAAGGAAACGAAAACGGGGCTGAAGAAGAAGGCGAAGAGGAAGAGGAGGAGGTGGACAATGAAAAGGGTTACGACCAGTTCGATGACCTTCAAATCGAAGAGGGTGAGGCTGAAACTGAGAAGCCAAAGCTCGCAGAAGGGTTTTATGAGATTGAAGCCGTACGGAAGAAAAGAGTTCGAAAGGTCAGTTTTTAACTTTTTATTCATTAAAAATTAGTCCAATAAACCGTTTGTGTTCTTCAATTTTCCTATACTATTAGATGTTCTTTTGACAATATGGTGCACTTGTTTCATAATCATGATTTGGTGGGTTATTATTGTGGATTGCTGATCTTCAATGCTGCAAAAAGGGCAATTTACGTCCAGTGGCTGTTTGTATTTTTCAATTTTACTTCCTATTGATTATTAATTCCATATTGTCATTTGTACATATTCGTTTACTGATTTTGTGGGTTTTGTTTGTGGATTGGCATTTTCGATTGCGGCAATAAAAGGGTGAAGTTCAGTATCTCATCAAATGGTAAGTGTCCTATTACACATACATGTCTAGACATTTGTGAATATTCATTTGTGTCATTTTTATTCCGGAATTCTTTTATGTCTGATGATGTGCATGTGTTTTGTTGATTGATCATCATGGTATGTTTGATTGTTTAAAGGCGAGGCTGGCCGGAGACTGCAAACACGTGGGAACCTTTTGAGAATCTATTGTCATGTTCTGATGTTATTGATGCATTTGAGGAAAGGTTTTCCTTTACTTTGCCTCTTTTTCCTAATTTTTCAATATTCAATGATTAAATGCTTGTCACTTGTCACTGAAATTATTAAGACGCCCTATTTGTTATACATGGGTTTAAGAGCAATATCTCATTTGGGTAGTATTCTGTAATTGAAGCTTGAGTTCAGGGAAACATTCACGTAGACGAAAACGCAAGCATAGAGGGCCTCACACTCAACCCAAGAAGAAGCTACAGCAGCGTTCACCTGCAGCTGCTACTTATAATTTACCAGCTGTGAAGGTCAGGATTATTGAGCAGCCTTTGCCTTTTCCTCCTCTGAATGACTCAAGCCTTACAAACGAGGGGGACACTAATGTAGGGAGTGTCAACAATGTTGAAATAGCCAAGGAAGGTAAGGAGAATGGGTCTGCAAAAGTTGCCTCACAGATTGAAGAAAGGAAAGAACAGAATGAGTTGGATTTGACACTTAGTGAACTGAAAGGAACTGTAATTGTCAAGGAGGACCATGTGGATAAGTTTTCAGTAGATTTCCAACCAACTTCGGCATCAGAAGGAAATGGAACTGCCAATGGGTTGTCAAAGGTTGATAGTGTGGAACCAGTTGAAGTGGGTCGCCGTACTGGAGCCAGGAGGAGGAAGTCTAGTTCTGTTAAGAGGTTCAAGCAAGAGTCAGTCTCATGTGTAACAAATGAACAACTAATCGCAATGGCAAGAAGCACTGGTGGTGCTTGTGGTATAATTGGACAGCAAGGGATCCAGAATCTGAATTTCATGGGGAATGATTTGGGTTGCATGAATAACTTTGATAATTCCAAAAATATGTTTACAATCACAGAGATCATCAAGCCTATGAGCTATTCAGCTTCTGTGTCAAACAACATTCAGGATGTCTCTGTGACCTTCTTGGCCCTGAGGTTCGTGAACGAACTCTAACTTTCTCTCCTTCATATTTCCATGGTTAATTTTGTTGTGTGACCCTAAAGGGTAGAAGTTCTCTGGAGCTTCCATTTAGTTCCAATGCAATTCATTGAATACATCGTGCAAAAACACATGGTCTTGGGATTAACCTTTCTGATTGGTGAGGAACATCATTGTGAATGTCTTTCTTTTATATTCAAAACTGCCTGCTTCCGATTGAAAACAAAAGTAGCATATAAGGTAGAAGTTTATCTCTAGTTGTTTGACATAGTTTAAACGATAGCTACAGCTCAGTTCAGCTGTAGGATGAGCTTGATAAAGTTGGATGGTGCGTTTTCATATGATAGAAATTGGTTTAGATTTTTTTGCTTTTCCTGGCTTGAAGTCAACGTGATGTAGACAACTTGTAGAACTTTCTTGTTTAATTTGAACCCTACATCATGTTGCCCAGGATCTTCTATTCACCACATATGAGAAGGCTTCTCACAGTTTAATACTTCAGTCTTCTGTTTTTGAGGGTTCGGGTTCGGGTTGGGGAGGGGGTAATTAGGGTTGCTTTAGACTCTTTGCTAATGCAGTGCACCATAAAATTTGGAAGAGTCTAGTGGTTGAAAATGAGGTCTTTATAATTTGGCCCGACTGTTGGGGATGTTGGTTAACTTTATCTTTGTTAAATTATCGACCTTGAAACCAATTGATAATAGGGTGTGAGGCCTATGAGGCTCATATATTCGTTTGGGAGGCGGCGTTTTACTGATGTGGAACAAACACTAACACCTTCCCTCATGTGTTGACCCTCCCTCACACGTGCGAGATAGAAGAACCAACAACTAGAGACATACATAATGCACTTATGGCACAAATTTAGGGAGAACCAAATAAAAAACTGAAGACATTGAACATTCACAAATCCAACCCTGATACTACCTTGAAACCCATTTGGTAGGTGGAGAGGTCTACAAGGCTTGTATATTTGTTTGAGAGGTACTATTTTACCAATGTGGAACAAGCTCTGACAATGTTGTGGGAATCAATTACCATTTTGTCAAAATTCCATTTATTGCTTAGGCTATTGTGCAGTATGTTTAATAACTTCATACTTCAGGGGTAAATTTTTTTGAACTTGTTTAGTTTTGACGATGCATTTAATGTGGTTGCTTGTATCTAGGTCTGACGGAAAAGAAATGATTGTGGATAATAAATTTCTTAAAGCTAACAATCCCCTTCTGGTAATTCCTCCTCTTTGAGAGTTGTGGTTCTTAATCTTGTACATTGCTGCGACTTTAAAATTTGTAGCATATTTTTGTTGTTAATAATTATATTACTTCTAAATTATGACAGTTGATCAACTATTATGAGCAACATCTTCGGTATAGTCCCACATAAGACTGGAGGAGTATAAAGGGAGAGCGGATGTAGCTGGATCAGCCTCATCCTCAACTTTCTGCTCCGTGGGCTGTAATTTTTGAGGTTATTGTGCAGATTAACCAATGCAGTATTTCTCAGGGTGGCTGGTAAATGTTGCAAAGCTGACTTGTGTAACACTATTTTTTTTTTGTTCTGTTTGTTTATGGTTAGATTTTGTATATTTATCAACCTACGAACCCCCTGTTATGGATATAGTTCTGATATTTTAACACGGAGATGACAGAAAAAGGTGCACATTCTTAGATGGTGGTACTGGTACATATTCAAACCTTCATCTTTTGATCGCTTTTTGTTGTTGAAAAGATTGGAAGTATCGGTTCTTAGGACTGAACTTTGTTACCCTTCATTTCTCAGGGTGATTCTCAATTACTAAACTGTTGCAACTTTGATGTTTTGAAACGAATCCCACTGTTTCACTGCTAATTTTTTCAGTCACCTAATGACAAGTTTATCTTGATCATAGTACATGTAAGGAGTTAATTTTGTGATATTTATATATTTTTTGGTAATAATGTTTTGGAACAAAGTAAAACAAATTTATTCAATTTGATAACAAAGTAATGCAAGTGTTTGTCCAACTTGTGACACATTCTAATTGCGACATTCTAATTGCGAATCGAACAATCGTAGTTAGCTGTGCGATATAAAAAACTGTGATAGTTGAAGTGGTAATGGAAGATAAGAGTATTGTCGGGTGGATCAAAGTGTAATTTTTACATTCCGAATTAACAACTCAAAACTGAACTTGTTTCATTGGGTTCTTCTGTTGGTTGTTTGGTTGGGAATGAAGCTACCAACTGTGATATAAGAAACAGAATAAAGGAGGTGAATGTAGGTAGAAGGCGTTGCTATGGATCAACTAACAACATTTTATTATACACAGAAAAACATTGATTATTGTTTTAAGCATTGTTATCTTCAATTAACAGAAGTTACCAATCACTCTTCTTTCTCAACTCCTGTACAGTCTGTGTACTATGCTATCAACCATCAATGTGGAACAGAGGGCCATCACCACTGGTTCCGTGTCTCATGGTGGCAGTCCTCAGCCTGGTGGTCTTTGGTGAAACCATACAGTCTCTGGCAGAAGACTGGGTGACGCCTCTATTTGAGTTAGCAGCTGAAGATTTCACAATGCTGCTTCTTCCCCTTTTAATTCTGTTGCTAATTCACTTTCTCAACAAGTTTTTTCCAACGCTGAACGTTTTTTCTGCTGCAAGTCAGCAGAGCAGTAGCTCTGGTCATGATGCTGAGGGGTTCGGGTTTGGATCTTTACTTCTATTTTTGCTTTTCATTTTTTTGTGCAATGTTTTGTGAGCTTGTCGTAGCAGCAGCAGCTGCTTCAACAATAGTATTTATCACACCATCACCTGTTTACCATGTGCATCAATTAAATCTCATGTCTCATACGGCCAGTGGGACTCAGATTCCATTATCACGTATGGTTCAGCCAATGAACCACCCATGCGGGTTGGTTTGAACCAATTGTTGCGACAATATTTTGCTTGTGCTTTACACCCACACATACCGAATGTAAGGCTTTGCAACTTGATGAAATATGAAAGTAAAGTAAGAATTTCGACAAATGACAGAAGGAAGAAAAAGCAAAAGAAAACTAGCTCTTTGGGATGTTCTTGCCAACAATCTTTGCAGGAGTAATGCGGAGAAGATTTCCAGGCTTACCTGGAACAGCCCCTGTGACCATCACAATCCTAAGTTCATTGTCTATCTTGACAATCTTCAGTTTCCTTATCTTTCTTTTTGTCCCTCCCATTCTCCCTGGCATTTTCTTTCCCTTGTACACACGTCCAGGAGTTGTTCCTGCCCCAATCGATCCGAGGGCTCTGTGACTCTTCGATCCGTGAGTCATAAGGCCTCTCTTAAAGTGATGTCTTTTAATTCCACCTGATAAATAAATCAAATTTACCATAAATTAGGGTCCACATCCTTTGGTAACAAAGAGCTGATATAGGATGATAAAGATGATATGAAAATCAAATATCAAATTTATGTATCTCACAAATGTTAAGGATATGAAGTTGACACGGAATTACAGCAGATTTTGCTTGTCATGAGCTTGGAGACAAAGCTAGTACATTGGCTAAATAGTTTCTCATAGCAAAAGGTTAGAAAAATTTATGTGATGCTATTTGCAGATGTAGTTGCCAGTGCCAGATCAACTTATGTTAAACAGAAGTCAGAAGGTGCACTATTATAATAAGCTTGTCTCTCTCTCACATCACCCCCAAATTCAACCAAACTGATCACTGACATTGACACCACCAACCACCACACTCCACTCCTCCACCCACTCTGATCTACTACCACCAGATTTTATCCTTTTTTCCCTCCCCAAATCACGGTCACCCCAATCGGACATCATTAAGGCGAAAGCCAAGATGCCTCCATTGGTATACAATGTCACCGTTGCATCTGCTTTATATTCCACCTCTCCATTACCACAAGAGAGGGAAGATCAGAGAAAAACCATGTCAATTTTGATTTAGTCGGACAAAGAATAGGGAGGGACAGAAGAAATTGAAGCTATGGGTTCCAACCCTTGCAAAAAATTAAATGCTGAATTCTCTCTCTCTCTCTCTCTCTCTCTCTGATACTTCCATCTCCCCCCAAACCATTGCATCACTTATCCAACACATCCACTGACATGACCTTCAATCTCAATTGTTTGTGCATGTAGGGATCACAGATGGGGTGAGCTTGATTCATCCAATGATCTCAAGTAATTTCCAATTTTTTGAATTAATGTTCTCTGAATGGTGTTTGGATTTTGATAAAAATGCATTCATATATATACAAAAAATAGAGAGAGCATGGGTTTGAAGTGACATCAAAGTAATGGAAAGATGTCATAGGGTGAATGAAGATGGTTGTGGCATCATGGTGTCAATGGAAGGAAAAATGGTGTTGCCCTAAGATGTATAGGTAAATGGAGGGTGTGAGTTGAAGCAAGGTGGTGTGGTGGTGAGTTGAAGCACAATGGAATGGAGGCATGGCACATTGGAGGGCGGTGAGGGTGGCATGTAGAAGGTGGTGCATCGGTTAGTTGCAGATGGAAGGAGAGCGAGTTGAAAAGTTGTAGGATAGTGGTGAACCCTTTTCGAAGGCAGTATTGTCATTCTAACACGAGTTACTGCTTAGAAATATGCATTAGACAAATGCCTAATTTTGTGACATAATATGCAAAAAGGGTATAACCCAAAATCTCAGTGACTGTTAGCCGAAGTATGTTAGTGCTACACTAAGTAGTATTCCCTTATTCACTTATGTCATATAATTCATAGAATGATATCGCACAAAAATCATATTAGGATCCCCATGACGTGAAATTGAAACAACACTGAGTCAATAGTACAAATTTTATAGAGAAGATTCTGAATATTACAATCACTGCCAATTTCAAATTATTATGTGAAGTCCTAAAAAGTATCATATTAACAAACAATAAGGCAGTCACTCTCACTTTGTCCCAGTAATGTCGAATTTAATGGGTATGTATACTTATATACCCAGTTCATCCTTTTCGGCAACCTTATTATTGGGGACTGAATGCTGATCATTTTGATCTTGGTTCACACTGTCACATAAAGAAACCCAAAAAATTACTTATAGACTTAAGTAAGTGAGGTGGATGGAGAACACAAGTAACCTTTTGTCATTATTTGCAACAAATGGTTGTCCTGAATTGGAACCAACAACCTTCATTCTCCTTATCTAAGCATGTTACAACTACACCAGTCATAACCCCTTATCTATAAAGATTATATCGTGAGCTCCATAGTGTGAAATCCAAAAACACTGAGCAAAGAGTAAGGATTTTATACTTAAACATTCCTAATTCTACTATTGTTGATAAATCATATACTTAATTCACCTTTTCCTTTTTTCTCTTATCTAATTCGTATTCTATATGCAAATACACAAATAAGGATGGACAATGACAAAGTACAAAAGCAATGGGGAAAATGGAAGAACCTTGGAATCCTTTGCCAATGGTGGTGCCGGAAACATCAACCAAATCACCCTCGTTGAACAATTCCTCAAAACCTAGCCTCTGGTTGGGCTCGAACCCCTCGACGGACTGTAATCGGAACTCCTGGAGGTGTCTTAACGGAATTACACCGGACTTCTCGAGATGCCCAAGCTCCGGCTTCGTCAATTTTTTGTCCCGAACCCTCCGATACCCAACTTGAACTGCATTGTACCCGTCGGTCGCCTCTGTTTTTATCTGTGTGACTATATTTCCTTCCCGGAACCCTATTACGGTGACTGGAATTACTTTCCCATTGGTCTCGAAATAGCTCATCATACCCAGTTTGGTGCCCATGACACCCACACCGGCCTCCATGGACATTGAGATTGAGGTGAGGGTGGTGGATCGGCGGTTTTTGGTGGTGGATTTGGAGGGTTTGGTGGCGGTGATGGGATGGATGAATGAGGATTTGGAGCAATGTAGAGAGGCATAATTGTGAAGCTTTAGGGGGAGTGTAGTTCGGGTAGGAAGGCATAGTGAGGGTGAAGAAGGCAAAGGGTAGGAGTGTGTTTTGACTGTAGCAGTGAACGAAACTGAGGGAACGGAAGACATGGCGGTGTAGCAGTGAGAATGAGAGAGAGAGAAACGCTTTTCTTATCCACTGGGTGAGGAAGAGGTGCGATAGGGTGTTGTTTGGAACACCAGGAAATCTCGTGCGCCCTTTTTTTTTTTTGGTTGAAATTTTTAAAATTTGGTTAGTTTCAACACGAGTTAAATTCGGGTCAAATTCAGTTAGAGACTTCGGGTTCAACCAACTCAAGCTGAATTGGACTCGAATCGAATTCATAATTCGGGTTTTAACTCAAAAATAATATATATAAATATATACAAAAAATTAAGTGTATTATAGTTTTTTATTAAATTTATTTTGAATAAGTTAATCAAAATATTATGTCATGCCCGAAAATTGAATCCGAATTATGAATTCAATTTGGGTTCAAATTAGTTAATTTGAACCACTTAAATTGAGCTCAAAATTAACATAAGCAATACTCAGATTGAGTACCTCAAATTGAAAATCAAGTTCGGGTTAGATTTTGATTAAAAGTTTTACAATTTAGGTTGGCCATGAATTGATCCTCTAACATAGTTGGTGATCAAATCAGAAATAAATAAAACCTGAATCTATTAGTAAAATATTACATTATTTGTGACATATATTATAGATATCTTTTTTTTATGAAATTATTATATATTAAATATTATTTTTAATAGTGCATGCATAGATATATATTGCATCGATATGATTTGATGTTTCTGTTCCACATTTTCTAATCAACACATGTGACTTGGCCAGAGAGGAAAAAATATTCGTTGCAACGGTGATACCATATAGTAATGTCGATGTGGTATTACTAACTAATAATATCAAAATAAATTAGTAAATAACTATTCAAGTGGAGTTCACCTTGTCCACTTGGTGTTTTATTATTAGTTGGTGAAACCGCGTCAGCATTAATGACATGATATCACCATTACATTGAATATTTTTTCCCTAGAAAAATCCATCAAGTAGTGAAAGATTAGGTCAAGATAGTTAATATTACTTTGGAGTAATTTAACCTACTTTTACTATAGGAAAACTCTCTGGATGTAAAGAGAAGCACCTTTGAAAAACATTCGTTTGAGAAAAAACCATTAGAAGTGAAATCACAATTCTAATGCAATCATATTAAAGAGAATTCTAATGCATTAATATTAAAGAGAATTCAAATTCTTACACTAATAATTTATCAAAATATTAGGGTAACTTTCATAATCGCATATGAATCTACTAATAACTAGTATGTACATGAAGACACTTTGTAATATCTGTTTATTTTTGTATCGTATTCATGTTTATCCATATAAACATTGAATAAAAAATTTAACGTTAAAATTTTATTTTCACTTTATTGAATCTATACTCATATTTTTTCTATAAACTAAAAATTTACTTAATAAATATAATAATAACTAGTAATTTTTTGTATACAATAACTAGTAAAATTTTATTTTCACTTAATTAGTAATTTTTTTGTATACAATAACTATGTTAGTGTTTAATAAACAGTTACAAATAATTAAGATTTTATTTCTATAACACTAGTTAAACAAGGTAATCGTGTTAATTTCATGTTGTTTGTGTTACCATAGAAATGAGAAAATAGAGGAAATATCAATTTTTAACTAAGTCCTTCAAAGTTATCATAATTTTAAAGCGTTTAAAATAAATTTTCTCTACCTCACTAGAGAAAAATAGTCACCATATTCTTGAATTGAAATCATATTTTCTTTTTATATTATATATGAGTTGAGTATGTCATTTTTGAATAAAAAATTATTAGGTCATGTTCGTGTCATTTTGGTCATTGTTGGGTTAGTGTCGACACAATTAAATAATCGGGTTGATCGAATTAATTTTGGGTTTCATAGGTTGAACCCGAACACGACCCGTTTATATTTCATGTTCGTGTGTCAAATCATTTTTAGTTCGTATCGAATTATAATCGAGTTCGTATACTTAAATTCATTTTGAGTTCAAATCGTCGTAATGAGTCAAAAATTGCCGCCCAATAAACCTCCTAGCACTCTCATTATAAGTTACCCTAATTTATCGTCACTAATAAAGATTGAATAATATTATTCAAACCTATTTTACTGAGGCTAATCTATTACAATTGTCCAATTATTTATGGACTCGATCTAATATTTGAATTTATTATTATTTTTTTGGGTCAGACACTATTAGGGAGCAAAACGACAAATTCTAATACACGGCTTTAAAGTTTAATAAAGAAATTTAGATTTTTTTTTAATAAAAAAATGGCAACGAGGGTGATGATTATTAGGCTAATAGTTACTTTTATTAATAAATTAGGCCTATGTAATATCTATATAATATAATATAATACAATTCAAATTTAAAAAAATAAACAAAATTATTTTTACTTTTTGTGATTTAGATCGTTTTTAAATTTATCTTAATTTGATCCAATTGTTGAAATTAGCTTGAGAAAAAAAATTCCCGCCTAAACATTAAAGTTGCTCTCTCACGTAACTCTCTCTCCTCAGCTCTAACTCAACGTGGCTCCTCTCTCTCACGCCTCTTCTCTCTCTTTCCCCACTCGCATGACACCTGGGAGCGGATCCTCTACTGTTGGGAGGTTGCTGCATGACATGCGGTTAAGTGGAACGGCACCTTTTTGGGTGCTTTTTGTAATTTTTTTTAACAACCTGAACAAAAAACGACGTTGTTTTTGGTTCTTCAAATCCAGTTTGAAATCCCTTCTCTTTCCTCTCGCTGCCTACCTTCGTCTTCGTTGTTGCTCCCATTAATTAGACTAAGGAGGTTACCAATCGCTGCTCTCATCTCAAACGATCAGGTAAAAACTTTTCACACAAAAGCTTAAACTTAGATTCTTATTCAGACAAAAACCCATGTATTTTATTTTTCTTTGGTTTTTTCATATAGTTGTGAATGTTGTCTGGTAATGAAATAGCAGTTGTTAGAGGTATAATTTATGGGTGCTTTCTTGGTAAAAAAATGTGGTTTATTTTACGACTTCTTGTTGTTGTACTCCAAGTTTCATTGTGGAATTCCGAAATTTGTAGTTAAAATTTTAAAGATGTGATTTTGAGCTATAAATTCTACTTGAGATTTGTTAGGGCTAATATTAAAGTTGCTAGCAAATTCTTTGAATATCCCTGCTAGGATAGGACAGTGTGGTGATGTATGGTTTCATGTAATAGAAATGAAATTAATTTCTTGAAGGTATACATGAACTTGAATATATCACGAGCTTGGAATTTTGTAGGTTAATTCTTTTCAAATCCTGCTTTAATGTGTTAATTTTCCTCAATAGTTAGCATTCAATAAATTGCTTCCTTGAGCTTTAGTGATCATCTATAGCAATTGGAGGAGCTTGCTGGTTCTCAGGTATTTTCTTTCAATTCATAAAATTAGGGATTAGGGTTTTGATTGGTAATTTGGTTTTAGTAGTTGTTTGTTTGATTATGTTATTGTTGCTTGTGAATTGTTTGTTAGAAGTTGATATTGTCTTGTACTTTTGAGTCGAGAATTGAAGGATTATGTGGAGTTTCCAACACCATTTGTCATTTGGATGTATTTTTGTCAATAGGAAAAGCAGAGGCTTGTGGTAACTTGGAGAAACCATGTTGCTTTAATAGAAAATCATTGCATTCAGGCATAAAAGATCTTGAGGTTGTGTTTTCAAATGACTTAAATGTTGTCAAATGCTAAAATGTGTTGGTTAGTTGTCTAAGAATGTGAAGTGGCTTACAATTCGTGCATCAATTGACATAGCAATGTGTTTTGACACTGCCTTAAATTGATCAAATGGTGAACTAATATACAGAAAAGGTATATAGATTAAATATGTTCCCATCTGTCCCAAAAATTATAAGGGAACTACGCTATAGTTGAAACGAAGAGTCTTTATTAAGAAATATGTGTATTGGTTGGTGTTGATATTTTCTTTTTCTTCAAGACATGGAGTCTATCGTGGAGACCATGATGCAACAACTTTTGTCTAAAGAAATTCTTCACGAGCCTATGAAAGAAGTTGGAGAACAATATCCAAAAAGGTTTGGAAGACAATAAGACTAAATTGAGTAGCCAAGAATATGAATGTTATTCCCACCAATATGAGCAGCCAAGAATATGAACGTTGCTTTTCTGGCAGATTGATGTGCAATTTTTGGAGGATCAGTAGTTAAAAGGATGCTTAAATCATTTTGTATTTTTAATGAACCATTTATTTTTGTTGGATCATTTTGTATTGTAAGGATGCTTGTTGTATTTATAATGAATGTGATCTTTTTAATGAATGTGATTTTCCAAGTCACAACTGTTAGAAATAGCTAGTAATGTATCCCACATTGAAAAAATAGAAAGGAAGTGTAAGAGTTTAAAAATAGGAACACACCAAATTTTATAAATTTGGATGGTGGGAAGATTTGGAGGGAAGCTCCAAATATTTCAAATTAATGGGCCATCAATACACCATTGCTCTTACATTACAAAGTTCCATCACTACATTACAAAGTTCTAAAAAGAATAAATTACAAGAATCAAAGAACAAAATGTTCTAAAAATATGAAAAAAATGGTTTTAATCCTTTAAGATGGACTAAACCATTTCTAATTACATTTTGGCAACCCTCTAAGTCTGAAAAATTTCTGCCTACATCCCCAACTCCATGCTCCATATCAGTGCAGTACTACAGAGACAAAGCGGAATAGTCCAATGAAGTCCAGTGCAAAGAGGAAAAACAACTTCATGCACAGACTAACTGCCCAGACTCCAAGCACCCATCCACACAAAACAACACCAGTCCACAAAACAAATGTAGCTTAAGTTCAACCTGTACTTAACAAGCCCAACCCTTGCTCAAGCAAACCTAGCCAAGCTAATCAAACTTGTATCCTACTAAGATAAGAACTCATCAGTCTAAAAGAAATATTGGCTCAACTATGCGAATAGCAAAACCTAATTTACAACCCAAGGATATTGGACAAGGCATATGGCAAAACATTCGTCAATCTTTCTTAGACAATAAGCTTCAATTCACAAGCTTTTTGATGCAGAACCATGCAATCAAACAATTTCATTGCTTCCTTTCCAGAATTTGAACCTTGTTTTTACTCTTATCTCTACGCTTTAAAAATAAAACAGGTCCCAAAGGGAGTCCTATGTTCAATTGCATTTACCAAACTTGACCCCAACAAAAATTGCTCAGCAATGATATGATCCAAATCAGAAGCAACGTGATCCTGACAAACATGGTGCAGCATCAAACTGAACAGTTAATTACAAATGAGATTACAAAAAAAAAAGTATGACACAGAAGGACAATCCAACTGCTGTAGATGATCACTAAAGCTCCAGGAAGCAATTTATTGAATGCTAACATATTGAGGAAAATTAACATATTAAAGTAGGCTTTGAAAATAATTAACCTAAAAAATTTCAAGCTCGTGATATATTCAAGTTCATGTATACCTTTAGGAAATTAATTTCATTTCTATTACATGAAACCATACATCACCACACTGTCCTGTCCTACCAGGGACATTCAAAGAATTTGCTAGAAACTTTAATATTAGCCCTAACAAATCTCAAGCAGAATTTATAGCTCAAAATCACATCTTTAAAAATTTAACTAAAAATTTCAGAATTCCACAATGAAACTTGGAGTACAACAAGAAGTCGTAAAATAAACCACATTTTTTTACCAAGAAAGCACCCATAAATTATACCTCTAACAACTGCTATTTCATTACCAGACAACATTCACAACTATTTGAAAAAACCAAAGAAAAATAAAATACATTAGTTTTTTGTGTGAATAAGAATATAAGATTAAGCTTTTGTGTGAAAAGTTTTTACCTGATCGTTTGAGATGGGAGCAGCGATTGATAACCTCCTTAGTCTGATTAATGGGAGCAGCGACGAAGACTAATGTAGGCAGCGAGGAAAGAGAAGGGATTTCAGATTGGATTTGAAGAACCAAAAAGATGTCGTTTTTTGTTCGAGCTGTTAAAAATTTTTACAAAAAGCACCCAATAACGATGCCGTTCCAGTTAACTGCATGTCATGCGGTAACCTCCCAATAACAAAGGATTCGCTCCCCACGGCACCTACCCTCATTTCTCTCTCTTACCTCTCTTTCTATTCTCTACCATGGATCTGCCCACCTGCGACCTCTCTCCACTCCCACCCACCGATCTCCCTTATCTCTTATACCTTTCTCTCCTACTCTGTCTCTCTCTTTCCCATCCCCTAAGCACCCATCGATAGTCAGAGAAACACTGACTGTCTCTCTCTTATTAGATACTCCCTGCTGTAGCATCCGGCGAACCGCCAACGACAAGTAATCTTTGAATTTCCCCATTATCTCTGTCTACACACCTTTTTGCCTCACTCACACACCCTCTACTTCTCTTGCAGATTTCTCCCCCTTCCTCCATTTAATAGAGACACATTTAAGCCACCATCACACACAACCATAGGCTCTACCACACTTAGCCCCTCAACACACACCTTTGGCAATATAACCTAGATTCGATGATCTGGTGAAGATACTTGGAAATTCCTAATTTTTCTTTAGTGTATGAGATTTGTATTAATTTTTTCGATCAAATCATCGTTTGATTTTTTTGTGGTTTTCTCCCTTTTTTTTGTCTCCCTCCATCTCAGTCTCTCCCTTCTACCTCTTTCTTTATCACACAATCACACACACACTCTCTTCGCACCAACACTCACACACTCTAGTAGAAAGATTTAATTGCCAAAGGGATTTATACCAGCGACACACACACAAACATGTGAAAGATTTCTTTGATTTGGAGGTATTGAATTTAAAGCTGGTGGATTAAATTGATGTCATAACTTTTTTTTTTTAGCAATGCTATTGGAACCTAAAATTCTGACCTAATTTGCTGACTTAATTCACTGTGACCATTGGATTAGTTGTGGGCTGTATCAAACATTGAAATTTGGTGTTAATCCAATGGTTTCAATGAAGCCACATCATTATGTCAGTAATTTATGTCAAATTTTTAGGTCCAAATAGTATTACTCTTTTTTTTTTAGGGGAAAGAGGGAGAGGGACTTAAACCTTGAGTCTAGTTTATAACACCAATACCATAACTGATTATCATTTGGTGGAAACTAATAGGAATCTAGGATTTTGTAGTGTGTTTTTTTTTTGTAATATTTGATGTCCTTAATTTTGGTTAATTTGATCCTTTTGAATTGGGTTGAGTGTACTTCGAATCTCTGAGGCAAAATAATCTATATAATAAAATACAATAAAATTTAAATCTTAAAAGATAAATAAAATGATTTTTACTTTTCGCAGTTGAGATCTCTTTAAATTTTACTCTAAAGTTAATCCGATGGCTAATATTAACACCTCAAATTTAATAGAAAAAATATGTCTCTAAGGGTATGTTTGGAGTGACTTTTTTAAAGTATTTCTAAAACTTATAACTACTTATGAAAACTTAAAAAAAAAAAATTGTATTTAGAACCGCTCCACCACTACCACTCCCACTGCCCCACCACCTCCGCCACAATAATCACCACCTCCATCGCTGTCGTTGCCACCACCACTATAGCCACCCTACCACAACCACCACACAAACCGATGTTGCCACCCTACCACACAAACCGCTTTCGCCATCCTACCACCACCATCATCACTAACACCACGATTGTCGCTGTCACCATTGTCGTCGTCGCTGCTACTACTGTCGTCATCCCACCCCCATTACCACCCTCGACACAGTCACTATCTCACCACCATCACCACCCACCACCGATTGCTATTACTGTCGTCCACTACCACCACCCACCACAATTTTTTATCTAATTCCTATATTTATTACCATTATCATCGTCGCCCACTGTCAATACCCACCATTACTATTGTTGTTCACCACCATCTATCGTCGCCCACTATCATAACCCACCACCACTCATCACTGTCGACCATAACCGCTGGTCATTGTCACTCACTCCCATCAAACTTACCAACACCAACTACCACCAATCATCATTGTCCACCACTGTTACTATCCATGTCACCCATCCCTACCACACTTACCACCACCACTGCTATTTACCACACCATATCATATTGTCATCCAAAAACACCCATCTCCGCCCACCGCCACCACCATGACTACCCACCATCGTTGTCGCCCCACCACCACCATTGCCAACCATTATCACCATCGCCCATAACCATCACCATCGTCACCCATGATTGTCACTACCACCATTGTCACCAAATCCACCACTATCATCACCATTGCCATCCGACTGCCACTATCACTACAGTCATCACCACCCACCACAATCATCACCGTCTCGTACCACCATCACTACCACTGTTCAACTCTACTACAGTCAGTGCTTAAATTATTTTCTTTGTTTTATATTTGTAATTTGATTTTAAGTGTGAATATAAATGTATTTATTATTGATCATTTTTATCATTATTCTATGCTTTCCAGCACGAGTAATAATTAGTCTATAATACAATACATGACAAATTTTATTCAATATATCCGATAATTTTAAATAAATTTATCTATCAACTATCAACTATCAACATCTCTTTCAAAATTATTTATTAAAATTTTCTTTTAAATTCATCATTTTTCACTAAAGTTGCATCTTGACTTCCGAGTTACCCTAGTGGCGGGATAAACATAACGTCTGTTTCCCTTTGGGTCCCACCGTTCAGAACCTCAGTTCCCTCCATGTTCTTCCCCAAATTCAAATCCTCCTGTTTTTTCGTGAAGCAAAAGTCATGGAAAACCAAAATAGCCAGATATTAAGTTTTAGGACGATGCTAATGTAAATAAAACTGATGGAAATCCACGGAAGTCAATGACTGTAGATTCTTGAAAGGCATTGATATGGTTTTCGCCGCGGAAATTCAATATGATCCTACTACTGGACACGAAATTCTTGAACAGGTAATAATCAGAACTACTTCAATCCTGTTTAGAAGTTTCGAATTAGGTATATCTTTTATTTGCCGGTTTAAAGATCCAATATAGTGTATGGGCTGATTTCAAGAAGATTGAGTTGGGGTCCTTTTTGTGGAATGGTAATTACTGATTATTTTCAGGATCTTGATCCTCTCAATTTGAAAATTTATTTAAATTTTGATTAATTTCAATAAATTGAAGTTTATTTGAGCCCTTTAATTGATCTTTAAGTATCCTCTAGGTTAGAATATCAATTAATTTTGATCAATTTTAATAAAAGTTAAGTTTATGGAGTCCTGTTGCTTGATCTTTATGGGTTCATGGTGGGACTCAGTGGATGTAGGTCACTGAAATTGACGTATTTTGAAATAGAAGATCAAAATCCTGATTACGAAGTGGATGGCGAGGAGCTCTCAATCCTGTTTAATGAGGAGAAGAGAATAAGATGAATATGAAAAAGCATATAGGAAATCATTTGTCCAAACTTTTGGATATTCCCTGTAAATCTGGATTAATAATATGCAAGGACAAGTCTGTTGAACTATTTATCGTTGCTCTAGAAAGCATATGGTGAAGTTATAATCGGATTGAAGCTTTGTAGAGGGCAATGTGCTCAACAGATGTGGTTTAAAGAACCAAATTAACTGCAACTTCGATTATTATGTGTCATTTTGATGAACAGTCATGGAAATGCCATACGGTGTAGCAATGAGTATGAGCTGACCAAACTGAATGTGGTTTTAATTTTTAAGCATTGACGAATGATATGGCGGCAAATAAGGTAACCAGAATTGTAGTTGGGGTGGAACTGAAAATATGCTCATGTAGCCACTGCCAAATAGTAGGGACACAGTTTTATGAGTTGGGTTGACATGTACGTTTGTCTGCTGTTTGAATATATGTGATGTTTGTTCTTCAATGATGTTGGGTATATGCCTAAATATCAGTATGCCTAAATATCAGTATGCCTTTGGATTGAGATCTTGTAAATACTTTGATTACTTTCTGCAAGTTTCCTTGATGGCCTTTTGCTATTTCGACAAACCCTTCAATAATGCATGCCCGACAGTTAAACCAGTCAGGAGGGAAAATTGAAAAGAAAAAAGGCAGGAAATCTCAAACATTTACTCAAAATAATGGAAGAAATACAAAATTCGCTCTACAAAAATTTTAACAATTGTTGTCCTCTTTACAACATTCACTCAACAATCCCATTATAAGATCACTATATGACTGGAAAAAATGTAAGATCATCATCTGATCTCTGTTTGTGAGAAAAAATGGAAGTTAAAAAAAGAAAAAGAAAAAGAAAAAAGGCAATTACATTCTGAGCACTCGTTGACTCACTCTCTCAACCCCTTGAAAAAGCTAATGGGAAATGCAAACTACTTACAGTAATTTATGTTTATGTTTTTTTTTTCCTTGTAATCATAGAAAACTAAAGTGAAACGCTCAATCTGTTGACTGCAACAGGAAATGAAAATCTGACCGCTGACGAAGGAGAGCTGGTGGCTCCACGTCAGATAGACTGATATCAGGGAAAGATCGGGATATCTCTTCCATTGTGAAAGGTATGCTGTAATAAGGTAAATCAGTTAGTAATATTATGATAATATCATGGTTTTACGTCATTCTCTGGTGGGTCATCTGAGTTTCCAGTTTATTACCTCGAATCTACATCAAGCAAGAAAGAATTATTTGGCAGGTTAATTGAATCTTCTGCCATTAATGCTCTCATCTTGCCTATCACCTGAAGTTCCAAAAAATTACAGTGAGGCCAAACTAACCTCTCAAAATAATTTACCTACAGTAAACTCAGATAAGCCAACATTTTCACATTTTTTTGGAGCCTATATACATGGATATACTGTCTAAAACATGATGAGAAAGTACATAGGTGATATAAAGAAGTTAAGCTGATATAGCCATGATAGTGTTGTTCTCTTATAGTTGCACAGAACTTTTTCTAGGGAGAGAGGTTGAACACCACACAGTAATGCTTATTGCTTAACCAAGATTTATAAATCATGGAAGCTTGCGTGTGTGCATTATTATAGATGCAGGCTAATTTATCAATAAACAATTAGAATGAGTTGTAAACTGATGTAAGGTTACACTGAGGTGAGGTTGGTTATATTTTAATCCTTAGCGTGGGAAGAATTTATTTGATAATCATATTGGTCTCTTTTTCTGTTCTAGGGCCTAAACTTCAAAAAAAGTTCAAAGCTTAGATGATGATCATAGACTCGTTATTATATTGATAATAAATTATGGACCTTACCTCCGGAGATAATCCTTGGGTTCCATATTTGTCATCCCAAAACATGGTTCCAATGCGATATATTTGTGGAATGCTCAACACCTAAATAAAAAGAAAGAAAGAAAGAAAACGCAGTTTAGGTTTGTTATAGTGATCTTTTTGATCTAGGCGATGCTATTTTCCTAGTAAGCTTTTGTTGCTCTTAAAGTTCGACTTGAATGTTAGGATTAACTCCAGCACAGATAAAAATACAGAAGTTACAGACTACTTGAATTAAGTTACCGCGCAGAGTTCATTTGTGATCTCTTCCAATGATTTATGAGGCTTTTGATGCAACACCTGCATATTTGAAGCATACTAAATTAAATCTTTGTCTATAACCAAGATTATTGCATTTTAGTCAGAGTTCAGAACAACATACCAGAAATCCAACAGCTTGCCTTATGTGTTGAAGTTCCTCCCATGACGATCCAGCAAACTATAATAACAAAATGATTTAACAATTGAATCCGTCCTAAACTCATACATGATCTGCAAACAGTTTTTAACAGATGACAGTTGTACCTGATCTGTTGCTCTAATGCACCATTGTTCCAGTTCTTGCAAACCAGCCTTGACATACTCTCCATTGCTGAATGAGCAGCACTCACGGCGAAGCAATAAGCTGCGACACCATGGAATTATGGTGTTTGGATTGTTTTTTTCTAGAGTTGAAATCTCTTGATGCGAGGATTAAGACTAGCAAGAGCTGCTTACCTATTGAAAAGCTGGACATTTATGAATGAGAATATCTGACTGAAGATTTTCCTTGTGATAATGGAAGGGACCTGAGGATATGAATGTCAACCAAGGAAGTCTGGAGTTTTTTCTTTGATACATGAAATCAGGGAAAACACATCAGAAATTATATTTTTGCTTACATAGTTTTCAGACAGTATGCCCAAGGTATGATCCAAGCTGTTTACAATACTTTGCCAGTGTATGCTTGATGCCTGTTGTTTTGCAACTATATTTGAATGGATATTTTTGGATGATCCCCTTATTTGTCTTACCCTTGCAGATCTTGGTGCCTATTAATGGTGTTTGAAGATTTAGTTGGACATTGGTGCAAGGTCTTAAATTGTAGATTTTTTCTCATGTAAGGTGCTTACTTGTATACACAAGTTTAGGAGCGGACTTATCTCTTTCTTCAGGCTATCACGAATCATTCCATATATTTTCTCAACACATGCAGTTAGATGTTGCTTAAACAACAGGGCTGGGTACTTGGCTTCTATCTTTGATCGTGTGTCTGGCTTTCCCTCCATTCCGCTGTATCCACTGGATGTTCCCATGCTCATTGAAGATGCACGAAAACCCTGGTAATGTGCTTTAGATTTATGTATTTTCTTATTGGAATAGAGTAGAAACAAATCCCAAACTTCAAGGAGCTTACTTGTGCCATTCTGCCGAACAAGGTGGCGGGCGAGGTTCGGTTACGTTGTGAAGCCGCTGGTGCATTGCTTGCCTTGATTGTACTTTGAAGAAGGAACACTAGTGTAGCAGTTGTTGACAGCCAATATGCTAGGTCTTTGATGTTATCCTGACTCTTTGAGGACAAATGGTGGCAGATTAATTTCAATTGGCAAATGGAGTCTAACAGTTGTTGTGCATATTTACAAGGCCCCTAGCTGGTCATTAATGAACACATATATTTATAAAATGGCTCGTGTGTTTCAGAATGGTTTGTAGAATTACTACCTCTATAGATGATCGGATTGTGTGAATAATCCTGTCAAATACATGTGTCTTTTCTGCTTCAAAAGATCTCCACTGTAGAAGTGCTTTGTACACAACACAGGCAGCGACAGGTCTGCTTTTGTCAAATCTCTTGTCTTCCATGAGACACTTGATTAATACATCATGGTTTTCCTGATTATAGGAAAGAATAAAAAGAATGTACTTAAGTGATTAGATGATCGAAACAAGGAATAATTAATGGTATCTGTGTTGTCAGTGAAAAGTTTCTGACTGCAAAGTACATACCTGCTGTCTGTCTGTTAGGGATCTTTGTTTAATGAGGAGGGAGCCAAGAGGGCCTGATTCCTGCGGACATAATTTACTCATCATTTTGTAAATAACAGATGAATGCTTTAATTGTCATACGACTCATAACTGGTCTGCTCTTGAAGAAATTACTAAAAGAAGCTGAATTTACTTTTGTGGTTTGTTGCTCCACTTTTGTTGCTTGATATTCATCCTTTGTTTGATGTCCATGATAAATTTGATGTCCATTATCAAGATTCTGCATTTTCACAGGTGGTCAGAAATAAATGGCCAATAAAAAGGCTACAAATTAAAGAATTGACCCAGTCAGTGTACCTTCATTTGTGGCGAAACCTGTTCAGGACTAGTTATTTGCTCCACAATTACTTTCTGGTTGCGGAGGAACTCATTTTCTGATTCCAAGGTTGTAATCTTGCTCTTGAGGCTGACAGAGACAAATACCATTCAATTTATTGTTTTTTGTTTTTCAAAGTAGTGACTGCTTGTTGTGAAACAAAGACTTGAAACCGCTCAGCTAAAAATGCCAGAGCATGTTTGAGAAGTTATTATGGATTGAAATCATTTCGGACAATATTGGAATTGGTAGTGCTTATTCTAGTTGGTAAACATGATCTGCAGCTTCACTTGTCGGGGTCAAAATTATTTCCCTCTCATATTTTTCCTCTCAATGAGTGGTGTGCAAATAATTACTCATTAATGGATAGAGTTTTTTTTAATGGAATATGTCAAGTTTTCCATCATTCTATATATTGATGTATACTATTTTCTTGGTCATGATGAGAATCAGGTCATCATCATATATGCCTTTTCTCATCCCACAACAGTAAAAAAAAATAAAATCTTTTTAGTGGTCTTCTTTTGTTTTGGTTCCAAAATGAAAGAAAAATACCCAAGTGTGTTCAACTTCGTTGGTTTTTGTGTAATGTAACTGCTTAATGTCCCCAGTTTTCATAGTGTGTCGAGCACATAACTGGTGTGGCATTTTCAATTTTTTTTTAGCATATGCTGTCTTGTATATTCTTACATTTCCATTTTCTCGGAGAGGTCCTCGCTAGTTGATGCAGCCAAAGCCTGCTGGCGTAAAACCTGGTTCTCGGATTCGAGGTTGGTCAAGTTCAGTTCTAATCTGGAGGTGAGCATAAAGGAGAAACAGTTAGAACAAAATTGACAATCGTATGGATGCCTACTTATGTAATATATCATTTTTGACTACCTTTCAATGGCTTCCTGAAGTTGTGTTGCTCTCAGCTGTGATTCCTCTACCTCTTTAAGTCTGGCCTGGCTTTCTGTTTGAACATCAGAATACTTCTGCTCAAATTCCTTCATTCTCTTCTTAAGCTCTCTTACTTCACCCTGCATAGACACCATTTATATTTGGTCACTGGCGCAGCCATCATGCAGTTACGCAGAGGGTACATTGAGCAGCATAAGTTACCGTGAAAAGTGAATGTCGCTGCATATTTCCTGTTCAATGGTATAATGGCTAGACTTATTGCTACTGTTTTGATTGTCCGAACTTCTGGCCTCTCCTTTATTTGTTATGAGGGATCTTTACTCCATAACAAAGTTTTAATGAATTAATTTTATCTCAAATTCATGTTCTGCCAATCTTATCATCTTTTTTCCGAACTTGCTTTTGTAAATTTTCCATAGTCTCTTACTCTCTCTTGTTATTTCACAAATTTCTGGTATACCTGAATGATTTTTCCAACATATTGATTGAATTGTTAAGTTTTCAAAGACCAGTTAAGTTTTGTACTGGCAATTTTTTGTCCATCAAGCATGTGCCTGCGAAGGTTTTACATGCCCATTAGACTTCTGCTCTCCAGAATGCGTGGCATTTAGGTGTCATGTTATATAATACCTATGAGGATGAGTTGCTTGATGTTACCTCGAGTTCTTGGTTTTGATTTGCCAATTGCTCCACCTTGGTGTTGTCCACGACTGGTACCTCTTGGACAACGGGTGGGGCTTGTTCAATGGCTATCTTTGCTGCTTCTTTCTCATGAGTTATTGTGGCGTGAGCTTCTTCTAGTTGCCCTTGCATTTCATGTAGAGCATTCTGCAATTTTGCAATTTCTTGCCCCTTCGCTTCTTCAAGATCAATCTAAAAGAAGACCATCATTTTTTTTCAGTAAGCTTAAGTGGACAATAGTCACCAAATTATTACTAAGTGTTCAGGTTTATAACATCTATTATTGGTTTGCAGACTTTTACAAAACTCTGCATAACTTGTTTATAATTCAAGTAAGTTCAACGTATCTCCATAACTCAAACAAGTTATTGAGAATTGGAATCTTTTGGTCCACAGTCTGGTGGCTATCTAGTCTTGATGTTTAATTTTGACAATGACGAGTATGAAGGTGATTGCTTGACTTGCTGTGCCTCCTCAACCAGAGCCCTGGGTATGTAGTGAACCCTTTTGTCATAGTACTAATCTTTGTCTCTCTGAGCTGGAAAAGGTACAAATGATAGCACCCTTGTGCATTTCTTAAATATTAGTATGTAAAACTCATGATGTTGGCTGTCAGCCTGTTATCATTCAGATTGTTTGAACAAGTTGATAAAGAACATACCCTCAAGTGCTTTTCGAAATCTAATCGCCATGTTAGCTCTTCAACACGCTTTTCCAGTTTGTCCTTGGCTTCTTTTAGCGCCCCCGTTTCTCTTGCAGCCTGCATTAGGTAATTTTTCAATCCAGTCATTATAGTTGTTTTAAATCAGAGTAGTTAGATATTTGAGAATCATTGAGTAGTGCAAAGTTGGTTCCAGAAAGAAGATAAGCTCACCATTCTCAGCTTTCTAAGCTCTTTTCTTGCCACCCGTGCTCTCCAGAGGCATTGAAGTGTTAGATTTGCTTTCTTTTGTTGATTGTATGCAGAAAGAGCATGGAATCTTCGCCATTGAGTCTGTAAGGGACAAGAATTGATAGAGTAATCAGCTTTGAGAATCGAGGTAACAGTTGCAATTTGATTCTTCTTCATTCTAGTGTCTACCATCACATTGTGAGAATATATACATAAGCATGCAAATAAGTTGATTTTGGCTTTCTCATAAGAAGAGTGGGAGCTGTATTATTCCCCCCCCTAAGCCCCCTTCCCCCCTTCTCTCTTTAAAAAATAGAAAATAAATAAAAAAATAACTAGAAAAGAACATTAAGTAGTGCAACCTATTAGTTACTTTGTGTAGTTTCAGTTAGGATATTATTTAAAAAAAAAAAAATCCATATGATGCAAATAATTGAATTCCCAACGATTTGGACTATTCTCTGTAC
>CM042191.1:4970805-4989124 GCA_023539305.1 Ilex asprella
ATGATGCAAATAATTGAATTCCCAACGATTTGGACTATTCTCTGTACTCTCAAAGTCGTCATTTGATTTTTCAGGATTTGATTTTCTAAATTCTTAATATTCTGTAGTGGCAAATGAGTTCTGAACTTCTTATCTAAACCTGCTTCAGGATGCCTATTAATCATTCTTGTTTCAATGATATAAAATAAACACTCCACAACTAGAGTCGATTCGTTACCTGAACTTTAGTAGCTGCTTTGTTTCTTCTTCTGCGCCTGTATTCATCTCGGGATGCCATTGCTCGCAAACCAGTTTGAATGACTATTGCTGCTGCCTGTAAGTCTGTGTAAGATTTTCTTGCTGCATGAGCACGTAGATGTTTCTGTATACGGATTGACGCAGCTTCCTTCCTCATATGTTCATAGAGCTTACGTGCAAGTTGTGCTGTGTTTAGCAGCAAAAGAAACTTTGTCATTTCCATTTCTTTTCAGTTAATAGCTTGCAGATCTTGCTTTAGATTAGGTTGTGTTGGGATCAGGTCCAAAATTTCCTGCTCCCTCAAACCTGATCAGTTAATAGTTGTGCTATATAATTGTTAGATTTGAATCCAATTCAAAAGTTGGGTCAAAGGGAAGCACATGTACCAAATGCTTTCTTTAATTGGATATTACGCACTGTTGAAATGCTACTATAGTACATATTAGAATGTCGAAAACTGGGAGTTGGTGTCTGGTTTATAATACCCTCTGATTGAGCAATTTTTTTGCACATATATGCTCTCCCTAGGAACGAATAGGTTACCTCTCCAAAGTTTCTGCATGTGAATTGTGGCCCTTCGGAGGGTAATGAACTCTTTACGTGTGAGATGTGTCCGTATTTGCCTTTGAATCCTCTTCACAGCATTAGCCAGAACTTCAGTTCTTCTAGCATCTAACTCTGCCATCTGTCCAGCTCTAAGAAACACCTTTGTTTTCCCAATCTGAAGTATAGAGTAGCAAGCTTCAGAGCTCGCCCTTATCTCAAAGAAGTTTCCTGACAGAATTCATAGCAAGGATGCTGCTATCTATTTTGTTATAGTGTGACATCTAAATTTATTACCTGATAGCCATTTAAGCCCATCCTGTCCAAAATTGCAACACATGCTGATTTGTCATCGGATCTGCAGAGGAGAATACAGTGAGGCATTTTGTAAGTTGTACTTTGTGAATGTGGATGATATCATTGCCAAGAGAACCACTACATTTGAAGATGGATCTGATGATTTCTATGTTCTAGATTCTGTATAATTGAATTAAGCATGAGTTTATTAGGTGGTATATATTCATTATAATTGGACATGCAGTTTCCTAGGACTATGCTCAAAGTTGTGCCATGACCTCAAGGTCCTGGCTTCTAATTATCGTGAAAAGCCAAGGTATGAAAAAGGAGGTACGCTGATATGTACCCGTCTAAAACATCTGGAGCCAACATTCCAAAGCGGTCAAGGAACTCGTCAAATGTCCTTTTAGTTGGGTATCCAGCACAGCTTATCCGAATTGCCTCTAATACACCCTGCCACAATTACCACTACATCTTTGTCAATGGAATCATATTCAAAGTAAGCAGCATGTTGCTATTGGCAAAGTTGTAGAAGAATTTAACTTACCCCACATCTTAACTGGTTTAAGACGTTGAAGTTCTCAAAGATTCCAGGCTTTAGAACTGCATTGGGCTTTACACATCTGATATAATGTGGCTCCGTTGTGTTCAGGGTTTCCATTAAAGCTTGTAATTGTTGCTGGTTGAATTGACAAGGGAAAAACTCAAGGTCTTAGAACTAAATTAATTAAAATGACTCTAATCCATTCATATTTGGCTTACTTTGAAGCGAGTACCAATCGAAGAGAACTTGGATTGCTTAGATGTTTCCTCTGGTAATGGAGGAAAGAGATTTGCAACAAAAGGACAATTAGAGGCATCTAGAAGAGCCTGATGTTCTGCTATTACATAATCCTTGTTTTTGTCGAGGAATTGATCAGCTTGGTAAGTAACCTATTCGACCAAAAGGTTCAAAGTGAGAGGCAATGATTTTTGCATGTAAGTGGATAGGAAAAAACAGAATGCATGATTCTGCTTACGTCTCCAGCATAATGGTTGATTGTGAAGTCAGTTCGAGCAAGCTTTGGCTTACTAAAACGTTTGTGCGCCTTATATGTCTGGTACATCTTCTGTGCAAATGTCTCATGGGTTGCCTTGGGAAACATACTGCAGAGGAATTGACTTCAGGTATGTATCTCTATATTTTTGTATTGATTGTCTCTATTTATTGTTTACGTTTTCCTTTCTGAAGTAAAAGAAATCAAAAAAAGAAATCTATTTTATTTATCCCATTCCAACCTGATTCTCTTTAAGGAGAGTATAGTGTTTTTTGGTCCCCTCAAATAGCAAGGGATATCGATGTTAAGTGCCTGGGTCTCCTAGCTGCGGCTTGAACCATAGATACAAGAATCGTAGATACTCCTAGCGTCCCACGACCCAAAATGGGGTAGGTCTGTGATCCAAATGCTCAAAGTACCGTCTCTAAATTATTACTCAAATTGCAAATTGATTCACGATTTAAGTAATCTTACATCATAATTCCAACCCCAAATCATAACTCTAACTTGTTATTTCTTTATTTTGGTATTCTTTAAACTCATAATTTTACAACATTTATTAGAAATATAAAATAAATATTTATTAACTACGTGTATTATGATATATATTTTATATAGGAGTTACAAAACGAACCATGACCCAAAACAATATACAAACTAAGCTTACCATCATCGTACCACGTATTGAAAGAAGTACTGTACTACTAAGCCGGTCAAAATCTGATATGACATGATTAACCAACACAAATCGGCACGGAGTTAAGTGGATTTAGGTGAGGTCTTATCGGGTTCGTGTGGTAAATGGGTGGATCCACCAGTCCCGTTTAATAAACGGGCCGTGTTCGGGTGAGACATGTTAACCGTTTATCATCCATTTAAATAAAATTAATATAATAATAAATTAAAAATTATTTAAAAGCATTATTAATCAGATAAGTTTTAAAAAAAACTTAATAATATTTTTTTAGAGGATGCTTAAGTAAACGGGTCAAACGGGTGACAGGATAAAAGGGTTATCGATTATTGTGTTAACCCAACCCCTACTCGACCCAATTCATTTATTAAACGGATTAAACAAGTTGTGTATGGTTTTAATGGTTTTCCACACGAATCCGATCAGACCCGACTCATAACTGTTTAACCCAACACGGTTGATACCCCCTACGTACCTGTACCCATACCCGGACTCGTACCACATACTGAATCAACCACGATCCAGATAACATTGGCTTGAACTTTAACCTATGTAAATTAGATATTTTTCTCTTTTCTTAGATCTGTCTTATATAATTAATTAAGATTTTTATGGTGTTGCAAGTAGGGAAATTACTTACCAGGCTTCATCAAGAAGAGCAATTATACCCCCAGGTTTCTGCATGTAAATATTTACTTTATCATCTGAAAAAGTTTTATCATGGACAGGTAATGTAGAAGATCGAAATAGACGGGCTTATTAATAGTCAATACCTTCTCAATGAGATCCAAAACGTCTTGGTTATCAACAAATTCTACATAACTCCAGTTGATTTCCTCCATCGTGTACTCTTCTTGCTCCATCTTGAACACATGCTGTAGATGTGTTTTCCCAATTTAACAGTATGTACAGAGCATGGCAGTATGCATCCTACTCCTACTAAGACTATTCATATGCATTCGAAAGATATAGTTGTGGAACAAATAGCTTTGACAGAAACCATATTCACTCATCCTCCCTACTCTACCTGATTAAAATGCTGTTGCAGCTTCTCGTTTGTTAAGTTGATGCACAACTGCTCAAAACTGACACATGAAGCACACAATAAGATCTTGGTTTAGCTGTAAAAACTTTTATATGTCGAGAAATGATCAAATCTACCATTGTTTACCTGTTGATCTTGAAGCTCTCAAAACCATATATATCAAGGACTCCAATTATGCTTTTTGCATTGGGATCCTGACCAATTGAATTATTTATCTTGTCCACAATCCTGTCATTGTTCAAGTTCAGCACCAAATTATTTCTTTCACTTAATATAAAATCAGGTTTTTGTGTGTCTCAATCACATTAAACTTAGAAGATGGGACTCTGAAGCCAAAATCATTTTGGAGTTACTAGAAATTTGACCAGCTCAGCCACATTTTGTGATTACTTCTATGTTGATTTGTAACATCCCAGAATGGGGGTTGGAATTTTGCTGAGACATGATTGAATTTTTAGGAATTCCAAGGATGAAATTTTTAGGAAGCTTGAACCGGGCCGGAATTGTAATATGTTTTTGCTTTGGTATATTTTTGGACTGACATAAAAAATATAGCATAAGTTAATTAGGGATAATAATGATCACAATTACAAATTATAATATAAAAGTAAATTATCAAACATTTAGTGCCAACATATGCTAATCAAAAACCTTGAGAAATGTCCACCATAGGGAAGTAATAAGTGTCCATTATTTGTCAAGAAAGAAACAAGCCATGCATGTGTGTGTGACAAGTGTTTGTTTAAGTGTCCAAATGCATGAGTAGTCTAAATAATGGCTTGACAAGTGTCCAAGCCATGTGTCAACTGAAGTAAGATTGAATTCATGCAAGGAGACACATGTTCCTTGAATTCGGTTATAAATAGAGGCCACCTCTCACTTGTAGAAACCATAAGAAATAAAGAAGAGAGAAAGAAGAAAGAGAGAAAGGGAGAAAGAGGGAAGAAAGAAGAGAAAAAAGAGTAGTGAGCTTGAAGAGAGCATTAAATGGTTTCTAGTGATTTCACTCGAATGAGATTCAAACATGATATAACTTAACGTACCTATCCACTGAAAGCGAGTTACCATTTGAGGTACGAGGTTTTATACAATATGCTCTTTTTAAATCTCTTTGTAATGAGCGTTCTTTTGATTATATGAAATTTGTATTCCTATTGATTATTTTTTGTTGATATGAGATACTTGAACTTTTGTTGATTGGAGGTATATGTTAGGCTAAATATTTTGGAACTGATTGGTACATGTACGAAGTGTACTTAGGACATGTTTAGTAAAACGAGATTGACTTTGGAACTGATTGGTATATGTACGAAGTGTACTTAGGACATGTTTAATAAAATTAGATTGTGGCCCTATGGGGTGTGTTTATGGCCTTGCGGGGTGTGATGGTTTGATCAGAGTGTGTATTTATATGCCCAAGTGTCACTTTATCATGTCACTAAGATGAACCGAGTATGAGGCTATGTTTGATAACAGCTGAGTGATGTGACATGTCCAATTTGATTGTTGATTCTGTTGTTCATGTTTACTATCGTCTGAGTTATTTGGTATTTATTCATTCGTATTTTTTTTTATCGTTGAACATATTGTTTCTTGTGGTATTGTATATACTTCCCTTCTTTTAATATTTTTCAAGTTGACGAGAGAAAAGAACAAGAGTTGAGTTATCCAAGAATTGAAGATTTATAACTTTTGATTTTATTGTTATAATATATAATTTGAGGATATCCATTTGTAGATTTTGAAGATTTTTTAATTGAGTAATTAGAGCTCTGACCCTATATATTAGAGATATTTTGTGGAATTGTGTCAATTAATTTAGATTGATCAAGTAACAAATCCGGGAAACCGGGGCGTTACATGATTGACATCATGTTGTTTAGGCCAGAATAACTCAGCTGAAAAGTTGGAGATAAGTTGACAAATAAACTTGGCTATAGCTTCATCATACTGCAGAAATACCAAAAAATATAAGAAAATCTTAAAACACATTAATAGGTTGCTTTGACATATTTTTGGAAGCCATTAGAGAACTTAACTCATTAAGTTTATGGGAAATTTTCCATGGGCAGGTAAAGAATTCATAGAGAGAGCTTACAAAATATGTATAATACAGTGCTTCATCTAATCTATTATTTTCCTTTTGATGAAGCCAAATTCATAAGCCCTAATTATGAATTGTTCTTGATTCAGAAGATTGTGACAAGATACAAAGTTATTCAATTATTGATTTGCACCAAGATAAAATTATGGTTCTTTCTAATTTATAGCATTCAATTTGCTTTAGTGTTATAGAGTTTTTTTTGTACAGCATATAATGTATTATGGAGTTATGTTGTAGTATATTCCATTACGCCAATCATTTCTTGGAAATAGTAATTATATAGTTGATCAGCTTCTTTTTTGTCTTCTAGATTGCCAGCAATCATTAACAGTACTACTGGTTTTTCTTTTGTGGTGTCCTTGTCTGTAGTTGGTGTAATAAAACATGGACAAGGGTCACAATTGAAAGTGCTGGTTTGGAGGGTTTGCTTACCAATCAAACAATCTGGAATATATTGTCTTTGCCAGGGCATCACGGCTCGTAACAGCTGCAGCTGGGTCTAGTAATTTTGTAATGTTCCCATCTGGAGTGACAATTACCCGCTTGCAGAGTGAGTCCTCGAGTGCATTCTTGTCGCACCTGGGTAGACAGTACATATACATCATAAGGAGTTAAAAAAGAGCAATAAAGAGGGCCAAGTTGAGCAGAGTTCTGACATGAGTAGCTCGGCAGCAGTCTGAAGATGATAGAGTGATTTCTCATCTTTCAGTTTGGAAGAATCAGGTTCCTTCCCTTTTATGAAGTCGATGTTTCCCAGATGGAGTATTGCAGCTACCACGCGGAATATTGCTTCCTACAAAAGGAAATTCTAATTTTGTTCAGTCTTATTATATTAAGGCCCTTTTTGTTTTGTATCTTTGTCTTAGCACTGATCTGGAGGAACTCACCTGCTCATCCTGGCTGATCCCAACAACATCCATGGCATTTCTGGTTTCTAGATACTCCCTTGCATCATCTACATTTGCTACTTCGTAACAGTTTGTTTGGTTTAGATAGTGGAATGTTCTTGGGTCTCCTAGTTTGAATTTTTTTGCATCCTGGAAGGAAAATGTTGTGGGTTTAGCTAGCTATTTACAGTGTGTCATGCAAGTGGTATGTAGGACCAGATTTAAAAAATGAAAGTAACCTCTGGTGGTGCCGCACAGAGCATGTAAAAGCAGTGGTAGTTCCTCTCTGGGTCGGAGACTTGGCAAACACGCGATCTTTCGAGAAGATATGTTCGGACTGCAGCCCCCGATATCTTCCCATGCTTATCAAATTGAATCTCTACAAATTTACCAAAACGACTGGTACAACCACTCAGTCATTTTAATATTTATGTAAGTCCCTTCACAACAAAATGGCTATAGTTTGAAGCATTCATTAATAAGATAGAAATGAAAGATATCCTGTTAATTCACCTGGAATTGTTGTTTTTCACAGTTTTGGCGTTCCCAAATGCTTCCAGGACTGGATTGGACTGAAAGAGTGAAATGTAAGTTCTGATTGTAGTTTTGTGTAAGATATTTACATATAGTTTTACCCACCTCCAATACTTGTTGTTCAACTGTTCTTCCTTCAGTGCCAGATCTACCCCCCATGAATGCAAGGTATCTCATCAACATTTTTGTTGTCTCGGTTTTACCAGCTCCGCTTTCTCCACTTACCAAGATTGATTGACTTCCATGTTCATTTATCATTGCCCTGATGTGTGGAATTAATGGAAAAATTATATTAGATCATGCATTATGCAATACCATTTGGTGTCACCCAGTGTATATATCTTGTGATGATATACCTGAAACAGGTATCAGCAACAGCGAAAAGATGTGGACTTAGCTCGCCAAAAGCAGCTCCGTTGTACTGCTCCATCATGTGGGTATCATACAAATGTGGCAGCCTTCGGAAAGGATTTACCGCTATTAGAATATTTCCCGTGTAAGTCTGCTTGTTCCAGCATTGCATAGGGGATTCATAGTTGTTAGTACATCTGTATTCTAAAGTTTTCAATGGATCACTGATCAATTTTACTCCAAATTCTGCGGTGATGGTAGATTGTGACTCACATATATTTCATTAAGAGCAAAACGACAAGCAAGGTTGTGGAGGACTCCTGGCTCATGGAGGTAAGCTAACTTGGTCATGTCATCAACCCCAGCTGGTGGTGCTTCTGTGTCCTTTGGGTATATGCTTGAAATAGCTGCAACAATCTGTAAGGAAGCTGATAGTCAGAATACTTTATTTATTAGATACTTGATATTTTAGATTGTATGAACCCTACCATATTGGAGACTCCCCTCCCAACCAAAAGTAGAACAGATGTTAATAATTTGGTTGATGCATTGGTTCTAATATGTTGTGAAAATTTTCAAAAAGCTAATCGTAGTTTAAGATACAATGGAATTGAAACATTTTTTTGTCATTGCAATAAGATGGTTTCAACTCTCTGAAGAAAATTGTTATCTGTTATTTTTTACCTGTTGGTCATTGTCTCTGTTTATAAAGCTGTAGAAAAAAACAGAAAAGGACAAAAAAAATTATAAAGTTAGGGGAAAAGACACATTCCTATGCAGAACTTAGTATCTTTCTAAGTTTTTTGTTTTGTTGACAGGTTTATTAAATTTGCAGCCTCGGTCAATGGAGACCAAACAGGGTAATGACATGTTATTAATCAACTTTCTCGTTTCTCTGTTCCACAATCTTGCCTTATTTACAATCGAGTTTGTTATGGCTAGTGCCATTTAACATGAATAGGAAACTTAGGAGTTGTGATATGATTGATTAAGATGGTAGGAAGATTTATTTTAGCTATCTCTTATCTACTGTTCATCACCTAGATCCCAAAACCATTACTATTCATGGCATTTATACCAGGCTACGTGTCATATGTAGAAGCTTATGAAAGCTCATATGGTTGCATGTGGTATCAATCCTACATCCTTTAATACTGCCACATAATGATGCAATAAATGACTCTGTAATTTGATCATAGGAATTTATCTACGTTAAAGATATAGTGGGGAATAGTTGCTTACAGTCTCCTCATTGGTGGTAACTATGGTGGCATCAGCCCCTTTGATTTCTATCACCTCTCCATCGATCCAGGCATCTTCAGGATCCTCAGCCCAGACGTGGGTTCCAACTATAATGTTTACAGGAGTTCCCTATCATCAAAGAATAACAAGAAATGGCATTACGCAGTTTATTCTTTCAGAAAGCAAAGATTGACATTGGATTAGTATGAAGAAAATATAAACCCGCAATCAACAGGAAGCTTACCATTGATGTGAGTCTATGATCATAGAATTCAGAATGGAAACAGAAAGAGATGAATGAATCCTTTTTGTTCTTGGGAGAGAGATATTTAGGAAGATGCTAGTGTTCTTAAGGAATGAGGGGGTGGTGGATTGTAGAATTATAAAGTAGGGAAGAATGTTGAAGAGGAAAGTTTCAAAGCAAATGAAAAGCAGAGGAAATGAAGGAGGTGGTAACTCAAAAGAAAAAAGCAGAGCAGCCACCCCTCGCCTCCCCTCCCCCACCTTCTGTCACCTCTTTTTGCTCATTCCACATTGGATGCTGACTTGGCACCAGAAGAAGCCCTCAGATATAAAATTGTATTACTTTTAAGGTCGCCAGTTGTGTGATTCCATGTCATGCAGAGGAGAGATTTTCATTTCAATGCTTATTGCAGCCCTCTGATGAGTGGACCCATTGCTTTGCTATGTTAAGGTCCTTGTGTTCCTAATTATGTTGTGCATTACCAAGCATACTAGGTAATACTAGCTTTGTTGGTGTGCTTATAAAATTTAAAGCTTGCTTTTTTTTTTTAAATAGCTGTTGCCTTAACTTTCTCTTAAACCAATAGGATTAAAGATAGGATTAAAGATGTGTTGCTATCATTCTTTTGGTATATTTAATGAATGTCTTAACTAAATGACATTAGTGCCCCCATTTTCAACATGCAATCTCACTTTCCCATTCCTTTTGTCAATTTACAGGTGCATTTAGAACCGACTAAAAGTGTGGATGATCTCAAATGCATTGCCAAATTGTGTACCAGGGAGTGCTGTTATTACTTAGATTGCCTTTCTTGACCTATTTTGTATGGATACAGAAATAGTTCCTTTTTCTTGTTGATTTTTCTCATGAAAAATTTAAGAGTGAATTGCTTTAGACTTTCTTTTGCTAATCAAGAACCGTTCTGACCGTGCACCATTTTGACTCGTAGTTGTTACATAAATGCAGTATGCATATAATCACTCTCACACCACTCACAACGAGCCAATTAGAACGGCTCGTGACTTGTGAGTTTCAAATTTGGGATCTCTTGGTATTAACTAATGAAAATGTCATCCGAGCTATCTTGACGGGTTGCTTTAGACTTTTTGTATTTTTTGTGCTGCTCTTGTCAATTTCATGCATTTTTCATGTGCAGCAAGGAAACAACTTGAAGGTACCTCTAAAGAGATGGATGAACTGGGTGAGACCAATAAGGATACATTTCTGAAGGAGGCACACAATGGTCACATGTTTACAAGTCAATGGGATCAAAGAGGATCATATGGGGATTCTAGTGGCGAAGGATGGAAAAGAGAAGGTGATATCATCTCTTTGAATGGTGAAACTTGGGTCCCACTAGGACACCTGTAAAGGTGACACACCTTTGAAGGGCCCCAAATTTTCCACATTCAAATTCCTCCCCCACCCACCCACCCACCCTTTTGTTGTGGTCAGATGGGCCTTATGGCCATGAATATGAATTGAATTCCTTTTCCTTTTATTTGGGACGGTGGAGATGGTGAGCTTTGAGTTGAAATCTTTCTTGGGTATCCATTCACATGGCAAAAAGGTCCTGTATTGTGGGACCCATAAAAGCTTTCCGCTCCATTGCTTTCCAACCAAGCTTTCTTCATTCATACTTTTCATTGTTATTTTAATTTTGTTTTGTGTCTGTGTACAATAGAGTAATCATTATTATTCTTGCTTATAAGGCTGTCTTAATCAGGTGTGAGGCGATTAACATTGCATGTGGCCTCTATAGTCTCTAACCTGTTGTCTCTGCCACATATAGAGGACAGATCTTGATTCCTAGAATTTCAATTCTTTAGATTTAGAATGAGAACTATTGTAAATTGTGGGGGAAATATAGAGATTTGAAAGTTTATAGGTAAATGAAAGTGTAACATGTTAGGAGTTTGGGTTAGGGCATCTCCAATGTTGACCTAAGCTCAAACTAAAATTTGAGTAAACAATTTGATTTGGTATAGACTTTTTTAATTGACAAACTTAAATTTAAAGAAGGGAAAATTCAAATTTAAAGTAGCGCAAACTCAAATTTGAATGAAGGTGAAATTTGATTATTGAAGATTTGAATAAATATTTGAGTCTGTCTTGATTTGAGTAAAAAAAGTTGAGTTTTTCTTCAGTTGATGTAGGTTTGAGTCAAAAATTGGAGTTTGTTTTTACTAAAATTTAAAAAGGTTTGAATAAGGAGTAGTTATGTCCTTAGTGATGGAATTCAGGTGTAAATTTGCATGTCTTGAGTTTGAGGATTTAATTGATGAGCATAGTTTGTAGGAAATTACGTGTATTTGAGGTTTGCTTTGTAGTCACGAGTTTTTGTTGGTCATTGAAAAGAGGGAAGGGGTGATTAGTAGGTAATAATCATTCTTAGACATGACCATAAGGGTTTTACTTGCTATAAAATGTCTGGTCTCAACCATAGCTACTTATTTGGAAGGATAGTCTGTCACTACAGTATCACTAAAGCCAAACAACAAATTATATTAGTGGATCGAACTTTGTTTGATAATCACATGAGAATCAAGGACGAGCTTAAATAGGTACGACTAATTGCTAGACCACCAACTTGGATTGTGTAATCAGGAGTTCAAAAGACATACAATTGTGATAATTTTCTATTATCACAAAAAAAAAAGAAGAGAAATTTTAACATGGATAATTTTACTTCTAAAGAACATGTTGGTTACAAAGTTTAGTGAAAGAGTGGATGAGATTAGAGGAAATGTGAAAGAATAATCTTGTAAGAGTAGAAATTAGATTTAAGATTCATTTCATTATTATATTCTCTCTGTATTAGATTTTCCATCGTGTATTAGAGACGTACCCACTTGAATAAGATGGATTCAAAAACCACAGCGAAGTTGAACATAAGCCTACATGAAATTGGGCTAAGGGAACACAAAAATGACACCTCAAGCTAATGAGTTTGTAGATGGGTCATGTTTGAGTTTAATCATGATTGGTCCGTTTAATTAATCATGTCGACATGAATACGAAATTAACCCATCAATGACCCAAAATTGATCTGTCATAACTTGAAATTAACCCGCTAATTATGTAGTTATTTATGCTAAATATATATTTTTTGAGTTTGATTTAGGTTAAATGGGTCTAAAATGTGAATGAAAGAGATAAAGTTGGTAATTGTTTATGTGAAATATATTTTTTGGGTTTGATTTAACTTATGTCAAATATGAGTTGTGTTCGACGTGTTTAATGTGCTGTGTAGATCGTGTTAATTCGAACACAATCGGTATATTAATTGTGTTACTTAGGTTATGTCGGATTATCTGTTTTAGAGTCAAGTCATATTCATGTTGGATGATTTGATACGATTAATTAAACAAATTATGTTAAAATTGAAAGATTTTTAATACTAATATAAAAATGATACAATCTAAACATGAGACGACTGTAAGTAGATGATATGCATAGATAAGTGTGCAAACAATCATGGTCTTGTACCATTTATTTCCCCGTGGGCTCAGATTCATTGCCTTGCTGTGTGGAAAATGTAGGCCTTGTGGCTGGAAGGCCCAAAGCAAAAGGTATACCCACTTTGTTTTCTGTCGGCCCAATGATGGGATGTTGTACAAGGTAGGCCTGTTGGATGTGCCCTCAATTACCAGCACCAAATGTGTTAGACTAGTCATGTGAGTTATTGAGGTGTTGTAAGTTGTATTGTATTGAAATTTGCTATATCTATGAGAATTTATGCGTAGCCGTGTATAATCGAATTCTTGTTATGGATAAGTTGTATCGTATCGTGTATACTGTGGTTTACGTCAACATTTTTTTTTTGTATGGGTCTAGCCGAGCAACTTAGCTATGACTTGCATCCATCAAAATTGTAATGCCCAGGACTCGCATTGTTTAAAATTGTCCACTTTGAGTTAAGTTTGCTCGACTTTAAAACGCGTTGTATGGTGAAAGTTCAAAGTTCACACTTTTGTACCTTTTTTTCTATGCGGGTCAAATAGTATTGTAGGAGAAGGGGACGATGAAGTTCGGATCAACAAGATGGAGTCATCACAATCTACTTCCCTCAAACCCAAACATCCTCGTTTTGGCCTTGGCCCTACCCAACCCGGGTGATGTGGTCTTCCGAGAGATTACTCCCACCATGCTAACTGCCACCATCTCAAGTCACCACCATGCCGACTAGGGTACATCGAGGGATGCACAACCTTAGGTGACCCTCCCCACCACGAGGTTGATGACTCTAATACACGTTGCATGTGGGAATGATATTTCAAGTGCGTGCAAAATAGGGTATCCACTTGGGCCGAATGAAAGAGAGGGTGCAGCTGTTCTTGTGGAAGTCTGGCCCATGAAAGCTGCAACTGAATATGGCATGTCCTTGTCTCTTTCAAAGAGGTATTACCCAAAAAAGAGTAATACTACAGTTACCAAAATGTTATAAATGTTAGCATTTGTGATTTTTTTTAATTTTTAATTTTATCTCTAATTATTATAATAAAATCAATTATACCCACATATATACTTTCATTTAATTTTTATTTTTTACTCCTATTTGACTTTTAATTTGTTTTGGACTTTTTTATAAAGATTCATAAATCCTTTTAAACTCATTTATTAGCAGTATATTTATATATAATTTTATATATCTATACTACTTTAAAATGTCAACAAAAATGAAAAACTTTTGTTTGACTATCTATATCTATACTACTCTTAAAAGTCCCTTAACCCAATTTTTTTTTAATTTTTTTTAATCCCCCATCTATAATATAATCACCATAAAGCCAATTTGTATCTATATCTATGCCTATATCTTACGTTGTTTAGACGCTTCTAATTCTATTAAATTTATCTTTCATCATAATTATTGTAACTTAATGACAATAAATATTGATTAATTATTTTAAGTTTTTGATATTCTTATTCTTTCACAAACACAGTGTTATGTAATGAATAGACGGTGAATCAATTCAAGCCATCATTATTGCACACCTCAATTGAATTGTTTCTCCATGCCTATCTCCCTTTCTTTCTCGACCTCTGACTCTCATTCTCACTGTTTGTCTACGTTGTTAAACAAGGGAAAAAAAATTAAAAATTCTTACCTATGACAGTGAATCATTATCACTTACGAAGCAATGAATCATGTTTCTCAATCTACAACAAATGAAATCGAACAAAAAAAAAATCAAACACTAGACTCATCTGGGCTACAATACTTTAGGTTGGTGTGTCTCATGCGATGTATGCTATTGATTTTCTTCTTTAATATGTTCTTTAGTTGTTTTTTGTATTTCCAAGTGACTTTCTTGTGTTGGGGTTTGATTTTGACGAGACTTTGTTGTGGTTATCTATCTTTGATTAGGGTTTTGAATAGATTGTTTGGATAGTGCTTAATTTTTGTTTTAACAATTTGGGTCTTGAGACCAAAAAAATAATAATAATATAGGTCCAAGCAAGCAACTTTTCTTTAATGGGTTTGTCGCTTTTATTGTTTTAGTTTTTGATCTTTTCGACAAATTTTTATTGAGCTTGGTATTTGATTTAGCGATTTTTTTGAGATTGTGGAATTAAGATTCGATTGAAATTATTGTTTTTTTATGTGTTTTTGATTTTGTGAATTATTGTTGACCTTATACGCAATTAATACTTCTATTAGTACACCACAGAGGGAAAAATCATAATTTCTCTTTCAATTATAAAAATTAGATTCATATTAAGGAAATCATGATAGAGATGACATTAAGACCCAAGTTTTAGACCTTATAGTTAAGTTGAATTAATAACATAAGCGAGTTTTTTTATCTCAACGGTACGGGTTTTACTATTCCTTGTGCTATTCTACCAAAATTTTCATTACTTGTGCAAGACAATATCAAAGTTAGTGAAGATTGAGGTATGACGAGATCTTATCTAAAATTGGAAAGATCAACCAAAATCAGATTTAGTAAAACTGTGTTAATTTGTATCAAACCTGTTTTTTTCCAAAACGAATAGAAAAGATCTGTGTTCAATATAATTCAACTATCGCAGTAATTTCTTAATAAGCAATTTCTACAAGCAACGTGAGCAAAAGTCCCACAAGGTAAAAGTGGTACAAAACTGATGTGATGGAGGTGGTTGACAAATGAAAAAATTCCACCTTCACATGATGGTTCCCTTGCCGTGAATGGCAGCACTTGGAAAAATCTTAAGGTTGGATAATTTGGCCCATAGTTGAATGAAACATTGGTCTTTCAAGTGTAAAAGATTAAAGAAAGTGATTGACGACATACTTTATATTATTATGCATTTCTAGAATTGTGGCTTTCATTATTAATTCTTTTTAAATTACAATTGTGTTTTTTATGATTAATGCTGGAGTGGTGGTAAAAAAAATGGGTAGGAGTGAGTCATTGAAAGTAGTACCACAAAAGAAATATTATTTCTATTCATTTTTGGGGGGACTATGGGGCATTCAGTCTTATTTGAAGGATGTGCTATTGAGCTCTTTGGACTCCTATTTAGAATGTGCCCCTTTGGAGCTTCCATCCCACTGACTGTAGGAGCAGATATGAGCTTTCTTCTTGCTACGTCTATATCCTTTAATTTGAAGATTTGGACATATGAGGATTTCACAAGATTTTTCTATTGTTTTTAGAAATGGTGGTATTTTTCTCAATGACTATTTGGTGATTCAAATATTACAATTTAAGATGCCTGAGCATTGCATGTGGTGATTTTTGTTTCTTTATCAAAGTAAAATTAAAATTGTAGCTGAATTTTTTATGGATCATATGTTTTTTCCTGACAGGTGAAGTTGGGGGAATTTTACGGTTGCTTAATAGAAATTGATTCTTATAATGTAATAGGATAGGTGAAGAGCAGTTTCTTTCGATCATGTGACTATTTCAATTCTGTGACTCTTTTGGATTTGAAATGCATATTTTCATATAACTATTGCTTGGACTCCTACTTGGCTAGCAATGTTTTGGCATTAAACCTTGTTATAAGAGATGATAGCAATTGAGCAAAATATTGGGAAGTATATGAATACAAAGTGTTAGGAAGCATATGAATACAAAGTTATGTTATCATGTTACAGTACAATAGTTATAATATTATCTATAATTTTCTTAAATTACCTCAACATATTCTTTTAGACAGTTAGATTGACATATGTTGCTGAATTTCTTGAATCTCTTTTGGCTTGAGACATGATTGTCTCATAAATGTACTAACACCTTTACCTTTCTTGCATAATAGTTATCAAGAAAAGGTGATGATGAAATTGATTTGGAGCAACTAGAAGAAGACACAAATGACATTGTCCTTCAAACAAATGGTCACTCTATGAGATCTTTGAGTAACATGTCAAGAGCAGGGAGATGGTCTACATAGAATAAAAGCATGGTTACTTGCCTTTTCTAAGCATATATAAAATATTTATTTTAATGTTCTATTTAATGAATGATATGACGAGCTTTATTTATGTTTCTGGATCCTTACTGTTTTTTGTTTCTATTTTTTTTTTCATCAATTATGTTGTGTTTCTATCACAATTTATAGTCGGCTTGTATAGAGTTATAGAGTAAAGTTCACACTTCTTGCTATAGTATTTAGTTTGTCCGCATAGAATTTAGAGTTGAATACTAAAGTTCAATCATTTCTTCAATTTTTGGTCATTTTGCATAAGAATTTGGTCATTTAGACCTTGATGTGTCTTAAGAGTTCAAAAACATGTAAGCTAGAAAATGTGAAAAGTGCAAATGAGGTTCAAAAAATTGCACTTCCAACGATAAGTGGACAAATTTGTCGAAGTTTTAGAAGTTATGTCTGAATATAATTGGGTTAGTTGGCTGAAATTAATGAGTGCATTTTTAATTAGAAACACAATATTATGATACGATTCAGTGAACATTTATAGTATGTTAATGTTAAGAGTAATACTATTTAGACTTAACAATCTAGTCTAATTTGTTAACATAATGACGTGTCTTCATAGGAATTATTGGATCAACACTAAGTTCCAATGTTTTGATGGGGTTTACAGTGAATCTAAAAGTTACAGTGAATTAGGTCATTAAATTATGTCAGTAAATTAGGTCCCAATAGCATTGTTCTAATGTTAATGAATGATTTCTTACTGCAGATGTAGTGACTATGATGGAGACTTATATAGTTAGTCTTTGAAAAAATTGAGTGGACAAAAGGGGTGTTGTCTTCATATATTGACAACAACACCCTACTTCGCGTGAAGTTAAGTCATATGCGATAAGATGAATCCAATTGACATATATTATGTGTTAGACAATTGTTATTTAAGTTTCTTCCTTATTTGCTACCTTAGTTCATATTGGAAACTAATCTTAACTATAATTTACATTCTTTCTTTATCTTTCAAAGAAGTATTTGAGAAAAATCTTAAAAAAAAAAGAATGAAAATGGAGAAACACATTATTTTTCACTACATATTCTATCAAATATTAGTTTAAGCTGTATTTTTATTTTTATTTTTTTGGGGGTGGGGAGGGGTTTCCTTGCAGAGCATGGTTATTGGTTGTTTATTATTTTTATTTTTTTTTATGAAAGACATAAGAGAATACATACTAAAGTTATGTATTTGGAAAAAATTGATTTAGAGATTAATATATAATATTCACACAATATGTTCCACGTGAAAAACACGTGTGCATAAACTAGTTTATATGAAGAAGTAAAGTCCTATATATGTTAAATTATTATACGCATGTTGTTATCAGATTGAATGTCACGATCAAATATATGTTATATTTTAGTATACAATAATGTATATAATAAAATACAATATAATTCAAATCTCAAAAGATAAATAAAATGACTTTTACTATTTGCGGTTGAGATCGCTTTAAAATTTATTTTAAAATTAATCTAACGGCTAATATTAATACCCCAATTTTAATAGGAAAAATAGACCCCTAAGAGTGTGTTTGAAGTAACTTTTTAAAAGTACTTGTAGGAAGTATTTCTCATAACTACTTTTTTTTTTCTAAAAAAATAGTGTTTGGAACAGTCACACCACTACTTCTACCACCCCCCACCATTCCACCACCATCTCCACCACTCCACCACCACCACCC
>CM042191.1:4989524-5007188 GCA_023539305.1 Ilex asprella
CTCAGCTAACCATCCCACTGCCACCACCATTAATTGTTATCATCGTCGTCTATGACCACCACCCACTACTACCACCACCATCGTCATCTTATTCTTATATTTATTACCATTACCATTATCATCTCACTACCACCGTCGCCCACCGTTAGGACCCACCCCCACCCATCGTTGCCCACCATCTTCAACTGCCACTATTATCTATCCTACCACACCTATCATCACTTATCATCGCCCACCACTACAGCCACCAACTGTCACCTACCTCCATTACACTTAACACTGCCGCCATTTGTCACTACCCATCACACTGTCGCCTAGAAACATCTATCGTTGCCCACCACCACCATCATCACCACTCACCACCACCGTCGTCATCCCACCACCACTACTGCCAACCATCATCACCGTCGTCCATCATCACCCACACCAACCACCACCACTGTTGCCACCCATGGTGCCACTACCATCATCGTCACTCAAAACCCACCACCCACCACGGTCGTCGCCTTACCCATCACAATCATTACTGTCTCCCACCATCACCACTGTCGTCCACCACCACTACTACCGTTCATCAGCACTACCACCGTTCACCCCCAGTACAATCGGTTTTTAAATTTCTTTATCTCTCCTCTATATTTGTGATTTAATTTTGAGTATGAATGCAAATATTTCGTTCTTTCAGGAACGAGGAATAACTATTATACTAATATTATAAGAGAACTAATCAATCTATTTAACTAAATAAAATTAATAATTTTATAAAATAATTAGATGTACAAATGCCTAAAGGGGTCAAAGAGATACCTAAAAAAAATAGATTAGGTACTCAAAGACTTATATAATAAATTAATAATTAAATTTAACAAAAATTAAAACAGAAATTAATTATTTGACAATTAATTTATTGTTTAATTTAACTACACATATAATTTACATTTTCTATAAGAAAATATTATTTATATTTATTTACGTACAACGCACGTCGTGCATTACTAGTTTACAAAAAAATATTTTTACCAAATAACTCTATATCCAATCAAAAATATTTTGATCAGTATTTCATGGGTTTAGGAGTGATATAGAGCTATCAACTTATTGATAAAGACACGTTGTGATAATTTTTTTAGTATGCACTATATTTTTCCCATAAAAAAGACCCCACTGTATGAGTTGGTTTAGAAATTAAACAAGGGGTGAGAAGTATTTTGTCTCGTTGTTATACTTTTTTTTTCAATTAGAATCTTTTAAGACTTTTGGTCCGAACGAGAATTTTGCATGTCTAATTCCATTTTTGAGGATTATTTAAAGAAAATTTTTATTTGTACTTAATTTTTTGATTTTATTGACTGATCTAAGAACATCTCCAGCAGAATATGTAAAACTCTAAAATAGTTAAAATTTCGCTTACTAAAGACAAAAATCATACTACAACAGAAATATGCTCAGATACTCTAAAATAGTTTTTTATTATAGTAATACTCTAAATATAGAGCATTACTGTAACAACTTGTATATATATTGTACAATTTTTTCTCCCTCCTCTCTCATTTTTCATTTCTCTTGTTCACTCTCTGTTTTTCTCTCCAATCTCTCTCTCTCTCTCCCCTTTCAATAATCTTAACAACCGTACAAAATATGTGAAATAATATTTAAAAGAAGTAGTTAAAATATAGAGAATTTGTTAAATGTTTATTAAAAAAGTGAGTAGTTAAAATAGAAAAAATATATTTTTAGATAGTTAAAATACAAAACCTTTTTTTGTTGTTGTTTAAAAGAAGGGGTGGAGGTAAATGATAGCAACTAGAGACCACCTTGATAGACTCTCAATAGTGAGATCACGAGGTCTTTGATCGCGCCTGTTACTCCTTTCAGGAACGAATCTAGTTTGACTAACATAACGATCAACTATCAAGCTCCAATGTGGATTCTAAGACTCGAACCTCCAATCTAAAAGAAAGAAGTTCAGCTCGTACCCCACTCGGTGGTACAAAACCTTGTTGAAGATGTTCTAATATATCACAATTATTGAATTGGTAGTAGATCACAATAAATACTCTGACCCACTGTCAATTCAATAACAACGATTCTTTAGGTTAGTAAATTAATTTGATAAATTAGATTTAAATAACGTTGCTTTGCAGATTCAGGCATAATCGAAAGAAATCATAGATGAATGCAAAGAAAAATCAAATTTTATCAATCGAAGAGAGTAAAAAAGTAATAGATGAAAGACACATCCGTGATCGAAGGAGATAGAGGGATGTATACCTTTGTTTGTTTCCATATTTTACATTTATGATGGTTACATAAAACATTTGTTTGTCTTTGTTTTAATCAAAGACATTATAAAAACAATGTTTCTGCTAATAGAAAAACATTATTTACATTGAGGTTGACAATTCTTAAAACCACTCCAATAGATGATATGAAAGCGATGCAAAATTATCAAATATAAATTTAAGCGTTAATTACTTTTTATCCTATGTAATTTCAGCTTGAAGCACCTTATTTACTAAATGTTTAAAATTATGTACATTACTCTCTTATAATTATATATTAAAGTAAAATAATTAACATCGTTAATAGAATTAAAAAATTATCATAATACCCACGTTTAAAAATCAAACTTTTTATCTGATTTACTCTTGACTATAAAACTAATGGAACGTGATAACAAACCAATACATTTCAATCAAATATGTCGGGTCTTTTTTTTCCTCAAGTGAGGTTTTACTCCGGGGTTGAAAATCACATATATTTTTCTTACATATTTTTTGATCTAAGATCGATGTCCTACATATTAGGATATTATATCATATATTATAAATAGTATTTTAGGCACTTTGACAATGTTCTTTTGGTGGGAAACAATAGAAACAAAACCCACAACATGTTTTGAGCGTGTGGAACACACTCTTTGTTAACTTGAATGATAAAATTAATTTTTTCACTTTGATACATAATTACAAAAGGTTATTATATAATTTTAAACGTCAAGTAGGTAAGATGTTTCTAACAGAAATTACAGGAAGTTAAAAAGGAATTAACCCTAAATTTAATCTCCACAAGTATGCATCATAAATGGGTTAATGTGCACTTGACTCTACACGCCGTGAACTCAAATATATACAATTATAGATGAGTCCAGTATGAGACGAATATATTTTGACTTTAAAAGATTATAACTGTTGGTACAGTACGGTACGGTACCTCCGCGATACTGTAGTCCTCCTCCATTTTTAATTTTAAATATTCATGTTTTTGTGTTAATATATTAGGTAGGTGATGCCCACTAAATACTACAAACTAGAAAACATTTATACAACATCATCATGTCAATCTGATTGAACTAACCACTCATTTGTGTTTAATTTCTCAGATAAGCAAAAGACTTTTTGGTGGTTTCTAGTCATTGGAGTCATGTTTAAAATAATGTGTCCCCTTCAAATGGAAACGACCCATCAGATTTGAACCAACTTCTTATGTATTCTCTGCATGTGATTCAACATGAAATCTTAAAAAATTAAAAACAATTTCTGTAAAAGTAAATTTGATTACTTTTTTTTGTGTGTGTGCCTTTCATTACTTTGTATTACTACTCATGATTAAGTTGGAGTAAAAAACCAGCAAAAAAGAGAGAGATTAAGTTGGAGTAAAAGAGCAAACCAAAGTGATAAAATGACAATCTGCCCCCTATAACTATGTCCCTTGTTGCAATTAGCTCTATGTGGTTTCAAAGAGGCTAAACACCTTAAAGAACCATTACACCATTCGTCTTATACATTATTTTTCATTTTTTTTTTCTTGAGATACCAATTTTGTCCCTAAAAAAAAAAGGAAATAGAAAAGTTAAGACTAAAAAATAAGAAAACCTTCGCCTTCACATCATCATAAGGAAGAGAGAGTTTCTACCCGAAGGGAAAACGGAATGAGAGTTAATCATTCGATGTAGGGGAGGATGAAAGGGTGTAAGGGTAAAAGGAGAAGTATAGATATTTGGTACAGAGGAAAAATAGGTGTAAGGATAATTTTTTTTTAACCAAGTAGGGATCACATGAATATGACATGTCTAACTTTTGTCAATTTTTATTGTCTAAAATAACTATTGGAGTTAATTATAAAATATTCAAACTTAAAGAGGGCTATAGTTGAAATTAAAACCCGAAAGAGTGAATTGCAAACTACTCAAAGTTAAAAAGGGTATTTTGTAGTTAACCCCCCCAAAAAAGGATAATTAGAAAACATTGCCAAATAGGCAATAACACTATAATTTTTTTGGATTCCTTTGACTAATTCAATTTTTTTTTTGATAACGGGAGAAATTTTTGGCATGTCCTCGACCAGTAAAGGCAATCTCCTTGATGAGACTATTTACTGAGACTTCAGGGATTATGACGCGTGTCCTCGGCACTCTTTATTGTGACGTCGGGGGATCACGACACGTGTTCCTCGGCATCAACGCCTCGGAGGCAGGGCATCTCTGATCCTTGGAGCCAGACGCGTGTCCCTCGGTGTGAAAGCATTCCCACACGGACCGAGGAAGTCAGACTGTCTTCTGACTCCTTAAGACACCTGCCGTCTGGAGGATTTGACAATCTAGTCATTATGAGTAGGTTTGTGCTCAGACAAGTCAGGCCAGTCAGACGAATGAGACATCAGACATATTAGAGGTGAACACGTGGCATCAAATGTCAGAAAAGGTGATGATGAAGATTTCAGAAACTACTGGAGCAACACTGACACAAGCAAACATTTAATGAATCCCTCTACTTATGGGACCCCGTGATGGGCTTTGGGGGCTGAGGAGTAATTGCCTTAAACTCTCTCTCTCCAGGACATTTAATGCCCCAGTGCCGAGGGAAGAACATTGATTGTTCTTCCTCTGCGCATTTATGAGGACTAGCGCCGAGCGGGTACTATTGAGCCCTCGGTGAGCCGAACAATCAGTAATGGGGGATTCCCAATGTTGAATCATGGGCACGCTGTTCCATTCCTGACAACACCTACTAATCAAATCACTAGCAATGATGAGTATAGAGGGGTATAAATACACCACAAAAACATGCAGAAAAGGTATGCAAAACCTCTCCACTACAGAGTGTTTTCATCTTCCTCTCTCGCATATACTGACTTAATCGTCGGAGGGGATACGCCGGAAAACACTCTGGCGCCCTTCTAACCCCATTTTTTGTGGTTCAGGTCTTGCTAGCATTCCTCCGGGACCGGTCAGGCGACCCCAAGAACAATTCATCACCACTCCTTAGCCCCCTTTAGGCCCTCTCAACCTAGTCCAGGTGATACAAACTACCGGATCCTCGACTGACTCGTGTTTGTCAAGGGAGAAGTCTATTTCCATATACGTTGTGCGCGAATTTGCCCGCACAATCTGGCGCCGTCTGTGGGAATCTGTACATTTTCCTAACAAACAGCAACCATGGTGAACACACGTCAGATGGGGAAGGGACCTCAACAAAGAAACCGCGAATCACTTCCTCCGTCTCATTCGAAAGCGGAAGGTCACGGAGACAGCCATGACCGGAGGTTCTCCGTTCCGCCAAACGAGCAAACTCAACAAACTAGCATGGGCATTAGATCTGGAGGAACAGCCCCGCTAGCTCGTCAGCTAGCTGAAGTAATAGAAGAAAAATTTGGAGAGAGATTGCGGCAGTTGGAGAAGGATAACGTCAATGTCCTTAGTCGCCTCAACGAGGTTGCGAACGCCAGTGGAAGGTCTAGGAGCTCATTCCATTCCCAGGAACCCTCCGTGAGGAGGATGGAGGCACAGGATCTACGCGATCATCTGAACAACAAAGCTGAAAGTTCTAGAGCTTCGAAACGCTTAAGGGGTAAGCAGCATCCCCCGAAGGTCCGGGCGAAAAAGGCAAGACCCTTGAGTTGGGACGATCTCCGACGGGGTCTGTCCGCACGAGATGAGGGGGAATCCGACCAAGATCTAACCCATTTTGATCGACACCAAGGCAGGGGAGACGTCGTCGATTTGCGAGGATACCACTCCGCGGACCCATCTGTGCGGGACGCCGACCTCAGAGTTCGGCTCAACAATACGAGAAAGAACAGAGTCCCCCAGGAGGACAACGCCGACGATGGAACCTTGCCATCTCCCTTTACCAGGGAAATCATGGGGATGGAGGTGCCTGAGAAATTCACGGTGCCGAGGTTCAAAACCTACGACGGGCGCTCTGATCCCGAGGCCCACCTCAGGCAATATAAACAGATGATGTCCTTATACCACTCGGACCATCGGTTGTTATGCCGAGTGTTCTCCATGAGTCTAGGCGACTCGGCCATGAAATGGTTTGAAACTCTTCCACCCAACAGCATAGGATCTTGGAGGGAACTGACCAGACAATTCTCTGCTCGATTCATCACGGGGAGCAGGCGTCCCAAGGATGTGGGGTCGCTGCTGACCCTAAGACGGAAGGAAGGTGAAACACTCCGCCAGTATGCCGCGCGGTACTGGGAGGAGGTCAATGAGGTTGAAGGATGCTCGGAGGTCATGGCGGCGGCCTCTTTCAGACTAGGTCTGTCAAGGGAAACCGACCTGTATCGGTCATTGACCAAGAAAACTCCGTCGGATATGGGCGAGTTGATGGTCCGAATAAACAAATATTCTCGGATTGAAGATGAGACAATAGCAGGCCGGGACAGGCTCTTCCACAAAATTAGAGATGAGCCATTCTTCAAGTGGCCACCCAAAATGCCAGGCGATCCGTCCACTCGCAATAAACAGGAGAGATGTTCCTATCATAGAGATTTCGGACATCGTACCGAAGACTGTAGAGCCTACAAGTATTTCCTGGAAAGTTTGGTCCGGAACAGACACCTGAAGGAGTATATCAAGATGGGATCCGAAGAGGGACTTGCCACTAACGACACTGCGGTCACTCAAGGCAAGGTAATTGATGTCATCCACATCTGTCCCCTGGAACGCCCAACATCAAAGATGTTAGACTCAGATCTAAAAAGGGTGGCATTCACCAGAAAACTTGAAGAGGGAGATACGGTCCCGCCAAGCAAAAGGGCCCGGACTGGAGAGATGGAGATCACCTTCTCCGATATGGATCTAGCAGGTGTCGTGACACCTCATAACGATGCCTTGGTCTTAACTTTAAAAGTTGGCGGTTTCGATGTCAAAAGAATACTAGTGGACTCCGGGAGCTCTTCAGAGGTGATGTATTCCGAGACATTGAAGCGTATGGGTCTTGGAATAAAGGATCTCGGCAAAGTTAGGATGCCTCTCGTTGGGTTCAATGGCTCGTTCGCTTTATCCATGGGGAAAATCACACTTCCAGTCACCACAGGATCCGTCACCATCGACACAGAGTTTGTAGTAATCGATTCTGACTCACCCTACAATATGATTATGGGACGGGCTTGGTTGCATGCACTCCAGGCGGTGCACTCCACATACCACCAGAAGCTGAAATTCCTTACTCCGGAAGGGGTAAATGAGATTTGGGGAGACCAGGCGTCCGCTAAAATTTGTTTCTACTCTGCGGTAAGGGCGAGAATCTCTGTCCAGGAAAGGGGGCGAGCCCCGGAGCAGATCTTGGATAAATAGCAATCACAGTCCGGGCGTCTTGGAGTGGACGACCCCTGGACGGATCCGGCTGATCGGTCAGTAGAGGATCTCTTGAAAGTATTTTTGAAAGAGGGAGACGAAGAAAAATACTTCTTGATAGGCACAACTATGCCTCCAACCGAGCAAGCAGAGCTGATTGACTTCCTAAAGCGGAATGTGGATGTATTCGCCTGGAATGCGGAGGAGATGAAAGGGGTGGACCCTGGTGTAATAACCCATAAGCTCCACGTGGACCCCACTCATAAGCCAGTCAAATAGAAGCCGCGACGCATGGCACCTCATCACGCACATGCAGTAAATAAGGAGGTCGATAAGCTCTTAGTTGCCAACACTATCCGGGAGGTTCAGTTTCTCGAATGGCTTTCTAATACGGTGTGCACCAAGAAGAAGGAAGGGAAGTTGCGTGTGTGCGTGGACTTCACCGATCTCAACAAGGCGTGTCCTAAGGATGACTTCCCCCTCCCAAAGGTGGACCAGTTGGTGGACGCCACGGCGGGATACCAACGCATGGCCTTCCTGGACGCCAGAGCCGGCTATCACCAGATTCCCCTTCATTTGTCAGATCAGGAGAAGACTGCCTTCATTACTCTTAGAGGAGTGTATTGCTATACAGTCATGCCATTCGGACTCAAGAACGCCGGAGCCACCTATCAAAGACTTATGAATCGGATGTTCAGACGTCAGCTCGACAACACCATGGAGGTATACATCGACGACATGTTGGTCAAAAGCAGGGAGAGTCGTGATCACTTGGCCGACTTAACTGACACCTTCTCCACCCTCCGGGAGTTTGGGTTAAAGTTAAACGCAACAAAGTGCGTCTTTGGGGTCGGATCCGGAAAGTTCCTCGGGTACCTTGTGAGCCGGCGGGGCGTGGAGGCCAACCCGGATCAGATTCAAGCCGTCCTGGGAATCTGAAGTCCCCGGACGGTCCGAGAAGTCCAAAAGCTTACAGATATGTTGGCCGCACTTAATCGGTTCATCTCCCGATCCTCGGACAAATGCAAACCCTTCTTCGGGGCCATCAAGAAGGCAGGGAGGGACACATGGACCCAGGAGTGTGAAGCTGCCCTCGGAGGAATCAAAGAATATCTAAGGGTCCTTCCCACATTGTCTGTCCCGACCCAGGGAGAGACGTTGTTTTTATACCTAGCAGTCTCGGAGTTTGCAGTCAGCGGGGTGCTAATTCGCAATCATGAGCGTCTACAAAAACCCGTGTATTACGTAAGCAAAGCCCTGCTGGACGCAGAAACAAGATACCTGCCTTTGGAAAAATTGGCCCTTGCCTTGGTAATGACCTCAAGGAAGCTAAGACATTACTTCCAAGCACACCCAATCACCGTTTTGACAGATCAACCTTTAAAGGCCATCTTAAGGAAGGCAGACCTCTCGGGGAGGATCGCCAAATGGGCGGTGGAAATGGGAGAACACGACATCCACTTTGAACCCCGGGCTGCCGTTAAAGGGCAAGTGCTGGCTGACTTCATGGCAGAGTTCTGCGGGGATCTTCCCCTTCCGGACCACTCGCACCCCATCGGGTGGACCCCAACGAAATACGATGAAGAGCAGATATGGACCCTCTGCGTGGACGGATCCTCCAACAGCAGGGGTGCTGGAATCGGGATGCTATTAGTCTCTCCAGGAGGAGTGTTCACCGAACAGGCCATTCGTCTGGGTTTTAAGGCCTCTAACAATGAAGTAGAGTATGAAGCTCTAATTTCGGGACTCCGATTGGCCGATGCGGCGGGAGCCACGACGCTAAACATATGTTGTGATTCTATGTTGGTGGTCAACCAAGTGAACGGCGAGTTTGAAGTAAGGGATCCGCGAATGAGGGCTTACCATCATGAGGTAACCACCTTGCTTCGTAAGTTTGAAAAAGTCAAAATCGAACAAGTCCCCCGAGATAAAAATTGGCACGCCGACGTCCTTGCCTGCCTGGCCTCGGCTTTGGACTCCACCACTCCTAGGAGGATCACGGTAGAATACCTTTCTATGTCTAGCATTGATAAATCCGCCGGAGCGATGACCATACAAGAAGGGGGAAAGTCTCCCAGCTGGACCGACCCGTTCCTAAAGTACCTATCGACTGGGGATCTACCCGAATGCCCGAAGGAATCCAGGAATGTGAAATTAAAGGCTGCAAGGTTCTGGGTTAGCCCGGATCAGAAGTTATACCGAAGGTCTTTCTCGAGACCATATCTGTTGTGCGTCCAAGAGGATAAGGTGGAGCCCCTCCTCTACGAAGTTCATGAGGGAATATGTGGGGGGCACTCGGGTGGACGATCGATGGCCCACCGAATCATGACCCAAGGATACTGGTGGCCCCGGATACAGAGGGATGCACAGGCATACGTCCGGAAATGTGACCAATGCCAAAGGTTCGCGCCAGTAATTAGGCGCCCGGCCGGGGACTTGCATCCACTAACTAGCCCTTGACCGTTCGCTCAGTGGGGACTTGACCTGGTGGGACCCCTTCCTAGAGCCCCTGGAGATAGGAAGTTTCTGATTGTGGCCACAGATTACTTCACTAAGTGGGTTGAGGCGGAGCCTCTAACCCACATCCGGGACATAGACACCAAAAAGTTCGTATGGAGGAATATTGTGACTCGGTTCGGAATCCCCCGTGCTCTCGTATCCGACAACGGGACTCAGTTCAACAGTGGACCCTTTAAAGCCTTTTGCGAACATCTCGGGATTCGCAATTTCTACTCTACCCCTGCGTACCCCCAATCGAACGGGCAGGCCGAATCCTCTAACAAGACTATTGTCAATGGGATCAAGAAGAGGCTGGAAAAAGCTAAAGGAAGATGGGTGGATGAGCTCCTGAATATTCTCTGGGCATACAGGACCACTCCTCGAACTCCAACAGGCGAGACTCCCTACGCCCTTGCTTATGGTATGGAGGCAGTCATCCCTCTGGAAGTGGGACTCTCCACCATAAGAACCCAAACCTTCGATACCGGAGGCAACGACCAACAGCTCGGGTTGGACCTAGACTTAGCCGAGGAAAGAAGGGAGGTGGCAGCCTTGAGATTGGCAAAGTATCAGGAAGGTATATCGAAACTCTACAACAAGAGGGTCAAAACTAGAGAATTCCATATCGGCGACCTAGTTCTAAGAAGGGTAGTTGCCAACACCCGGGATCCGGCAGACGGGAAGATGGGCCCTAACTGGGATGGGCCATATAAAGTTGTTTCAACGGGAGGATTCGGATCATATAGGTTGGAAGATATGGAGGGAAACGCTGTAATCCGTCCTTGAAATGTAATGAATTTGAAAAAATACTACTTTTGAAGTAAATGTCTTTTGCTTTGGCCACAGTTACTAGCTTCCTCGAAGGGTAAGGCCCTGGAGGCAGAGCCCGAAGGACTCATGCCTCCGAAAGATAAATAGGAACCAGCTTCCTGAGAGGGTAAGGCCCTGGAGGCAGAGTCCGCGGGACTCATGTCTCCGAAAGATCAATAGGAACCAGCTTCCTCGAAGGGGAGGGCCCTGGAAATAGAACCCGAGGGACCCCCGCCTCTCAAAGAACAACAAGAGCTAGCTTTCTGGGTGGTAAGGCAGTCGAGACGCACTGTTCTTGAGCTAAGTCAACCCATCCGGAGATAGGGACTCCGCAGGTCCGCCTGACTTGGCGGAATAAACCCTGAAAACAGTAACCGCCTCATCGGCCTCCAAAGGACCCGAGGCCCAGAGGAGCATTACTCGCAGTGGTGAAATAAGTCCAAATCCTAATATAGCTAGGAACCGGACAGTCATTATGCAGTAACAACGACATTTCAAACAAGGCAAATAAAGAGAAGTTCAAATGTTCATTCATCAAAAGACGGGGCTTTGCGTCCCCAGAGGCAAAAAAAAATAAAAATTCAAAACTGCCAATCATCTCGCTCCCGGCATCTCGATGACATCACTAGCCGGCGAGTCGACATTGAAGAGGTCAATAGTAATAGCTGCTGGGGGAATTACGGTAGGCGCTGCATCGGGAGTATCCAGGGGAGCTTCTGTCCCGGGAGTAGGAGGGACAGCCGACGGGGCATCATCGGTTGCATTAGGAATAGCCGCTTGAGATGACTCCCCCAAAAGTTGCGTGGGGAGCTGAGACATGTGATCAGCAACTACCTCCGATGCGGCCTGCTGCATCGCCACCGAGGGCTCATAAGGATGCATTTGAAAGAGGGGAGAGTCCGAGGAGACGCCGGCGGCCCTAAGTGCCTCGTCCCAACCCTTCTTGAAAAATTCCTGGCTGTTCTCCTCAAGGGCGGGAAGCACACTGTCGGCGAACTCTTCTTTCAGCTCCTCCGTCGACTTTCTGTTACTCTCCATTTCGGCCCTCACCCTGTCAAGTTCTTGGGTAAGTGCCAGGCAAGCCTCCTCGGACCCAGCGGCTCTCTCTTCAGTCGCGGACAGACGCTGGGTCTACTCGGTCAGCCTTCTCTCGGAATCCGCGAGAGCAGCACTCAGCTTTTCAGTGCTGACCCTCCCCGATTCGGCGTCCTTCAGAAGTTGTTCTATTTGAGTGGCCTGACGAGCAAGAGTTGCGTCCCGCGTAGCCACAGCCTCCCTGGAGGCAGCAAGGTCCTCCTCGGCCTTCCTCCTCCCCTCTGATGCCTCGTTAAGCTGCACCCTATTCCATGATAGCGGGCAGCGATCACGGAAACTTGTTGAGTAATCTGCAAAAGAAGGACCTCAGAACACCTCACGAAAATAAGAAGTCTAAAACAGAAGTCGAGAAGACTTACCCCCAAGCAGCTCTGGATGATATCACGAAACAGGGGATTTGTGTTTCGCGCCCGATGGACCGCCATGTCAGCCCCGAAATGAAGTGTTTCACTCACTGCATAGGCGACATGAGGGTCTCGGACGATGGAGTCACTGACCAGAACCTCCCTGCCGTTGTGATCAATGGCCCGAGGGTTCCAAACAGCCTCAGCATCTGCGGGCGGAGGAGTTCGTTGTTGCTGCTGTTGGGAAGACTGCTCAGGAGTCGGTGTACCTCGACCCCGACCACTATGATGTTGAGTGGTTGGAGCCCTACTGCGGCTGGGGCTGTCTTGCCTCTGCTTAGTCCTCCTCTCCTCTTCCACCGAAGGGTCCTTCTCCCTTACTAGGCCCCGGCCGGTGGTCCTCGGGGGCGGTGGAGGAATGTTTGAGGTTGGAGGCGGCGGAGGCGTCGAACTGGTCGCCCCCTGCCCCTCCCGGCGGCAAGGGCCTGTCTCTGCCTCAAGAAGCGAAGGTCGATTCCAGACATCGCGACTTCAAGGGCGTCTTCCTCGTCTAAGTTTTAGAAGATTGTGAAATCTGGCCACGCCGAGGTACTGGCCTCAGGGAAATCTGGAGGAGGGACCTGTCTAGCACCGACCTCTTCTACTTCAGGATCCTCTGCAAGCTACTCTTCAACCGGCCCTTCAACCTCGGCGTCGGGGGCTCTATCGGGATCCTCTTCCAAATTCGGCTCTTGTGCCGCGGCTTGGTCGAAAAGTTCAGACCACCCCGATGGATCAAAAGGGATAGGGACTTGAGAAAACTTCTTGTAACCAGGCGTGTAACCCAAAAGCCTATGTGCTGCCCGACCAAACCCGTCACCAAGGTAGCTCCAGACGGTGACAAGGATGGGAAAGTTCACTAGATGCCGAAACGGTGGAGCACTCTCCCGGGAAGAGACGTCTGAGAATGACAAGAGTGTTAGCACTTGCATAGATAAGAGGAAACAAGAAAATTAAAGGAACACACAAATAAGGCCGACGTACTCGTCGTTCTCCACTGCAGGAGGCACCTGAGACCCTCGTACTCGGGTCCAGCACCCCTCTCCCAGGCTCCGCTGAAAATCAGCAGGTCGTCCCTGTACCCCTTATCCGAATCTGGGAGGTGGGTCACCAGGTACATAGAGGGGTCCCTAACTTTGAGATAGAAATTTTGCTGGGGCATCACCCTCAGCAAAGTGTAGCAGAAGAGGAGGTCGTCCAGGCCAATGTTCACCTCTAGACGCCTATTGATTTCTAACACTCCCATAATGATCCTAAAGACATTCAGACAACACTGCCCGGGAGACAGATGGAACCGAGAGAGAAATTGAAGGAGTAAAGAAGGCAGGGGGAACCTGATCCCCCCCTCAATGATGGCTTTGGTGAAAAAAGGCATTTCGTCTTCGGTCCCGACTGATCTAGAATGAAGCTCGGGGTCAAAGTCTTCTATACCAACGCTAGGAGGGATGCCGTGCCGAGACCTAAACCTGGAAATTTGTTCTATCCCCTTCACCTTGTATTTCCCAGGCCTCGAGGTACTGGCCTCTTGGCCCTCGGCGTCGGAACGTCGTCGGGGCATTCTCTACCGCAGATTAAGGGTCCTTTCGAAATTGGGGAGACTAGGGGACTCTCTCACTCGTCAAGGCAAACGAAGGGGCGATACTTAGTGACAAGAATGCCACCAGTCACCGGAAAGAGAGAGAAACGACGGAATGAACACAGGAACAACAATGTGTTGGAAAAAACCAAGAAAAGAAGAAGAGGAGACTGACCGTAAAAAGGAGTTGAAATGCTGGAATCCTAGGAGGACCGATTCTTCGTCAAAAGAACTTGGGTGAGAAAGTGCAGTTACTCCGATTGTTGTAGGGTGGACAATGGAAGCCTGAATCTTCTGATAAAAGAGTGAGGAACTCCGGCACTTGCTCCGGTGATTTTCTCTGAGTATTCGAGGAAGATGCAAGTGAAGAAAGGGGGGAGAACCGCAGTTTATATAGTGGCTGACCCCCTTCATCATTGGGCACCAGACACGAGGAGAGGTGCATTTAATGAGCACGTCCCCCAAGAGACGTAAAGCGGCTGGAACAGTAAATAAGGGTGGTTGAGACGGTTGAAACCCTTTTGTCTTCTGACGACACGTCTCCCCTGCGTAAGAAGAACAAAAGGCTGGGGGGCAGTTGATGGGACTATTTACTGAGACTTCAGGGATTATGACGCGTGTCCTCGGCACTCTTTATTGTGACGTCGGGGGATCACGACACGTGTTCCTCGGCATCAACGCCTCGGAGGCAGGGCATCTCTGATCCTTGGAGCCAGACGCGTGTCCCTCGGTGTGAAAGCATTCCCACCGGGACCGAGGAAGTCAGACTGTCTTCTGACTCCTTAAGACACCTGCCGGCTGGAGGATTTGACAATCTAGTCATTATGAGTAGGTTTGTGCTCAGACAAGTCAGGCCAGTCAGACGAATGAGACATCAGACATATTAGAGGTGAACACGTGGCATCAAATGTCAGAAAAGGTGATGATGAAGATTTCAGAAACTACTGGAGCAACACTGACACAAGCAAACATTTAATGAATCCCTCTACTGATGGGACCCCGTGATGGGCTTTGGGGGCCGAGGAGTAATTGCCTTAAACTCTCTTTCTCTCCAGGACATTTAATGCCCCAGTGCCGAGGGAAGAACATTGATTGTTCTTCCTCTGCGCATTTATGAGGACTAGCGCCGAGCGGGTACTATTGAGCCCTCGGTGAGCCGAACAATTAGTAATGGGGGATTCCCAATGTTGAATCATGGGCACGCTGTTCCATTCCTGACAACACCTACTAATCAAATCACTAGCAATGATGAGTATAGAGGGGTATAAATACACCACAAAAACATGCAGAAAAGGTACGCAAAACCTCTCCACTACAGAGTGTTTTCATCTTCCTCTCTCGCATATACTGACTTAATCGTCGGAGGGGATACGCCGGAAAACACTCTGGCGCCCTTCTAACCCCTTTTTTTGTGGTTCAGGTCTTGCTAGCATTCCTTCGGGACCGGTCAGGCGACCCCAAGAACAATTCATCACCACTCCTTAGCCCCCTTTAGGCCCTCTCAACCTAGTCCAGGTGATATAAACTATCGGATCCTCGACTGACTCGTGTTTGTCAAGGGAGAAGTCTGTTTCCATATACGTTGTGCGCGAATTTGCCCGCGCACTCCTGATACATGAACCTAATTCATTTTCTTGCAAACCCATCTAACTAGGTTGCTGTCTGTTCTGTTAAAATGTGACAAACTAATGATTAGTATTTTCGTAGTCTTAAAGGGACCCTACCCTGTATCATTAGCAATCCTGTTTAAAAACCATAACTTTTATAATGGTGGGCTCATTGGGCATTAAAGGAACTGCCCAAAAGGTTCTTGATAAGTATAGGATAACAGCAGGTGTTCCACTTGAGAATGTCCCATGATATCAAATTGCCAACCCAACCCCATCTCAGATTAACATATACTTATATCTAATTGAATTTTTTCTGGTATATATATATATATATTTTTAATTTTCTTTAATAATAATATATTTATCAAAAACTTAAGATCAAGAGGAACTTGCTGTATAAGTGGGTCCCAATTGATATGGGATATTGATCTATTAGTGCAGAAAATGAGGAAGAAATGAATATCTATTAGTATATTCCAAACTTTTGTCCATGTGAAAGATATGAAATGGCCAATAGTGGATTCTTCTGTCTCTCCACTCTCATATTCCAAACCTTTTATATTCCACTTAGTGGGGAGATTTGTCAATAATTAGGCATTTTGTTACTTATTAACTAGAAAAAGATTTAATGACCCAAATTAAAAAAAAGGGAAAAATTCAGCCACACCCCCTCTACTTTACCATATCTTCAAAGACACCTCTTCTAATTTATGAATCTTCAATGACACCCCTTATAATTTATATTTAAACATCACTAACACCACTACCATTAAACTACCATTTCTAACAAAAAAAATTAATCTAAAATACAAAAAATGCCGCTACATAAACCTCAAGTAAATTTTCAACATAAAATTTTATTAAAATTCGAGCCTATTAAAATTTAATTTTCTACATATTAAAATTTGAACCAATTAAAATTCGATTGAAGTTGAATAATTTTTTTTAACGTATTAAAATTCGAGCCTATTAAAATTTGAGTCGATTTGAACTCTACCCGAATTGTTAACGTCGATTAAAATTCGTTTTCGAGTCGATTAAAATTTATATTTTTTTACTTATTAAAATTCGTGTCAATTAAAATTCGATTTATTAAAATTTGAGTCAATTAAAATTTATATTTTCATGTATTAAAATTTGGCTAATTAAAATTTGACTTGAGTCAATTAAAAATAATTTTTAATTGACTCAAATAGAATTTTAATTAGCCGAAATTTAATACTTAAAAAAAATAATTTTTAATTGCCTCAATTTTTAATATGTATAAAATAAATTTTAATTAGCTTGAATCAAATTTTAATTCACTTGAAATTTTAATACTTAAAAAAAATTAGAAAACAGAGGGGGTCTCATTGAAAATATACATACTTAGAGGAGTGTGGATGAAGTTTATTCTCAAATATATCATGAGCAATTTAGTAAATTTGTATTCTAGTTAATATTTTTAATCTAACAAGGGGTGTCATTGAAGATTCAAAAATTAGAGAAGGTGTCTTTAAATATATAGCAAACTAGAGGGAGTGTGATTGAAATTTTTCCTAAAAAAAACAGTAGAAAAAGAGATTTATTGTAATTCATTCAATTCAATAGTTTAGGTGTTTGATCAAAAAAAAAAAAATATCATACTCAACCACAAATAAACCTTAGATAAATCTCCACTATATTTGCTAGTGCCACACCACCAAACAGTACACTTTCCTCCAAAAGAGAAACTTTTTATTTCAACACGTCATACACATCAAATAAATTAATAGTCGGAGAGTCTAACTCAAAATCTATATTAAAAACCCAAATTCTCGATCTGAAAAAGTCATATTTAACACATAAGACTCACCTGTAATATAATTTGAGAGAAATAAGTGATAGATAATCTTACTTTATTCTAAAGATATTGATTCTCGAATTTACACTCAAGATATATATGGGTCGACCAGATAAACACTTTTCATTGCTACAAATCCGACCTCTACTCGAATTCAATTTTTTTTACTATGATTGTGTCCTCATTGGTCACCATTATATCATTTATGCATCACTAAGTTGGGTACTTTTCTGGATGTTTATACACATCTCTATTCCCACCCTCTGCTGAGTCGAGAACGTCTC
>CM042191.1:5018383-5031443 GCA_023539305.1 Ilex asprella
TAAGATGTGTATAGAAGCTTTGGGTCATTGTGGGCCTACTTCCCCAAGAATATGTAGGTAGTGTGTTGCTTTCTCCGCCGCCTTGGACTCATCTGGGCCTTTCCCATTGGTTCTGTCCATCATTGGTGGGCCACACTTTTTCCCTTAATTCAAAATTTTCCACACGTCATGATTGGAATCAAACGGATTAGGCGGATTAACAAGTTAATCTAATTCTTCAACTTAATACAATACCTACCCTTTTAAATTTTAGTACTATCTATGCTTAAAAATATACCCCAGTTAAACTTAGTCGGGTTTAGTCTTCGGATTGAGGTCCATATTCGATTGTAACTCAGACAATTTGGGTTAATTATTTTGGATTGAACTTGAATTTGACCGACTCAAGTTGCACCCTTAATCGGGTGGGCTCTCCCATTCCACTTGGCACTAAGAAGACTTGAACTCTTGAAAACTTTTTCTAGAAAGGAAGAAAAACCAACCATTCGCTTTTCTCACTTAAGTGTCAATTGATTCCTAAAAGTCTATGATATTTCATTCAATTTTGTATGTCTTTTTTTAAAAAAACAAAAAGAAGAGCATCAGCTCCAAAAAATAGGTCCCGGCGTTACTACTTACACTAACTCGTTCATGGCTCGTGGTTCTTGAGTCACTTGACATAAGCCAAAAATCTCTTTCAAAATTAAACAATAAAAGTGAAAGTAAAATCTCTCTCTCTCTCCAGATATAAAACCATATGAAAGGGGCCAGAGAGAAGAAGTCAACAATAACATCCATATCAAATTGGCATTACCTAACCGGCCATTATAAATATAAAAGAGAGACTGTGCTCTGTCTGGGATTGTGTTTTTTTCTTTTTGTATGAATTTGCATGGGTATGAATGACACCCAATTGGTGTGTTAGAATATTAATGAGTTCATGTGTCCTGTTCACTCCTTGGGCTCATACAGACTAGTGTGTTAAGGTAAGAGCTGCAGGTTGAGGTGTATTAGGTTATGGCCAGCTTTTGCACTCAACTTGAAAAAATTCTGTTCAATTTATCCTTAGAATCATGTTAACAAAATTTCATTTTGAGACATCGTTTCAATTATCTTAAATATGGAAGCATTTCAAATACATTTTGAGAACATTTTGAAATCAAAAACAAAAAGTGCTAATTTTTTTTATAAATCATGTGTCGACTACTAGTCAATCCCTCACCTCACCTTACCCATCTTGACTAGCAGTACTATCCTTTTGGATAGGGGTGTTCACCCTACACTACGGGTAGAAAATATGTTCTTCCGCATTCCTATCTGATACTTTGCAGAAGAATTTTTTTCTTGGCCTATCCTACCCGACAACTTTAGTGTTCCTACCAGATTAATCAGGTAGGAAGTCGGATAAATACTTTTGTAACTATTAATTTTTGAATTATTTTAACAATTTAATGAAATAACATCCACCAATTTAACAACACAATAAATCAATAACATTAAAATTAAAAACAACTATAACAAAAATTATAATAAAACACAAAAAAGTATGAAAATCAATCCACCATAATTGTTCCACAAATATAATAACAATTAATTTAAGTTTAAATAATATAAAATACAAAATTAATGCGGGTAGGGTAGGGTAGGGTAGTAATGCGAAAATAAATGACTATTTCGCATTCCTACCCGATTTAATCGGAAGAACAAAAACTCTTCCACATTCCTATCCGATTTTTGCGACTAACCAATTTTTAGGGTAGGGTAAGGTCGGGTAGAGTAGGAACTTGCCGCTAATCGAAAATTTGAACACCCCTACTCGGATCTTGGCCTTTTGCTTTTTGGCTCACCAAAATAAAAGATCTCATTTTAGAATTAAATGTACAAAAAGAGAAAGAAAGAAACAAAATACACAGTTCAAATTTGGGTGGAAATAAATACTAGAATTGGTAGGAATAACAATAAGGTTGTGCGGTGTCGAAATTAATCATTCCAACTTATGAGTCAACCCAAACTCTAAACATAATTCAATAATCTTGAAATCTTCAATTCTAACACCGTTTGTTCAAGACAAAAAAAAAATACATGACTTATTACCAATTTAGTGGGTTGCATATGTCATATACATTGTCAAAAAAAAGAAGAAAAGAATCAATGAATCCGCTGATAAGCGCAAACAAACACAGATATTTGTTTTAAGGATCATTTTTATGTCACACTATAATCGCGTTTGTATTAACTAATCGCGTAAAAATTTCCAACCCAAACGTACTAATCTATATAATGAATCAATTAGTAAGTTGAATTTTATCCCTTATACATTCCCCTCCCCCCAAAAAAAATCACATTACTCAATTTTATCACATGTTCAATCATTTAATTTTTAGTTTAATATAACTTTTATTTTATATATTATTCATACACGATAGTGTACACATGTTAAAAAAAAATTATCAAGTTATTCATTTTTTAAAAAAATAATAAGTAAAGATTAATTTTAAATGATGTAAGGATAGAGATTAATTTTAAATTTAGTATAATGGAACCAATTTTTAAAATACTTGAATTTTATGTTTTATCGTGCCTTCAGACATGAGTTATGACTAATTATACCATATTAAACAAACAAATTGACATATCTTGTGATAGAAATTATGACGGAGTTGCCATGATATTAACGGGGGCGTGATGAAGACGTTTGGTTACATCACTTTGTGCATTTTATTTTAAACTACAAAGCATTATTATTTTATGAAGTCAAACTTTTATTTTTGGTCAAATATATTATTACAAAGAGAGGGACGAAGTTTTAACCCATAATTTTAAAGTCCAACAATGGGGGTGATAGTAACCATTAAGCAAACCAATAACCTCTACAAAGTCAAACTAAAAATTACGAAAATAAAAAGATCATAAGCGTTTACTTATCCAATGTCAAGTAAAAGCTAGATCACACAGAGCAGGGGCTGAGACAAGATCGAGAACGAGAGCAGAAGCACAAAAATATCAACATTTAAAAAAATTTGAGAGCGAAAGCGCCTTGAGAGCATCATATTATATGCATACAGACATACATTTATCCATAAATTTTTAATATAAATAAAATATAAACATTTAAAATGTCATGCACAACAATGAAACAAACTGTTTACTTTTTAAATATATATATTAATTACAAAATCTTAAAATAACAGTTACAGTTTACAAATATTATTCTAATTTGATGTGTATCTTTAGGCCTTGTTCAGACAGATATAGATCACCCATGTTAAATACTAGTTAAACGTAAGAAGAAACACACAAGAAAAATTACTACTCTTGCTTGCAATGGTAAGAGAGAGAGAGAGTGAAAGAGACAGAAAATACCAGGAAACTCAGCAAAAAGGGATGGAGAGGCAGATAAACCACCTCCCAGAAGCAATAGACGTAAGTTCCACCTAGGGCAGCAAAAGAACAGAAGAAATCTACTTTAATTGACCTGTTTGACACCCAGTCATCTTCCAACATTGTGCCAAGAACCTCAAACAAATGGAGCCACTTCTCGAATTATCGTAAAGTCTCCATGACTAAGCCACAAATCTTTTGAACTGCCAGCTCTGAAATCGCCATTTTTCGCTCAATTGAAGTATCACCACCATAAACAAATTGTATCTGCAATATGGAGGGCTGTAAAATGCCTCCAAATTTTGTATCATCAAACACAGGGACTCAAAACCATGTCGGTCGGGCTAGTTGCAGGCTGTTTAAACAGGACAGAGCCAACAGGAATACAATCAAATGCTTTGCTACTGAGCTTCCGAACCTACACCAACGAAGCACAAACAAATCAGTTCACAAAATGCTTGATAGATAAAAATATGATCCACAGGCATGGACTGAGTAGTAGCATCATGCTTTCTCATTAGTGGAGCTCATGCCATACAAATGTAAACTAAAATTATGAACTCAAAATTTGTGTGTTTCTATACACAAAAGCCGTAACTCTAAGATCCTATCCAAAATATTTTTTGCCAGTGATATCTAATGGGTATGACTCTCCACAAGATAAAGGCATGGCAAATAAACACGTTTGAGTGGAAAATCCTACTCGAGAAGCAACCTGCCGAAGCGGCAAATTATAACAAATTCGATTTGCCAATGTTTTAATATAAATGTGGTAGTTTTGTATCACTGCTGTGCCTGCATCAGATGTTGAAGGCCAAAAAGATCTGACATCATAAACATATACGTCACTGCTTGTTATTTTCTAGCACGTGCTTCCTCCTTGTGAATTAGATATCATAGTAAATCAGAATTAACAGAAATGATTACAGTGACACAACCAAGAATGAAGTGGAGTGGTATTTCTCAAAAAAAAAAAAACCCCTTTATCCACGATTTAGGGACAGGTGGGGGCATCAGTAGGACGAATTGCCTTCGAAATGTAAATCTACAAATTTTTAAGGTACTCTCTTATTGGTGCGCTCTTGAGGCCATTCCCCCTGTTTTATTATCAACATTGCTCCGAAGAAAGTCCTTGACTTAACTGATGAATTCTGTAACATAGGAGATAAAAATTCAGCAAGCGTAGAAGATCTGTGATTCATACCTTTAGAGGACAATTCAAGACAGCATGTTCCCATGATGAGTTGAATGCACCCATGGTCCCTTGATTCTACTCCTGGCCCTCTTCTAATGAACAGAAGGGTCGTGTGGATGACAAAACCTCTGTTCTTTCCCCATTGGATGGATATCTGATACACTTGATGCTTAACTATGTGAGACTTCTAAGTGGATTTGTAGGCCACAAGTTCATAGAATCAGCACAGCATACCAAAATTGTGGACATAAGATATTGGAGACTATTGACTTTCTTGTTTACATTGTAATTTCTACTCCAACCTCAATGCAGTGCACAAAATCATCTCTGCAACCAACGAAAATCCTGCCACCAATCATCACAGGTGAAGAGAATATGTCTCCTTGGAGGTCCAACCTAGCAAATTCCTGCACCACATCTTTCCCCAGCCGTTTGGCCCCTCCAACAGCATCCAGGTTGATTCGAAGCAAATGGATACTCCCAGAACTGGCAGTGACACAGATTAACCTGGAAACAAAGCGGTTGGATGTCTAAAAGACTGATATTTCAGATGATCTGATCCTTTTAGTGAAGTATCTTTACCTATCTGACAGATGGGAGACATCAGATATCAACTGCAAGTTCTCATCGACATAAGCAGATGAAGTAATTGGATCTCCAACATTGTGTTCCCAAAGGAGATCCCCACTTTCCTATAAAAAGTAAAACGGAAATCGATGTGCAATGAGGTCATCAAAAAATACATAGATTATGCAGCTTCATTGGAAAATACTTGGAGTATACTCCCATTAAAAACCTCCAGACATATGAGACCAACATCTACAACCCTAATCCTGATTGTCTTCAATGTAGAAATTGGTTAATGAGCTCAATTATAAAGACATAATGAGCCTCATCTCAGCAACAAAATCTATTTTCATAGCAAAAGGAGTTTCCTAAAAAAGGGTAGATTCAAACTAGTAAGCTTTTTCAGCAAAAGAAATGGGTACAAAGCAAAGAATTACGAGGGTCATATAAACATCAACAGCAAAGATGTGCCCATGAATAAAATACTTAAAAGTGTTGAAAGAAGAATGAACAACTCCAGCACAACCCAATCAAATAGATCAATTCTTAAGTAAATTCAAAATATGCGGTGTTCTCGTATAAGGTGGCAAAGATGCCATGAACCAAGGGAGTGCAATCTTGCCCAGTCCACCAACATCTTACTCATCCTAAAGTGACGTTGAATTTCACTTAAGTTGCTTCCTTTCAATTTTCTAATAGGGAATAAAGCTTGGCTAAATGCAACATTATGCCAGAAAAATCGCCCCAATTCCTACCCTAATAGGACTATTCAGAGTGCCTCTTAAAACTGACTCCCCAGTTCCCCAAAGATTGAAGGGAGGACCAAAGAAGTCCCCACAGAGTAAGGACAGCTTTAACATACAAGCAAGGGGAACTCTAAGCTCTGAAATTATTTAATTTTAAGGGAGGGACCCTCTTAAGTTCTTCTGTCAGGCATCCCAAACAAAAGTGAAAAACTTAACTTTACCACCGTAATCTTATCATCAGCTGAAATCCCTTTAAAAATCATAAAATGCTTATCAAGGTTTGGTCGTGATATCACAGTATCAAGAATTTTAGCTCTATTGCCCTTGCCAGCATCACGAAATGGAGTTTCTGGAGGAACCAAGTTACTACATGGTAACTGATAATTCTATAATGGAAAACATAGATAATTAAGCCGTAAACAAAATGATGGCTAGAAATTTGCTGCTCCTTTTGAACAAAACATCAAAGGATAAGAGCTCTATTAGACCATCTAGCCCGAAAATCTCATCGGTCTGATTTCCAATCGAGTGACAAACCAAGCTAAGGCCTTGACTTTCAGAGCCACATGAGTCTAACTGCATGGAAAGGGAAGGTTTGAAACTTTGCAGTGAAAGACCAATGAGAATGACCTTTCGGGATACAAATACTAGCATCCCAACCTCACTATCTAAGCAGCTCTAGACATGAGTAAGGAAGTCAAATCAGTGAAGATAAAGCTAGTTAGGCTCATGATCATTGAGTTAAAGATACTAAACTCTACAATGCAGAATGAAGCGAATGACAAGTAAAAATCACAGAACCTCTCATTCTTAAATCAAGAACTTCACATCTTACCAATTCAAATGAATAGATACTTCCATCTCTGGAACATATGAGCACCTGTAGAAGAATGAAGATTAAATCAATGAACAATCCACATAGCCGAACATTGTGACCCAATTCATAAATTATCCACTTTTTTATGAACTTGTATACTGAAAGTCTTGGCAAATATACAGTCTTAATAGAAAAATAAAGTTATTGAAGAGAAACTCTAATCATTATAAAAATTTCCAGCAATTGTACATGGCACAATCATCAGACTAAAAAAAAACTGTGGTCACCCTCACTGTAGTTTAAATTTTCTGCCTTGTAATAGATTAGATGTGCCATGAATTTGGGAGGAGAAATTCACCTGAGAAGCTAGTGTACGAGATATGCAGGGTCCAGCAAATATCGGGCCACCAGTTTTTCCCTGAACCCCCAAAAAATAATAAGATATAGGACTGAAAAATCCATTCAAGGTCCCAAATATGAGAGACATGCGCGCATAGAAGACTGATTTAATAAGAAACTCTTATAACATGTGTAATTACACCAAGAAGATTGGACAAGTAAAGACTTAGAATAACAGACGACCAACTGTGCTTCTCCCTATGTGTGGCGGAAAATAAAACAGCCAAGTAATTTCCTACAGGGAACATACATAGGGGAATTTCCTTCAGGATTAACTATTTCTTAACTGCAATTGATAATGAACTAAACCAAGAGAAAAGGTATATTTCCTTCAGGATTAAGTATTTCTTAACTGTAATTGATAATGAACTAAACCAAGAGAAAAGGTATCACATCCAGCAAACAAACATTCATCTGCAACCGCAGGTACTATGAATTACTGGGTTTTCTCAGAAGATTCCAGTTAATGACGAATGCCTGAGAACGTAACCAATTTGCTACTTTATTTTCTACATATTTCCTGGAATCTTTCACAAATTGCCAGTTGAGTCAGTCACTAACGTGTACAGTGGATTTCGTCATGCAGAAATAAGCTCACCAAATCCAACAACAAAGTACCCAAACTTCACAGATAGCCCAGGTATTTTACCTATCAATGGACAATAAATTTTGTTGCAAAAATGGCTACAATTGAGTGCAAACTTTGGCGTTCACTAATTTCATGTGTAGTTTGGCAAACTTAAAGATGCCCAATTTTACTACGTTGAACCATGTAAAGAGAGTTTGTATCCCATATCAAATGATTATTATTAGGACCACCCACGGTTAGTCTATATAATTAAGGAACATCTCTACTCATTGTCAATTGAATTTGAGTGGGCTACTGCAACATGATATCACATTTGCGCCCTAGACAACCAATGAGCAAAATATATTGCCCACTTAAATTTCCAAAGCATGCAATTTTTTTATTAGCCTCACTTGTGAACTCAAGTCCCCTGTGACAGATGGTGTAAAGTGTATCTCACAAAAATGTGATTAAGGAATCTCTCCACTCATTGTAAATTGGTTTTGAGATGGACAACAAACTATAGTTGCTTACCGAAGCATTGCTGTACAAAGATATATCTTTCTGGAGAAATTTCAGGTCGCCACAATTCAACAACTGTGCACTTCCATGACTCTAATTGGCTAGCGAACAATATATAGCCACTCATTACCATTTCGACTTCGTTCTTCCAAGATTTACATGTCCCCAAGTTTTGAAACTAATTACCAAACAAAATATAGCAAGCACTAAATATGCAAGACAGTGTATTTGAACCTTCCAAATAATGGATCCACTGGTATCCACTGCAACTACATGCCCATCCACCAAGCAACAGATGACTGCAAAACCACACCAAATAAAGTGGTGAAATACAGTTGCCAACTGACATACACATACAAGCACAAAAACACACCTGAACAGAAACATGCTACAAAATTTCAAGATACATGGATTTCTACTGCAAAAAAACTTCAACAGAATTCCATAATGGAAATCAATTAGACTGCTATCTCAGGGGCACCATGAAAATTGAGGTCCATTTGGTCTTGGACCAATAAAAAGTTGTAAAGATCCCCATCAAATTCTCTGGGATATCCATATAAAAGTCCATTTTTATAGCTTTGCTATTTAGAGATTTTAACTTTTTGGACGTCCTCACATGGAATCTTCCACTGATCACGGAGAATGAGAACAAAGGTAAATAGTTAATGACTACATGCGTACCATTACCATTACACGAATTGATGGAAATAGACCCAAAGATGGGTGCTCCAAACTCTTGCAGCCACAATTTACTAAACGGCATTGCCTGCATCAAAAAGCATAGCTTATGGCTTTGCAAGTCTCAAATGAGGAAGATACAATCAAAATGAAGTAAATATGTAATTCTATTTTTCTCCTCAAGGAACGGTAAGGATGGTGACCCAGATGAAAATTCCTGCTCAAACACTTAACAAAACAAATCAATTTCCCCCCTTTTTCTTATAGAAAGTATCCCTGCTGCTTTAGTCAACATTGAGGTATCGTTAAGACAATGAAAATTAATTGCTGAAAAATTAAATAAAGATCGACACATATGTTATCACCACAGATGAAGTAGGCATGAAGAATAAGCAATGACTCACTGCACTTAGAAGAAACCTAGAAATAAAGGAAAGAGAGGCAAAAGCTATCCCAGTCATGTTATTCTCCAACTGTCTTTGTTAAAATTTGTATAAAGAGAAATGTGACTGCATACATCATGCCCAGCAGGCTTATCTTTCACCTCCACACATGGTAAGGAATGTGTCACAGTTGTTAGAGCCATAGTTGTTAGTATCGTACGATACGCGATATGATATATACGATATATTGCAAAACATGAAGAAAACGATACGTATCATTTAAGTGTATCGATTTGTATCATATCATACGATATACGATACGATGAACCTGATATACCAGACGATATGTACGAGCCGTCTAATACGAGACGAAACAAATTAAGAAAAATTCCTTTGAATTTTAACTAGAAAACAATGTATTTTCACTTAAAAGTAATTTTTTCAATCATTAGATAATAAAACGATGTCGTTTCACCATCTACAGTTTTTAAGAAACAAAAGTCTTCTTTTTTATTCGTTTCATTGCAGGAGCAAATAGTTTGATTGCTAAAAGTGGCCTATTTCACTACTTTAGATGTTAGAACTAGAACTCTCTAAATTTTAATATTGATGAATTATGTTAGAAATTTCAATACTTAGATTGTTAATTTTTTTTTGGTCCTTGTAGTCTCTTTAAATTGCTTTATGTAATAAATTTGAGGTGCAATGAAATGTTATTATGACATCTTGTCATAGGTATATGTATTTTTCAATATCTTTTATAAAACTACACATATCTTATGATACGCGATACATTATGATACACGATACACTATTTTTGAAAAACAATACGCCTTCTAATACACGTTTTGACAACCTTGGTTAGAACATTCAACCCAAAACCAATACTAATGCTAACCAAACAATGAGAATCTCTCTAAATCGGCCTTTTGTCCCCTTTTTCTTTTTTCGCTGGGAACAATAGACTGCCTAGCAAGTCATTATTGGAGTTTTGTTACCTTTCTTCATAATGATACAGTCTAAGCGCCTTTGAAGCCAGTGATATGATTTTCCATGAAAGCAGCAATTCCTGCATTTCTAATAAATCCTAGGGAAGCTTGGCTCAGGGAATCTATGCCGTATAGCACAATTAAGACTCAAAGGTAGTGATTGCTTGTACTAGAGCTTCATCTATAACATTTTGGTGCGTTGTTTCTTAGCTGCGAGAAATCAGCAATTCACCCCTGGCAGTCTTGAATTGAATATTTTTTATAGGAGTCTTGAATTGAATATTGTTTTTACTTATTTATAGATTAGTCTTTCAGTCCTGATTTATGAAATTCTGACATTTATGCTTACAATGATCAAAAAGCTGCAAGGAAACAAATTTCAAAGTTGCAATTCATTTACCTTAATAGATATTGCTGTCAGACGGCCACTGGTAGATGCCACATAAAGTATGTCATGTACCTAAATAATATTGACAAACTGCAATTAAATTTAAAGGCATGTAATAAAAAGAAGGCAAAACATATTCTACCAGTTACTCTTCCTTTTTTTTTTTGATAAGAAGCAATCTTTTTACGAAAAAATGGAGCATACAAATATGTTGACAAGAATTCCAACCAAAAAAAAAGTTGGAAGATTACAACCATGATTAAAAGTGCCAGTCATCGCAAAAAGTTAGTCTATATAGTTTTGTCCCACCTGGAAACAGAAGATTTATTGATCTTGGAATGAATTAGCAAACTTTGTTTGATAATAAGAGAATGATTACGTTTCATTTGTATACAGCTTTTAGTGACTAGATGGGGAAAAGGCGTGCAAGCATTATCTGCATGCAGAGAAATTGTATAGATCATTGTGGTAACACTTGGATGAGCATGAAATGTACATATATGTGCATCTTTGTGCACATAAATGAATATTATGCTAGGATTGCATCCTTCTTTCCTTTCAACCAGTGGCCCTACATCCGCCGTAAGGCACATCATAGGTTGTCCAACTCGGAGCCATACATTGGAAAATAAATAGGGATGCATTACCTACAATTATGATGCAAGTTTCAATGAATATATCCTATTTAACACAAGATGCTCGACTAATTCTTCACTCATTTTAAACCAAGATCAACTATCCAAGTAAACCAAAAGTCAAGGAGGACAAATCCAGACTCATATATCTCCATTAGATCTTCATCCAAAGACAGTTTCCTGAATGTTTCTGCAATTCATTACCTTGCTACAATAACCCTTCTGCAAGCTAAATTAGTCATAGCTGAAGTAGTTTTGTTTGCTCCCAACCAATTTCAGTGCTTCCAGATTTTCTCACAACCACAATACATTGTTTCACTCCCTACATTGCTAAAAAATATGTTCAAACACATAATAATCATAATATTTAGGGCAAATTAATCTGTATTATGTTTCTGTAATATCTACTATTTCCAAATTCTATGAAAAAATCCACATTCCCCAAACATATGACAGACCTTATTAGCTTTGTGCTGACACTAGAAGAGCCTGTACTCATGTTTGACCATGTATTTCACTATTTAAGGTGAAATGTAACTAACAAATTGAGACTTGGAACGGCAATCATTAGGCAGACGCACATGCAGGAATTCCGAACATGATGTGAATGGTTGTAGCAATAAGGTTCGATATGTACCATTTATTATTACATTTTACGTAGACAAAATTAAATGCACCGGACGATAATCAACCAGGTTCTGTAGTTTGTACTGGGGCAATTAGCAAACAACAGAATAGCTATTTTATGTATAAAAAAATGTCATTACAAATTCAAAGTCAAAAGAAGGGATTGCTGAAGATAAGTCCAAAGACAACTCAACCAGGTTAAGCAAAATCTGCAAATGAAGCATGAAATTCGCAAAAAAAGTCTACCAATCTAAGATACATATAATGAATTTTATAAAAAAGAGTTGCCAAAACCCACCTTATCAATGGCAGGAGACCCAAATACGCTGCCACCACAAGGAAGCTTATAAATACAGCCATAGTTTCTATAATCCAGTGCGTAAAGGTTATGGTCATATGATCCGCACCTGCAAATATTTTTTCACATCAATACAAGATCGGTCATGAGAAGTTGCATACAACATCCAAGGGCTCTTTGGCATACAACATCCCAGTTGCATACAGGCTTCTGACAGCATGGCCCATGCAAAAAAAAAGTCGGTTTAGAGCCACCAATTCTGGTCCACCTTTTTTTTCTTTGATTTCAAGTTATGTTTTCTCTTCAAACTGAATTGTCTTTCAGTCACTTGTTTGATGCTTAGTTGTTAGGTTGTTGGCAGGCCTAGTTGCAAACAAGCATTGACCATCAGTGGAAGGTTTGACATGTTTTGTGATTCGTCCTTCAGCAATGCAGGAGTAGTATCATAAATAATTGGAAAGAAATAAGAACGAAACAAACTACAAAAATAAAGTTGGAGGCTCACAACATGGTTGGTAAACCTCCATTGGAATAAAATTACTGATAATAATTTAGGATAAATTTCACCCACGCCTCCTGACATTTGATTAAATAACATGGGCACCCCTGACAATATAAAAGTTGCACAGTGACCCCTTATTGGCGTTAACAAACTTGATACAAAAGTGGTAAAATGACTATTTTAACATTTTTGACTTAGTTGAAAATAAATAAATAATGAGTCAAATATAAGCCTACAAATATAAAATAATAAGTTAAATTAAAAGAAAAAAAAATTCGTTCATCTTCGTCTCTTTCCCCTTCCCCTTCTATTAACCTTCTCCCTTGCCCTGCCCCCCCACTCTCTCTCTCTCTCCACATGCGGAGAGAGGCATGGGCCACGGT
>CM042191.1:5062189-5093452 GCA_023539305.1 Ilex asprella
TGAGCCATGTGGTGGGCTTATGGCTGACCAGATAGGGCCATGAGTTATGGGTTTTGGCCCTTTTAATCCCAACAGACAATCTAGATAAAGGCCCGTGAGGATGACCAAACACAAATGCCTTGACCAGGCCCATTGATATATAAATCAACTTCTTCTTTTTTTGGTAAATATCACTAACACCCCCTGAAATTTGGTTTTATTGTACGGACCCCCTCACATTTTAAATACGACATTGAGACCCCAATAGGTGAATGGCGTTAACAATATTATTAAAAATACTATTTTGCCCTTAATTAATTGATCAAACCTATGCCCAGATCTAAACCCATCGTCCCATACCCAAGACAATACTCCATGGCCCGTGACCCATGACCTAAAACCCTCGATGCCCGAAGCCCTAACGATTAGGCACCACGCATTTTCCTTGCACCACCCCCAACCTCCACTATTCACAGTCACTCTCTCTCTCTCTCTCTGTATGTATATATTTAAATTCTTAAATTGAATTTTTGAGGATATTTTTTGTACTTTAAGAATTGTTATTGATGACATCAACTTTGACTGTTAATAATTCTAATGTCTGTTAGTGGGAGGGCATGTGGGTGATACAAGTTATAAATGTTAAGAGAGATTGGTGTCATTCTTAAAATGTGAGGGGGTGTCTGTATAATAAATTAAATGTCAGGGAGTGTAAGTGACATTTACCCTTTTTTTTTGAACTGATAATTCAACTTCTCTGCTATTGCATTCTGCAACACCAAGTCAGGTGACGTTTGATTCTAAAGAAAAGAGTTCCGTTACTGAGACAAAATAAAAGTAAACACGCATAATACAATTAATGAATAATATAGACAAAAAATATATATTTTATAATTTTTTTATATAATATGAATGAGATGTTTTAGAATTAATTTTTTTTATTAACATAAATTTAAAAAATAACACGATTAAAAATAACACGACACTCTACAATAATATCAAATCCGAATAATGGGATATGAATGGGCGATACAGGATTAGGTTATTAAATGCTATCCAATTATATCATGCCAAATGTATGACACCCTGTGTCCACTCGATAATTTTATAGGTAGAACACTTCTGGCCAAACGAATCATTGTTACGATATTAAAGACTTAAGTCCGTGATATTTAAAAGTGATTCAGTGAGTCTGATTTTTTAATAAAAAAATATTATATAATTTAAATTTATATCTCAATTGAACGGGATCATTAAATGAGTGAGTCTCATCAATTCTTTTAAATGAAAATTACTGATCCAATGATTCTTATTGATTTGAGATACAAATTTGAGTTATAAATTTGGATTACATAGCATTACTCTTTTAATAACTTAAAGGTCTCATGTTCAATCCATTCTCACATCCCTAACAACTAGTACCTATTTTAGACCATCTCCAACAATAGTAGCTATTTTAGCTACCCAAAAAGTAATTTTTTCTATTTTAACTACTCACTTTTTCAATACACACTCCAACAAATTCTCTATATTTTTAACTACTTTTTTAAGTATTATTTATCATCTCTTGTGTATTATATATTTTGAGAATAGTGAAAGGGAGAAAGTGGGAGAATTGAAGAAATGAGAGGAAGAAAGAAAAAATATTAATAAACAAAATTTTTTTATTGCTACAGTGATTCTCTATATTTAGAGAATCACCATAGCAAAAATGCATGTTAGAGCATTTCAACCTAATCTATTGGAGTTGAATTTTATGTTTTGGATAGCCAAATTTTAACAATTTTCCTCCTTTACAGCATCTGTTGGAGATGCTCTAAGAGCATCTCTAACAATAGTAGCTACTTTAGTTACCTAAAAAGTAATTTTTTTTATTTTAGCTACTCACTTTTTTAATACACACTCTAACAGATTCTCTCTATTTTTAACTACTCCTTTTAAATATTATTTATCATTCCTTTTGTATTATAATTTTTGGGAATAGTGAAAGGGAGAAAGAAAGAAAATAGAAGAAATGAGAGGAAGAGAGAGAAAATAATAAATATTATGTTTACATATTGCTACAGTAATGCTCAAAAAAATCTATTTTACAGTATATGAACATAATTTGTTGGAGTACTGTTTTTGACTTTAATTAACTAAAATTTACCTATTTTGGACATTTGAAACATCTACTGGAGATGCTCTAATGACATACTTTTATTCAACTCAAGTCATAATGATTTGTTATTGAGTTCCAGAGAATAATCAACGTAACACTGAATATTTTACAATAAAAAAAATGATATTGAAGACAGTATCGTATTTTTATCTATTTGAGCTATGAATTTTATCAAACCTTAATATTACTGGTTTCAATTTGGTCACCACCTTGGATAAAAAAAAAATGGTGACCACCGACCGACAAAAATGAAAAAGAAAAAGACAGAAATTGAAATCTAACTGACAGCTCGACTCAACTCCTTAAAAAAAGAAGAGACGAGTGCCACTATATACTCACACACACACTCAAAGACTTCCGATGTGAGAAGTTTTTTAATGCGCGAGACAGCCAAAAAGAAAAACCCTTAATGCGCGAGACAGCTAATTCACAATACAAGAAAGTGGTCAGCGGTGTTGATCCAAACCAACTTTTCACAATATAAAAAAAACCAAAAAAAAAGTCTTCAATATCATATCATGCTCACACTTCACATCCAAAGTCAAAATGGATTTATAATTTATTGCAAACAATACAAAGGTTGAGAATAGTTGCGTTAATGACACTTCGTCCCCAAAACATTTTTTAGGATTTTGATTTGACTAAGATGTTTTACATTGCACTTTGTTTTTTAAAATTTTATATCAACTTTCTAAATTAATTTTTAAGTTTTCCTTCCATTTCCGTCACACTCAATCATCATTTTCTCAATCCTTAGGGGTGTTTTAGTGATTAAGGGCAAATCATCCTTGTTCCTTTAAGACATGATCTAACCTAGTTTAAATTACGGTGCCTAGCTGCTGAGTTCGAAAAAATAGTCGATACAAGACTGGACACTCTATAGCAAAAAAAAAATCATCATTTTCTCAAAATTTTAAAATGAGAGTGCAAATTGCAATAAAATGGGCAAATTAACAATAAATATACATACAAATAAAGGGTTAGAGTGTGAGGTAATTTTAAATTTGAGAGGCAATTTGAAAATTTGAAAATTATTAAAGGGTCAAAGTGTAATTAATTTAGACAATGATTATTGATTTGAACTACAGTGGATATATGGGGGTAGATGGGGTTTGGTCGGCGTAGGTTTTGATTTTTTTCGGTAAGAGGTTCCGTACGCTAATTTGCAAAAATAGTGGCACCGGATGGATATTTCTCGTGCCCCTACCCTGCTACAAATTGGCCCCACCCCTGAATTATTGGAGTAAAACTTTAAAAAATAAAAAATAGTATAATACAACCCCAACTAGACGAACAATCAATCTAAAAATTAGAGGTACGTTTGATTTATATTTCAAAAAATAGTTTTAAAAAATTATTTTTGAGTAGAGTTTTTAAAAATTTTAGATTGTAAAACATGTTTAGTTATACATTTTTGAAAATAATTTTAAAGAACAAAAATTATAAAATTTGTTTGGATAATAATTCACAATTTTCATCTCTTTTCAACTCTCTGTCTCTCTCTTTCATTTTGCATCAAGACCATCATCAACCCAAAATCACTACCAACCGACAGCCACCCACAACCGAGAACCACCATCAACCCATAACCACCACCCAAAACCCACAACCACCACCAAAATTCACAATCATTACCGAAACCCACAACCACCATCAAAACCCACAACTACCGAAATCAACAACCACCACCCAAAACCCATAACCACTTCTTGTGTCTTGAACCTAGATAGAGGAAAAAAAAAAGACAGGAAGGCCAGATAAGACGCCGGAGTTCTTGAACCTAGATCGTAGGTCTGTATTGTCTGAATTTGTCGAAGTGGACAGAGAAATGGTGTTGTTGCAGAGAAAGAGAGTGGAGATGGAGAAAGACCGAGGTGAGGACTTTTACACTTCAACAAAAAAAATGCATTTTTATTGTTAAGGAAGTTTGATTAGAAAACCTCATTGAAGAGAAGAGGTTGTTTTCCTTGTTTTCTATTTTATCCTGAAAACTCAGAAAATAATATTTTGTTGTGCTCTAAAATCAAGTCTCAATTCTCAAAATTTTTAAAAAATTGGAGAACAAAAAAGCTAAACAAACGGGTTTTGGGTGTTTTTGAAAATTTGAGAACAAAAAACAGTTTTTGAAAACCTAACCAAACACGCCCTAGTGTTTCAAAAATTTTATTTTGGCAAATTATTTCAGTTATCTAGAAAATAGAAAATTTTGAAAATGTTTCAAAAATAAAATATAAACAATTTATTTTTTTGAGAATTTCTTTTCAAAATATTTTGAAATATTAGTTAAAATATACCAAAATATTTTAAAACACCTGAAATATTTCAAAACAATGGTGGAACACATGTTGAAATATCTCAAAAAATCTTGAAACAGCTTGAAGTGTTGGTGTTTCGATTTAATCACTAATTCATTTCGGCTAATTTGGAAAGAGAAACGTTTCAATCATTTCAAAACGAAATTTTAATTTTTGTCCTCGACCTCGTAGTTTGAAATTTTGGATAATCAGAGGTCCGTTTGGTACGAAAAGATGGAAAGTAGGAAGAAAGGGAAAGTGAAAAGGATAAACTTTCATCATTGAAGGAAAAAAATTATTATTATTTTTTTTTTGTTTGATAGAAGTGATGAAATGTAAGAAGAATATATTTTTCATCGTTTGGTATTAGATGAAAAATGAAAGAAAAGAAAAAATATGCATGCTCAATTTACAATTCTATCCTTATATTAATTTCTAAATAATTAATAGCAAATGGCAAAAAAGTAAAATAATCCTTAAAAAGTCAAATTGTCCTGCCTTTATCTCATTTTCCTCCCATTTTTTAGGGAAAAACAAATTGTGGGCAGAAGAGCAAAGTTCTCCCTTCAATTTTCCTTTTTATCGTTCTTTCCTTTGATATCAAACAGTGAAAAACCTTTCCATTCACCATATTTTTCACCCACTATTTTTCATCTAGCCTATTTTCTTTTCAACCAAACACAATGTAAGTTTGGATCCTTTTACCAATTATTTAAATTCAAAATTTCATCTTAATCTAGCTTGGCTTTAGCAACAAACTAAATTTTGAGAAGGATTTTGAATTTAAATTTTATTTTTTTTCTTTTTTTAGAATATTCAATTAAGTTGGTAATGAGATTATCATAATTGATGGTGAGTTTAAGATTTTCATTATCATTGAAAATTTAATTTTAACAATAATTTTAATTATGATATAAATTACTGACTCATTAACAACATAATTCATAAAATTAAGAATGAGATTACTATTTGTAGCCAGATTATAGCCATCTAAATAGAATCTAAGAGAGAGATATGCAACCCCACAGTCACAAAGAGCTTTTTGTCTTATTTGCCTTCTCCGAACCAAAAAGAGAACCACGCTCCATTTATATACGAATCTCACACCACTACCACTTATCATCACCCCCGAGGTAGAGGTTGAATTCTTGGGTTTTTTTTTCCTTTGTCTGAGTTCTTGAGAGGATAAAAATGGGTGTTCGGAGATTGGGAATTTAAGGTAGAATACAGAGAGAGAGAGAGAGAGAGAGAGAGAGAGAGAGAGAGGATTAAGAACTGAAAGTTTTTTCTGTCTTTTTTCAATGGAAGTTTCTCTGGCTGCAACAATCACTGCTCTGGCATTAATGCTACTCTCTTCAGCTCCACAATGGTACTTACTCTTTAAATTTCTCTTTGTTTTTGGTTCGATTTGTGTAGATTATTGCCAAAAGTATAGCATGTGTTTGATGATTTAGCTATATCAGGAAAAAAACCAGTTTGAGATTCTATGTTCTTTTTCCAGTTTGAATGGTAATGCATGATAGATCACATATATACCTTGAGTCTTAATCATCTAGCTTGAGGAACGCACTGTTTTCATTCCCTTGTAATTTTTGCGGTTAATAGTAATCTTTATTACTTACCCTTTTCATATTCATTGTTGTTGTGAATGTACAAATCGAGTATTGTGAACGCAGCTGTCGGTAAAGAGAGTTTTGTCGTCCTTGTGGTCTTACCCGACTCGAATCCGGATTAATCGGAATCAAAAATGACTTTCCATTTCAGATGACCTGACAAAAAAAAAAAAAGAATATACAAATCAAGGGTTAACAGTGTGATGTAATTTTAAATCTGAGAGACAACTTGAAAATTTTAAGCATGCAAAACACGACAATCTTTAATCCCAACCGTACCCAAAAAAAAAAAATATTGCTACCGGTACCATTGATTACAATTTTTTATGATCGTAATTGATCACAGACATACATAATCAATCATTAACTCCTCTTGGGCTGTTATAATTTCTTCTTTACGAGTTATAAATTGATCTTTAAAAGTTGTATGTAACCTAACCTTTAAAAGTTTTAATTTTAGTATCGATCTCAATCTCTCATAATCGATCACGTCCTTGAAAAATTATAGCTTATAGCTCAAAAAAGTTGTAATGTAGCCTTAAAAAATTATACTTTTCAGTACAATACTGTACTATAGTCTTTTCCTTCATTAAAAATTCACGAATTAGTGATATTATAATATCTTTTAAACAATGTTATCTAACACAAATTTAAAATCTCAAATCAATAAAGACCATTAAATTAGTGGGTTCTATTTAAAAAAATTGATAGTATTAAATCATCTAATGGTCCACATTCCCTTAGGATAGAGATTCAAATTTGAGGTGCATATTATTTTTCATATCTCAAAAGGGCAAAAGTGCAATTAATTGAGACAGTTGATGTCTGGGGTAGATGGGGGTTGGGTAGGTTAGGTCTTGATTTTTTAAGTTAAAGTGGTACCGTACTCTAATTTGCGCAAATAGAGGCACAGGGCGGATATCCTTTGTGCCTCCCAAGGATGTTCACATTAGGGCCCCTCAATTATTGGAGTTCGATCAGAGTTTAAATTTGATTAATTAAATATATATATTTTTATTTTTTTTATATATAATATAATGGTGGAGAATTATTATAAATTTTATATATTAGGTGTAATCCGTGTCTCAAGACACAATTGTTAGATATATTTATTAATTTTTTTTTATTATAGATTGAGGACCAAGAAAATATCAACCTTAAAAGAAAAACATGGTAAAACTTTTTTTATATATAAATTGTGGTCAAATTGTTTGGGATTTTTTTTTTGGTCTAAAACACAATTATTATAATTTTATTTAAAAGTAAAACTGTAATAACAACATATAAACACATATACATCCAGAGACTATTCGATGTGAGATAGTCCCGGTCTATCCACGACCAGATTGTTTGGGTTAGGATATGCGAATTTTGACTATTTTTTTTTTGGTGAATATTCACGTCGAAATGATTGGTGGTAAGAGAGTTTTTAAATTTTAAATTAGATGCGTATGAGTTTATGATTTATCTTTTAAGAGATGGATATGGTACCTTTAACGAACATCGATACACCCACTGTTACAAAGAGCTTTTTGTCATGTCAGCCTTCTCAGTACCAAAAAGATAAACATTCCATTCACATACGAATCTCACACCAGCACCACTTATCACCCCGGAGGTAGAGCTTGAATTCATGGGTTTTTTTTCCCATTGTCTGAGATAGTGAGAAGTAAAAATGGGTGTTCGTCGATTGGGAATTTAAGGTAGAGTTGAGAGAGAGAGAGAGAGAGAGAGAGAGAGAGAGAATTGAGAGTTTTTTTTTTGTCTTTTCAATGGAAGTTTATCTGGCGGCAACAATCACTTCTCTGGCATTAATGCTACTCTCTTCAGCGCCACAATGGTATCTACTGTTAAATTTCCCTTGGTTTGTGGTTTGATTTGTGTAGATTATTGCCAAAAGTGTAGCATGTGTTTGAAGATTTAGCTATATCAGAAAAACAACCATTTTGAGATTTTCTGTCTTTTTTCTAGTTTGAATGATAATGCATAATAGATCACATGCCTTAAGTCTTAATCATCTAGCTTGTGGAATGCACTGTTGTCATTTCCTTGTAATTTTTGCAGTTAATAGTAATCTTTATAACTTACTCTTTTCATCTCCATTGTTGTTGGGGTGATCATTGTCATCACCAGGTTCATTATACTTAGAAAGCTAAAATCCAATTAACTCAATCCAGTATAAGTTCTGTAATCCATCTTTCAGTGCATGTTCTGTGATCCATTTTGGTTGGAATCGGTTCAATTCGTCATGTAGTTTATGATTCAGCTGTGTGGCATTAACAGAGACCCTTCTAGTTGGGTTTGAGAATGCTATCATTTTTCATGCCATCATAATAAAGCTTATCCCTCGTGAGTCATGACCCAACAGAAAGGGTCTGACCCATAACAAGAGTCATCAATTTGCATATGTAAGGGTAAGATATTAAGATTCATTCAAGTGTTTCCCTATCTTTGACTTTTATTCTTATTGCCTTACTGTTTTTAACCATCTTATTAAGCGAATAAACGTCTTGACTATCCCTTTTATTTAAAGCAATCCTCATATTATAAATTTTTTGTTCTAGTCTTTGTCTGAGAGAATCAAAGATGGTGAATTATCTTCAAGTATCTTCTTCACCGACAATTATTTCAAAGAAAGACAGCAAGCCTTTGCCGATTGAAACCATTTTCAAGCTGCCTGCCCCAACACCCACTTGGCCTCCAGGTGCTTTCCTCTACTATATGATTATCATTAGCATCATATTCTATCCTCATTTTCTTTTATAAGTTGTTTTTAGTTTATCATTTCTTTCTTGAGTTCTTACTTTTTTGAGTTCTTTCTTTATTTCTTTGAATTATAGGTAAAGGTTTTGCAAGTGGGACTATTGATCTTGGAGGATTACAAGTGTATCAAATATCATCTTTCACTAAAGTTTGGGCTACCAATGAAGGCGGCCCTGACAATCTTGGAGCAACATTTTTTGAACCAGCTTCGATACCAGAAGGATTCTTCATGCTTGGTTCCTATAGCCAGCCCAACAATAGGCCTCTATTTGGATGGTCTCTTGTTGGAAAAGATGTCTCAGGAGGTGCTCTAAAGCAGCCAATTAACTATACTCTTGTTTGGAGTAGCGAGTCTTTGCAAATTAAGCAAGATGGTCCTGGCTATATCTGGCTGCCAACACCACCTGATGGCTACAAAGCCATTGGTCATGTGGTTACAAACTCGCCTGAGAAGCCTTCCCTTGACAAAATCCGATGCGTTCGTTCTGACCTCACCGGTGTTTCTGTAATTGATGCATGGATTTGGGGGCCAGAGAAGGGGATCAATGTATACACCTCAACACCAACTGATAGAGGGACCCAAGCTTTAGGTGTGCCCACTGGTACATTCATAGCCCAAATTAATGGTTCTGCATTACCTCTAGCTTGCTTGAAGAATGTCAAAGCTAACTCAACTGCTATGCCTAATGTTAGCCAATTTCAGGCACTAGTTCAAGCTTATTCTCCATGGATTTACTTTGATCCGAATGAACAATACCTTCCCTCTTCAGTTGGTTGGTTCTTTGAAAATGGGGCACTACTTTATAAAAAAGGCGAAGAGTCAGAACCCGTCTCTATTGAACCAACAGGCTCAAACCTTCCCCAAGGTGGTTCAAATGATGGTGCCTATTGGTTAGATCTCCCGGTTAATGGATCAGCCAAAGACTATGTCAAGAAAGGAGATTTACAAAATGCTGGGGTTTATTTACACATCAAACCTGTGTTTGGAACGACATTCACAGATATTGCCATATGGGTCTTCTACCCTTTTAATGGAGCAGCAAGGGCTATTGTTGAGTTTATTTCTATTTCCTTGGGAAAAATAGGCGAGCATGTTGGCGACTGGGAACATGTGACATTGAGGGTCAGCAATTTCAATGGGGAGCTAAAAAGTGTATATTTTTCACAACACAGTAAAGGGATATGGGTTGATGCTTGGGAGCTTGAGTTCGAAAATGGTAATAAGCCTGTGACATATGCAGCATTGCATGGCCATGCTTTTTTTCCAAAAGTACAAGGAAACAAAGGGATAGGGATAAGGAATGATACTGGCAAAGGCAAGATAGTCATGGACACTGGAGTAAGGTTTCTGGTGGTTGGCGCAGAGTACTTGGGGTCAACGATTGTTGAGCCACCATGGTTAAACTATGCTAGAGAATGGGGTCCAAAAATCAGCTATAACACCGCGGATGAGATCAACAAGGTGGCGAAAGTACTGCCAGGGAAGCTGAAAAAAGCATTTCTGAACTCTGTAAAGAGTCTTCCTAATGAGGTACTAGGTGAACAAGGCCCTACTGGCCCTAAATGGAAAGATAATTGGAGTGGAGATGAAAGAGTATGAATGTTGTTGTATGTAATTGTCATACAATCTAAATCAAAACTAAATTAAACACTTTTGATCGTTGGAACTTGACGATGTTTCCCACATTTTGCACTTGCATATAAGCTATTATAGTTGTGGAGTCAACTTAATTATTCATTAATTTTATGTCATGTTTACGAATAATATTTAGAGTTGGAATTCAACTTTGATATCAAAGGGGCTACGGTGGTGGAGTTTGGAATTCAACTTAATTATATAAATTTTTGAGTTTTTTTACAAAAAAAGAGAAAAAGAAAAAAAAATCTACAAAATTATAACTTTTATGAGTGGTGTTTTAACTTTTAGGATTAAAGTTACAATTTTTTAGGATCAAATTATAATTTTTGAGATACTTGAAATCAATCCTAAATATTAAAATCAATTATTTTAATTCAAGATCAACTATGAAATTCAAAAAAATAGCTTCTTAGATTTATCTAAATTAAAAATATTTTGTAGTCCTTGGAAAAAAAGAATTGAATGTAATCCAAATTGACTCGTGTTGGCGTATCCCCTATTCTGACCGTCTATCTATTTAAAGTTATTTATAATTAATCAAATATTTGTTTCATTTAAAGCTATTAAATCTAAAAAGTCAAGCATATGAATGGCCAAGATCACTTCATATTTTTTTGGTAAGTAGGGGCTCACTCCATAATTTAAAATGATTTTCATATATAACTCAAACTAATGTTTCTATATATACCTTAATGATACAACTTATTTGGCTTTCCATAATTGACCAAAATTAATACCGTTAGGGGTAATATTGAGATTTTTTTTAAAAAAATAGACTTAATAACCAATAAATATGTTTAAATATAGACTTAGTCCCTCATAAGTTTTCTTACCGGACTTATCTTCAAACAAGTCCATCTAAAAAGACGGATCTCCAAATTTTCCAAATTTCAATGTTATCGGTGGACATATTGGCCCACAGCTAAAGGGCTGTCAAAGACAAATGAAGCCACAATTGTTTGTAAAATACAAACTTACCCATGAACTTTGATAATATTTCATTGGGGGCTATGTCTTAAATTTTTTGAAATTCTAAATATACCCCACATGTTTTAAAAATTGCAGTGGGGGCAGCTGCCCCCATTGTAGATTCGGCCCTGCGTACCCTAGACAAGCCCATCTTTCATATTTAGGCTTTGTTGGAAGCATTGACAGCTTTGTGCTTTTTGTGTACCATTCAGCAAGTCCATGCCTAACAACCCAGAAAGCGAAACTTTTGGTTCATCATGGGCCCAGATCATTGGGCTGGGGAGGCCCAAAATCTAAACTTAATTGGGCAAATGGGCTCATGGTGACGAAATAATATTATACAAAACTTAACTATTTTTTGGCGTAAAAAAAACAAAGGTCATTTGAAATGACGAACCAAAAAAAAAAAAAAAAAACCACTTAATAATTTTATGAAGTTAACCTACGCCAAGAATATATTTGTGGTAATTCGTACATTTGAAGGCACTCTAATGGAATTGTTCACTGTTGATAGTGTAATTTATGCAATTGTGTAGTTAAGCTTGGGACACAATTAGGGGGAAATGACTAAAAATTTATTAGGCGTGATGATGAGGATTCACTGGGATGTCCAGTTTAAGCTACTAAGTTCGCAGTGGTTAATAGCCAATCACATAGACAACCATTAATTGAAATCGATATACAAGAAATTTATAGTGGTTCATCAGCTTGGAAGTTTGACTAGTTCACTCTAATATAGCACTTGCTCTTTTGGGGAATAAGATTACAATGCTACAAAGAGTCTATTCACAGTTATTCTCCTCCCTTCCAAAGCAAGGGATCGATCCCTATTTATAGCGTATAAGAGCTTCGTGTAGTCAACGTGATCACTGGATAGTTGTCGTGATCCTTGCGTAACAACAGTGACCCTTTCGTAACAGCAGAAATCTTGCGTAATCAACGTGATCCTCTATGGGTTGTAATGACTCATGTGTCAGGAATCTTTGGTCAAGCTATATTTTCTAGACGTAATGTGACTTTCTGAAATGTTTGAGATATCGTTGTCACAATGTGCTAAAAGAGAAGACTTGAGTTGGGAACCTGAGCTGGAATGTCCGAGCTGTTTTTGGATTGAGCTTAACCTTAGAGAATTTTTGATATCATCAACCATATTTTTGCCCTATATGTTTAATAAGATATACTTGAGGGAACTTGTTTTGCTTCTCTTTCCAAATCAAGCAGTTCTTCCAAGGTAAATTGGTTTAGATTGCAACAAGTTTTCAGGGAAGAGAAGATTCAAGATTTTTTAATTTGTGCCCTCAAAAATTATATTTTTCACATTACATCCTCAATCTATTAAAAGTATTGTAATGTCTAAACTCTGTTAGTTTTCATTTCTTATATTGTCAAAAACCACTCCATTGACATTGATGGAATAAGTAATGAAAATTAACAGAAATGTCGCATTACAACTTTTTTAATACATTAAGGGTACAGTATAAAATATCTCATATTTTACTCTTAACCTTTGAATTCTTAACCTCAAGAAAATAAAACATTCATGAGGAAAATAATACCGTTGAATCAAAAGTCTGTTGATAATTTTATATAGTTAATGCATATAACTTCAAGCTATAGCCGGGTTTGGACAACATAAGTGATTATTTGTCTTACCCACTTTTTAGAGAAATCGATTTTAAAGATTTGAACCCTTAATAGATCGTTTGAATAGATGAACACTTGTTATGTCATTTTAAATTTGACCTCTAATAAATTTGAGTGAACTAATACAATGAGATGAAATCCTCTTCCTTTTGGATGAATTAGTTGGTGGGTCTTTTTGCAGTCTGCCATAAGATTTGTGGATTCGTATTTTGATTCTACGATTCCTAATATAGTAAGGATATTATGAGTGTGTGAATGTGTTAATGACCAAAAAAAGTTGTTATAACATGATCCTAATCCACTACGTATATAATAAACACCCTTAATTTATTTTAATAAGACTTGGTAATTAGTACCAAACTCTTGTTCTTGTAATAAATAAATTTAACCAGCATTGCATTTGTTGTGCCAAGAGCAAATAACAACTAGAAGCAAACTTTGTTAAAGAATATTTTCATAATAATTTATATTATCCTTAGTCATATTATACCATATACAAATAAATTACAAGTTTCTTTGAAGTTTCTGATCTTGTAAAACATAAAAAGAAAGAAAGAAAAATGATATGCTTAATTAAAAAAGTTTATCAAAAAAGTTACTTTCCGAATAAAAAAAGAAGCGTTTATCAAAAAGTTTACCAAATCAATGTTGATAGTTAGATCAACAAGTCCATTTAAAAAAATTAAAAGGTAACACTGATCTAACCATCTATGTTTGTCAAAAACAGAATGTTTGTTTGGGTGCGTTAGCACGAAAATTTGAAAATACTCCCTTTTTTTCCCTCTTGTTTCTCCAATTTCTAAAAGTCTACAATTTATTATATTCAAGTTAAGTAAAAAGAACTAATTAGGCCTAGTCTAGTTGGTCAATTTTGACTCTATCAGTATCAATCGATTGATCATTTCTAAAAACAAGCATTAATCTTCCTTTCTCTCTCATTTTCATTAGGTATACATTGTATACTGCTAGGATAATGCATATAGCATCCAGATTGTAACCTAATTCACCATTATACTCATTTCTCTCTCGATTTTTTTTAAGTCACACACATTACTGTTAGGTGAACACTCAATATACAAATGTATAGTCTTTCATGTGAAATATTCACTTGCATTAGATTTTTTCGATAATAGTTGTGACCAAAGCTATAAGCTTTTCAAGCTCGATTTCTAATAGTGGTATAATTATATACAGATGCCAACAATTCTTGGGCAGCAAAAAAAAACAAAAAAACAAAAAAAGTCTTTTGAAATGACTAACAAAAACCAATCATTAATCTACCCCCACGAATATATTTGCTGTATATGGTATGTCGTGCATTTGAAGGCACTCCTTTATTTGCTCTTAGAATATAAGACCAAATCCCAATCTAATGGATTTGTTCACCACATTTTTGTATTATTTGTTTACTGTTTGAGAAAGCTTGTTTTGGTTTTCTTTCCTAATCAAGCAATTGTTCCACCCACTAAGACCAGTAAGTTGAGAGAATTTTGAAGACGATTTGTCAATTTAATAACAAGTTGATATAAAGGGGAAGGCTAAGGTACCACCGGCAGTACCATACCGAATATTACAATTTTTTAAAGTTAAGTTACAATTTTTTTGATACGTAAGTTATAACTTTAAAGGGTATAATCAATCATGGAAAATTAAAATCGATACCGAGTTCATGATCAATAACGGGTGTCTGTAATTGAAATGGTCTTCCCTCGAACAATTATAATTTCTTTCTTTTAAAGTTATAATTTTACCATAAAAAGTGATAACCTGTGGTATCGGTACCAATTTTTTTTTGGTACAGTAGACTTTTCTTGATGTAAAACTACTGTATATGAGTTAATTGGGGTCATAATCAAGTTAATTGACACGGATCTGATTATATACATCTAAAATTGAATTAATTATGAGTTATATAAATTTTGACACGACATGATTTGCACGTCACACAAAACTGACATGATACAATTCATTGCCATTCTTATCGAAGGCTGTTCAGATCACAAAGTAAGACTGAAAAGTCATGTAAAATTGATGGTCCTGAAATGGATTGATTATGAGTTAAAATGAATTTCAACACAGGACAATTTGCATGTCACACAAATCCGACACGACACAATTCATTGCCATTCCTATCGAAGACAAATCGAATCAAAATATTGCATCATATGCATATGACTTCTGCCTATAATTGAATCTAGAAAAGGTAAATGTTTTAATGATCTTACCCTCTATTAAACTTTTGGGATTTGAACCTAGTTCTTATTGTTTGGACAGATAAACACTTTTGCACTAATTAGTTGGTGGGTCTTTGTTTATGTGATCTTCCCATAAGATTTGTATATTTTTCCCCCGTTTTTGTGATTCACAATATCTTTAGAATACAGATTTTTGGGTGTGTTAATGACCGAAAAAGATGTTCTAACAGGTTTGTAATCTACTTGGTATAAGAAAAAAAAAAGCTTGATTTATTTTTAATGACCGACATATGATATAGGCCCTTCTCGTTGGATCTATTTGCCTTGAGAGGCGCCTCATGATTGTCTCATTTATGGTTGTTATTATTATCCTTATCGGGATTCTGTTATGAGCATATCTGTCAGAATTCAGTTGTCTTCATCCTTCGGATTTGGCCTCTTAATGAGACACTCTGTTATTGCATAGCCGGATGGGCTTCTTATTTGTTCGTTATTACTCAGGCTTGGAACTGTCTATTCCATGGAGATGTCATTTATGGCGCCACGCAGATTTATTGCTCTAACTGATGAGATCACTCGTTGCCCGGTGAGTATTTGAAGCTTCAGGGTTATTAATCCCGGTATTCTATTATAAATGGCAAGTGTACTCGGCATATGCATGTAGTATCATCTATGGTATTCGGGCTCCGTGCTCGCTTGGCGACATACAGTAGATCTCGGCATATCTCCCTCAAGATGCACCCCGCCATAGAGGGGTGTGGGTATTATCTTTTGAGACGTGTATTCTGCATAGCTTTCATCTCCTTCTGGGTATTCAAAGGAAATAAAAGCTGGGGGGCAGTTGATGGAACATTATTTGTCAGGTGGGTCCACCAGCCCCACTCCCAAGGAAGAAGTGCAAATATCACAAGTAGGATCTACTGCAATAAGTACATGGCAGGTAATGAGTGCTTTGGCAGCCTAGTCCATGCTCATTTTCCTGCATTGACGGCTGGATAGTAGGCTAGTCTTGCCTATCTCCTGACATGGTCAGTTGCACAGTAGATAGCTTTGCCTACCACTTTACATCGACTGCTGCACGCTACAGCCTGGTAAGTGACTCTAATTTTTTCTATATATATGGGTGAAGACCCAAAGAAAAAGGAGGCCTCAAGTATGAGCACCTTGGCTCTATACTACACACACACACACCTGTATTATTTTTTCCAATTTATACACTCGTCTATTCAGTGATTGATCGGAATACTGACTTAGGCATTGGAGGGGCCTCCCCTGGCTCAACACCGGGGGTCCCTCTAACATTTTTCTGTCTCGCAGCTCTTGGATTGGGTGATATTCGAAGACTAAGGGCGCATCTCAGCTCAGTTCCTAAATTGTTCAGTTTTTTACCCGAACAAACTACATTCAATTTTGTGTTATACATTATTGGAATGATTGCCGATTACCCAAAAAAGGCTTAGCTGTATTATTGATAGTTATTCTTTAATCCCTTCAAGTTCGGGTCAAATCACTACCAAAAAAAAAAAGAGTTTAACCAATATGTGTGATTTGTTGGTGACTATATGTGTTCTAATTTTTTTTTTTATAACTACGATTTTAAAAAACAAGTGATTAAAATGATATCAGTGATTGGAAAAAAAAAACAGTTTGCGTCAGAGCTGAAACGGCAGGCTGCAGGCATTTTTGTATTACTCCGTGGATCTCACCATCCAATTGACTCATCCCCATGGCAATTGCAACAACGACTTCTTTCTCCCTCTCTCTCTATATATACATATATATATACACACACACGAAAGACAGATAAATCAGCATGCTTTTGATCATTCACATGAAGTGAAGAAGCTATGAGAGATTTTTCACTTGGAATTTGTTCTGTTAGAACGAGAGTTTTTGTGTTCAAGCATAAAAAAGAGAAGATCTTCGAACAGGAGAGAGAAACGTAAGAACTTCATCATTCGTTTTTGTTTACTTCCTCAACTCTTGACTTCAAATAACTTTTCCTTCTGTTTTCTAGCTAGTAATAAAGGACTGATTATACAGATAAAACCCACTAATTTTCTTGTGATATTTTGTTTCCTGTCCTTGTTTTTATTGGGTTGTCTTTCTTTTGTGTGATATTATTCTTGTTTTTGTATGACTAGGCCAAATCAGTTTGATAATTTTAGATTAATTATCTCATATTTGCGTAATAGCAACTTGCAAACTAGTATTCAAGTCTTGTGAATCTCTCTACTTAAACATCGTTAATTGGTTTTGTGTTGAATGCTCTATTATTGCATCGGAATTGAGTGTCAAAAAGTTATGTTATGCCTTGTTCTACATCATGATAATAATGTTTGAGTACTTCATAGTTTGGAACCCTATGGTTTCATGAGGTCATGATATCAAATCTCATTGTCTACGTATAAGACATTCCACAGTGTTTGTGCATGACCAAGTCCCAAGAATCCTGTCACCAGCCACTGATTTCGAAGAAATAGTTAGCGCAAGTTTAGACATGCAGTAACAAAAGAAAAAAAGTCCCAAGAATCCTATTTATGCCTACATCTTGATGACTTGGTGGTATATCTAAACCACGTGGGAGGTATGATGTTCAGAGTCCCGTACTCTAACAATTTAAATTTTTAGTGTGATTGGTAATTTAGTAAAATATGAGAACCATGTTTCGGGAGATTTGGTGATTTCAGTTAATGATAAGAAAAAATTGAAAGTAGCCTTAGAAGTTTCCTTTTTCTATTTTCTGATGAATTTCTTTTTCATGAAAATAGTAGATGAGGAAAGAGAAAAGAAGAGCTCTCTACAAGTCTTAATATAAAAGCTTGGGCTGGCTTCTGCAATGGAATCCATGGAAGAAATGTCTGTTACAAAGGAACGTAGTGTTAAAAGGTCAAACATGCTTCTACATTTGATGTTCTCGAGTTTTTTGCTTATTCTTTTGGCCGTCTTCTCTGTCACCAATCTCTTGGTGATTTAGGATAAAAACAAAGTTGAAAAAGTTTGACCACCGTACGGTATCGAAGTCGGTATCAAATTTATAATTTTTGTGGTTGATGATATAACTTTTAAGGCGTTAGTTTTAATAAAAAAATTACAAAAAAAAAAGTTACAATTTTTCGAAATCATGACTCACGATATAACTTTTGAGACGAAACTACAAACTTTAGGGATCAAATTATAATTTTTTGGGATGTTTAAGATCGATCCTAGCATTTAGGAGCATGGATGATGGTCACGGTATAGACCATTGATTTGGAGAGCTCTGAAACACATCAATCATAGCGTCATAGTGCGGTATCGGATGATAAGACCTAAAGAAAAATGTTAAACATGACCAAAATTTCAAGTTATAGTGCGACGTCTCAAAACCTTATCGAACGAATTGGTGACGATAACTCAGCGACTTGAGATTGACTCGAATATAATTGAGATGACTCGACTAAAATTGTGTGAGACTTAATATTTATACCTATCGTGTAACGGTATCGTTTCAAAAGGCATTGAGTCGGATACGACTTTATATTGGTATCCTCCTAAAGCTTGATCATAAACTTTTCAAAAAATTATAAACTACCCCTATTTCTTATTGGAGGCATAGTGACAAAGACATATTTTTGTGAGAAAATTTTCCAAGGTTTTTAAATCATTACTTGTCAGTGTCAAATAGTGTAAACAGTCGATGAAAAACAGCCCTGCCAGATACAAAAATTGATTTTTTTCAATAAAATTTTGACAAAGTGATGAATCAAATATTTTCTTAATAACTTCTCATCCGTTATATATATCACCTAACATTGTCACGTGACTTGTTAAACCTACATAAAAAAATTTCAATGTTTGATATACGATTTTAACTAATATTTTGTTTTATATTTTGATTTTTATCTATTTCTTTCTAGGGTTTTTTTTTTTAGTATTTTGCTTTTATTCAAGTTTTTATGACATTTGTAGTAGTATACATGTGCAGAAATAGTATAAATGCTCAGATGAATATAGATTACAATATAAAGTATATTAATTAAAAAATTCTTGTTTTTATTTTTTTTAAAAAAATATGTTACCAAATGATAATCTATTGCAGTTAGTGGTTGTTCTAATGACCACTGTTCTTACTATTAGATATTAAAATTGTGAATTCGAACCTTCTAATCCTTCCCTATAATAATATTTGACAAAAAAATGAAAAATTATTTATCTAAAGAACAAACTAAGGAATTTTTTAGGCCGAGTCTTAGTCTTCCCCTCTCCTTGAGAAAGGACATGGTATCGAATTTCCATGGTCAAAAAGTAGCCTCCGCCAATTGGACATACCCTATTTTAAAATTAGAATATTAATGGTGAATTTAGGAAAATACTATATTATTGATTTTTTTTATTTTTTCATACCATATTAAAAAATGAAAAAAAAAACTATAAATGATAATAAATTCTTCTCTTTTTTTCTTCTTACAAGATGTTTAGGTTTACATCAACTACTCTTTTAAGTCTCGAGTTCAGTGATTGGTCACCATGACTTGATCTGAGTTAGATCATGTTTTTAGAAGGATAAGTATGATTAGCACTTAAAGGTGTGAGAAGAAATTAAACTTGAAATTTTTGGGTTCTAGTCTAGAAAGTGATAAACTCTACCAAAAAATAATAAGTGAACCTAAAAAACTTGTGCACCCCAAAAGTTAGTAAGCTATACTCAAAAAGTGGAATAGATACTCCAAAAATTGATAAGTGATATAGTACCCAAAAAAAAAAAAAATCCGTAAGATAGTCAAACCTGAATTTAGATACCAGTTATGTATCAAATTAATTTGGACTCTTCTATAGAGATCTAATTCAATAAAATTATTGAATTGGTACCGATCTTCAACTAATATTAAAACTCACAATTAATTTAATGAATGCATTGAATTAAGTCACTGATTAAGTCCTCAAACTAAGTCTCTATAACATCTCTCATGTTGATATTGGATAAAATAGTTCTTTTTTTTTTATATAAGATATAAAATAGTTCAAAGTTGTGTATTTTGTACTTTGTGTGAATTCATCAAAAAATTGCACTATACTCATACAAAAAAAAAAAGTATTTAGTTGCTTAGGCTCGTAAGTTCGAGTAGAACCGACGGCATATTTCGGGTGCATGAACCGGTCTCTCAACCCATATACTAGTTAAATCAGGACTTGCATTTTGGTGGAGATGCAAATCCATACTAGAGAGACTTTAATACGGTTCATTCAAGCAACTGAAGTTCATCCTACTAACTAAATTAACCATACTTTTGTTGCCTAAGAGACTTAAACTTTTGACCTCACGAAAGTTAAGGACAAGGATAACTATTGGACCAAATTTCAATTCACCCATGAACCATGATCTCCAACATTCTAAAACAAGATGATATTATTACGGATAAATTCCTTGCTGTCTTCACGGTCTAACTGAAACTTGTCATCAATTTATATATGCTTCTCCGGCCACAACCTCGGTTTGTAGTATTCAAAGATCCTCCTATTCATGAGAGGTGAATCATTCTAGGTAACAAAGAGATCGGATCTAAATTCTCTAAAATAAATTTTTAAAATTTTTTATTTAATTTTAAATCAATCATTAAATACTAATAGAGATATACTTAAATACTCAGTTTTATATAAATTCATGTTCCGTGATTTTAATCGATAGAAAATATATTAAATATGGATTGTAATCCCTGCACAATCTACACGCCATCCACCTTTTGAGCATCAAACAACACTACCCTTCTCTCTCTCTCTCTCTGCATTAGGGTAATCTCCAAACCCGATTAAACTTTCGATAAGTACGAGAAAATTGATCATTTCTATATCATTCTCTATGTAATGTATGTGTGCTTAGGCCTGCACATTTATATATGCTTTGCATTAGTTTTTAACACCACTCATGGTTAAACACGATGAATTCTTTATGCTTTTCGACTCTTTCTAGAGCAGGCCGGCACAGACAGAAACATTTGTTTGTGTTGGGTTTCATTTGTTTTTGTGTTTCAACCAGTCCCTTTTTAATGTTAAATTAAAGGGTTTTTTTTTTTGGCCTGAAAAGTAGAACAGTGTGTTCTTGTGCAGAAGATTAATGGAGGGCCAAGGAGGTGGTGGTGGTGGCGGCCAAGTGAGAAGACTTCACATCATTTACCTTCTCAGTCGAAACGGTCGTATTGAGCATCCCCATCTTGTTCGTGTCCACCATCTCTCTCGCAATGGTGTTCGATTGAAAGGTTGGTATATATGTATGTGTGTGTGTGAGAGAGAGAAATGTGTATGTGTGTGTTTTGTGTTTTGTGTGTGATCTTTGGGGCTAATGAGGTTTGGTTTTTTGGCTTAAGATGTGAAGAGATGGCTTTCAGAATTGCGAGGCAAGGACATGCCTGAATCATTTGCCTGGTCATACAAGAGGTACCATACAACATTCACCGATCAAAATTTCGTCTTGTTTCGACCAAAACAGTTAATTATTTTGGTTTAATGAAAATTGAAACAAATCATTCGTTAAATGTCAAAATTTCTTCTATGTTCAACAATCCACATATTTTCAAGTGTTACGAACTATTTTCAACGATGATTCAAAACAAGTTTTTCAATTTTCTGTTAGCTTTCGTACCTTTTCCAAAAATTTTTGAAATATTTCAACACGTTCAATTTTTTGAGTTGAATGAGGCGAAATTTTGATCCAAACATGTACAACATCTAAATTTCAATTTTATATCTTTAGTTTCAAATTTCAAGTACCCCCTCGCTTACCCTTTATGGGTTGATCTATACGATAGGTAGTTATGATGATTTCTCATTGGAAAATCCCTTTTTGAACTTTATATACAAGTTGGTTACCTACGAAACCAAACAAGTTTTGACATGTTTCAAAAATATTTTGACTCGTTTTGAAAATATAATAAAAAAATTAAAAATTATTTTTTTAAAACATTGGCCGAAACATATTAAAGTTTCTTATAGTACCTTGAAACTTTTTCAAACAATTGTGAAAATGTATTGAAATATTATGAAACATCTCGAAACATTATAGAAAAAACCTCAAAATATTAGAATTTTGATTTCATCACTGATTCATTTTGATCTTCTCAGATACGAAAACATTTCAAACGTTTCGAAATGAAATTTTGCCCCCTAGATATACATTAAATTATGCAGTTTTATAATTAGGAATTTTGAGTGTAGGAGGTACAAGACAGGGTATGTATGGCAAGACTTGTTGGATGAAGATCTCATTACTCCAATCTCGGACAATGAATACGTCCTCAAAGGATCCGAAATTCTCTCCACCACCTCTAACAATGGTAACACAATCTAATTTCTTGTTAATCAACCAATTTAATTTTCTTCATTTACTATATATTCCACAGAAACCGTATTAATAAAATTTTCATTCATTTCCGTATCTATAAAACTACACTTTGATCGCTCAACTATAACCCTAACTCCACTTTTCCCCCTTAATCGAGTTTCTCACATTAACCCCTCAATAACTTGATTGAATTCTCGTTGCTCCAAAAGGAGATGTCGAAATGTTTTAGATGAAAAATATCAAAATGTTGAATAAAATAAATGTTTACAATATCTACAATTGGAACAATGTGAGCCAAAAACTATAGTGGGAAGTACAAAGTGAGAAATGAGAGTTGAGGGAACAATGTTAAACTAATGACTATGGTTGGATCTTGCAATGCATGAAAAGTAATAGCCAAAGAGATAATTTGTGCTAAGGGCACATTTTAGTAAGCCTGTCATTCATGTTGGGTGAAATGAACTCGTATCGGATCTTAGAGACTTGTTATATTGGATTCATGTCGTGTATGAATCATGTGTAATTGATATATAAACGAATCGACTCATGTATTTTTTTTGATTGATTTCACTCTTATCCAATTCATTTATTAATCGTGTCGTATCAAATTCACTCGTTTATGAAACAGGTGACTTAAAGAAGACTTAAACTCATTAATTTGGTGTCTTGTTCGTGTCGTGTCATATTTTGACATCCCTATATTTTAGGTTGTTAAAGTGTAATTTCCCCAACTTTATTCTAATTTGAACTTATTTTTGGAATTTAATGCTCCCACACAGCGGACCATTCATACGATGGAAAGAAAACTCAAATGCAAAAAGAGCCACCTCTTGAGGATCATGAGGCCAGACCACACAAACTATCGTCAAAAGACATAAATGGAGAACACCCAGAGGCTCAAATGGAAGTGACAACAAAAACACCATGTGAAATCGAAGAAGATTCACCTTCATACACCTCCGAGACATCGGCATTAACGGACGATTCCATCAAGCTTGAAGATGACAACCTTTTGGACACAGCCAAAAAAGAAATAACAGATGAACAAAGCCACACATTTGAGGATGATTCTTCTTCTTTTTATTCAAATCTCTTGAACGACAAGAACAAGTGCAATGGTGACAAACCGGGAAATATCGGTACACCAGCTTCGTCTAAATCATCGTCGTTCAGGAGTAGGAGGAGCTATTCAGGTGGAGCATCTCACATGTTTAGGAGTTTGATCACCTGTAGAGCTGTGGATACTGATGAGTCGGCCATGGTGATGATCAACAGGAGCAATAAAACTTCTCTGAATATTCCTGCTAATAAGGGGTACAGTAAGATTATAAAGGGAGAGAAGTTGGGAGGATCTGAAAGGATCTTTGGGACTCCATGGAACCAACAGCAGCATAGTCGCAGGTACTTTAAATTCAAAGATATTCCTTGGATTAATCAATCAATAGCATTGCATACTCTTCATATCATTTTTTCAAATTCTCTATAAGCTACACATAAATGTATATGTATATATATATGTGTAGGTGTGTATATGCACCTATAAAATATATGTTTATGTGTATGTGTATGTGTGTGAAAATTATGCTTCGCAGAAATAAACTTCATGTCATCCCTTTTACTATGAGTGTCTCCCATTGCCCCCTCAACTCCTTGAAATAGTCTCATTTTACCACAGTAGTATACCTTTGTTCTTTTTTAACAAATATCGTTAGATATAAAGTAAATAAAATCACATAATTCCAAGGGGAGGGAGGGCAAGTAACAAAATTTCTCATCCAATTTTTAACAAGTCTACAATTGGGATTCAGATATGGATATAGTGAATGATCAAAATTTTGTTTCAAAATGGTCAAAAGGTTTTTGTTTTGAAGGAGATTGAAACGAATCAATGATGGAATCGAAATTATAATATTTCGATGTGTTTCATAATGTTTTGAGGTGTTTTATAATGTTTCAATGCATTTTTAGAATTGTTTCGAAATGTTTCAAGGTATTTCATGATACTCTAGTATATTTCGACCAATATTTTGGAAAAATAATTCTTAAATTTTTTATTTTTTTCATTTTGTTTTCGAAATCGTTCAAAATATTTCCAAAACACGTCAAAATGTTTTCATTTCCTAGGTGACCAAAACAATACAACGAAACAAAATTTTTATCCTTGGTTATAGTCTTAGGGTCAAAGTGCAATTTTTCCTGCATGTACTAATGATAGGAATTGAATGTGGTACCAGGAAAAGCTGTGATGGGGTGGAGGATAAAAGGAAGAATAAGAAGAGTGAATTCAGTAAGGACAAAGCAGTCTCTGCAGTTTACAAGCCTATCAACGGGCCGACTTGCTCGTAAGTACGACAAATTACTAACTAAACAATTCTATTTTTTCTTATTGTTTTACCCTTTTGATATGTATAACGTTGGATGCCATTTTGTTTATTATATGACAGATGATATGTTATAAAAATACCAAAATTATGTCATTTTTCGACATATTTTAGTAATACTGTAGCATGACGACTCTATATGTCATGAAATTGAGTCTCAATGAGATCCAATAATGGATGCTACTTAGATTTATGGTAAATAATACATAAACAAAAAATGAAAGAAATTGTACCTGAGATCCAAGTCTGATTGTAAGACGGCTACACCAATCTTCTCACCCGGAATGTTGAATGAAATAGGTGGCCAGGCAAATTGTCTGGTGTCACTATATGGCAATAGGACTCAACCCCAAGTCAGGTCCCCAGCAGGGAGAGGCGGCAATGGCTTTACAACGCAGGCTATCCGACGATCTTGCACCAACAAAGCTTCTTGTTACATAAAAATTTCAGACCTACTATGAGAATTTTTCTTTTATTTTCTGGTATGGTTAACAATAACCTGGTCATGAATCGTAATCTGAAAGTCCATGCTTTAAGAATAGATCATTATTACAATCCATTCTGAAATTTTCATGTATGCTGATAAAAAATGGTGACCAAAACATACATGCATGATGCAGGCAATGTGGGAAGCAGTTCAGGCCAGAGAAACTGTACACACACATGAAATCATGTAGGGGAATGAAAGTCTTTACCAAGGGTTCAAGTCCTGCTTTTTCTTCTGCCGCAGCTGAGAAGGCACCACGGAAATCAATGGATTCTTCATATCAGGATTCAGTTTCTCGCTATTACTTGACTAATCACTGAATGATAGTCAGCATTTTTTTGAGTAAGATAGTTAGGTGTTGTTTTTTCTTCCAGCATCTTTCTGAGAAATTTTTTAGCATTTTACAGTTTCAGGTGTTCCTCAATGTAAAGTGAAAAAGGTCAGCACGTGAAGATACAACATATAGAAGTTCTCTTTGCTTGCTCTGTTACTCATGGACCCTTACTCTTCCACTATTAGCATATCTACCGACTTTAGATGCGACAGAACAATTCAGATTCATGGTTCTTCAACATACTCCTATAAAAAGTGAAGCTCAACCATCATTAAATGTGGGAAAAAAATATCATCGTAAAAGGGAACAGGACTTACTGGTTTCTACTCTGCTTTTCCCACTTTTCACTTTTCCTTTGCCACATTTACTGCACAATGATCTCAAGAGTATATCGTCTTTAACCTCAGAACTGCATTTCAAAGTACAAATATGAACAAATCTACAAAAAAGTTGAAAATATGAGAGTAAATGCAATGATCAGAAAAATAAAAGAAGGAGAAAAGAAGGAACCAATTTCAAATAGTATATCATACACTTCAATTACAAAAAGAAAACCAAATTAATCTCTCTCCTGTGCGTGTGTGCATGTTTTGATATGAGGTGCATTTTGATGACCAAAACACTAGCCAATGAGGTGCATTTTGATAGAAGCATCATAGGATGGCTTAAAATCCTTTTCTGTAGACTCGCTTTTCTGTAAAGTTCAAACAACAATTGGTAATGATGAAGCACGAGCTTACAATGCCCAATGAGACCAGCCAACTAGCCACACCAAAGGTGAACAACATTCCAAGTAAATTGATCATAAACTACTCTCATTCTCCTACAATATAAATGCATAATTCAAAGATCAAACATAAAATTTAAATAGTGTTACAATGCTTCATACTTTTCTCCGGACAGTTAACAAGCTCTCCTGCTTGTTACATACTGCCTAAGTACAACCTCTGTGTCGGCAGAGTACACACCAATTAAAGAGCCACTGCAGGGTTTGTGGTGATGAAGGAAAAGAGGTTGGTCAAGAGGGCATAGGTTTTGTTATAGTGTAGAGGTTATTAGTTTGAGAAGGGCTCAATTTCTGGTCAAAAACATCACACATTAAAGAGATTTATGGTCTCTCTGTGTCTGTAAAACGTATAAGATGAAAGGCTCTTAACTGAAGCTAGATGATGTGTAAAAAGACCTGGAGCAACCCATTCTCTTTCTTTCATAATTTCTAGTCAAATTCAAGAAGTTTTGGAGGCAAAGATCTAGAATCAGATGGCTGAATGAGGGGGATCTGAACACCAAATTCTTCCACATGACTGCCACCCAAAGAAGAAACCGCAATCAAATCCTTAGACTCAAAAATGAAGATGGTGATTGGCTGGAAGGTGATGAGGATCTTAAGGCTACCGTTTCCAACTATTTCTCAACACTGTTTGCAACTGAGGGGGAAAGAAATTGGATGAGGCTCTGGATGCTGTTGAATGCAAGGTGATTGAAGAGATGAACCAGAGTCTGCTAAGCCCTATTTCGGATCAGGAAGTTTTTGCTGCTGTCATGGACCTTGGTGCACTGAAAGCTCCAGGCCCTGATGGATTCCTAGGGATCTTCTACCATAAATTTTGGCATGTTGTTAAGAAGGAGGTTTTGTGTATGGTGAAGGATTTTTTTGTGAATGGTCTGCTGTTTAGGGATCTAAATTTCACCAAAGTTGTCCTCATCCCCAAAGATCCCAACCCCGAATCTATTTCCCAATGTAGACCTATAGCACTATGTAACTTCTCGTATAAAATCATTTCAAAAGTGCTTGCTAATAGAATGAAGGTTTTTTTGAGCTCTTTGGTCTCTCCTAACCAAGCTGCTTTTGTCCCTAATAGACTTATACAAGACTCCATCGGTATAGCAAATGAGTTATTCCATCATCTAAAGGGGAAGAAAAAGGGATCAACTCCGGAAATAGCACTCAAAATGGACATAAGCAAGGCTTATGATAGGGTTGAATGGGACTTCTTGGAGGCTATAATGCTTAAAATGGGATTCACTCGAAAGTGGGTGGAGTTGATTATACAATGTGTGAGCACGGTTTCTCTTCAGTTTGTGTTGAAAGGAGAACCATCTTGCATGGTAAACCCGAAAAGGGGAATTAGGCAAGAAGACCCCCTCTCCCCATACTTATTTATTCTTGTGGCTAAGGTATTGTCAGCCATAATTTCAAAGGGTGTGGCAAACAGGCGGCTTTATGGGATCAAGATGAAGAGGAGAAGCCCCTCTGTCTCTCACCTCTTCTTTGCTGATGACTCGTTATGCTTTATCAAAGTGAAGCCAGGAGGTCTTGAGGAACTGATGAGATTACTGAATTCCTTCTTTGTTGCATCAGGCCAAAGAGCAAATATTCAGAAATCTGGAATCATCTTCTCCTACAATACTTCTGAAGATCAGAAACTTGCTATTTGCCAACTAACAGGGATGCAGTCCCTCCCTCATTGTGCCAAATATTTGAGAATACCTGTTTTTTGGGGACGGTCCAAAAAGGAGGTTTTTGGCTACTTGATTGAAAGTGTAATCAAAAAACTCCAAGGCTGGAAAAATTCTTGTCTGTTACAAGCTGGAAAAGAGGTCTTAATAAAGGCGGTTATTCAAGCTATTCCTATCTATGCGACGTCTGTGGTGGAATTCCCCAAGAACTTTTGCGAAAAATTGGATAGGCTGGTGAGGGATTTTTTGTGGAGGGAACAAGAAAAATCCAAAGGCATTTGTTGGAAGAAGTGGGACAAGATGATTGAAGCTAAATTGGAAGGAGGGATGGGTTTCAAAGACTTTAGACTTTTTAATCTATCCCTCCTTGCCAAACAATGCTGGAGAATTATCACTCAGCCTGATTCGTTCTGGACAAGTTTATGAAAACAATTTATTTCCCTGAGATGGATTTTATGAAGGCAATAGGCGGCACAAGACCCTCTTGGATCTGGCGAAGTTTGCTTTATGGGAGAGATTTATTGAAAAAAGGCCTCATGTGACAAATCGGTGACGGCAATTGTGTCTCTTTCTAGGAAGATAATTGGGTTCCCCGTCTTCCTAACATGACTATTCACACTGCAAAGCCTCTGAACTCCCCTCTTCTCAAAGTGGTTGATTTCATCACAGCTAACCCAAAGGGCTGGAACTCCGCCAGTCTTGCGGCTGCTGTTTCAAGAGAAGAAAAAGAGGCTATCCCTCTACCATCCAATGGAGGAACCGACAGAAGAATTTGGTGGCCTGACAAGAAGGGATGTCTCTCTGTAAAATCCGGCTACCGAATAGGAATTAATTGCTCACATGTGAAGCAGGTAAGTAGCACTTCGACCCCAGCCCCCTATTCTCTTTGGAAATGCATTTGGAGGATGAAAGCCGTCCATAAGGTAAGGCATTTTTGGTGGAATGCTTGCCAAAACTCCCTCGCCATTTACGAAAACCTTTATAAAAGAAATTGTTCTTCCTCTCCCACCTGCCAAATCTGTTTTTCTTCACTTGAATCTATTGAACATATTATTTTCGAATGTGATTGGACCAAAAGAGTTTGGTTTGGCTTGGGAATTAGTCTCCATTGCGACTCTTCCTCTTTCCAATCAGTGGCACGCAGATCTTCAACCCTTCTTCAGCTGAAGGGGACTGGTCCTGAAGGGCTTGTTGCCTTTGGGAGATTTGTTATTACAGGATGGCTTATCTTGAAGGCCAAAAACAATTTTTTGTTTAACGGAGAGGATGTCAATGCCCTTGCTACGGTCATCAAGATTCAGGGGATGTGGAATGACCAAGTTCTTAAAGGGAACTTGAATGAAGCCAAACAACAAGCTGAAAACAATCTGGAGTAGCAGGCACCAAGCGGGGAAGAGGTGGAGTTTCAAAGACAGGTTGATACAGTTTATATAAACTGTGATGGTGCCTTTATCTCGAAGACTGGCCATGTTGCATGTGGAGTTGTTGCATGGAAGGACAGTGATTCAATTGTGGCAAGCAATGCAAAGTCTTTCACAGCTGACTCAAGCCTGCTAGCGGAAACGGAGGCAGTCAGACAGGCATGTCTGTTAGCGGTGGCCCAACTCTTCAATCATGCTATCATCCTGAATGACTGTCTCAATATCATTAAGCTCAGCTCCACCGAAGATGCTCCACCATGGGAACTCAATGTAATTATCAATGACATTAAACATTTAGCTAGGACACTTAATCTTAACTTTTTACACAAGCCTAGAGGCCTTAACAAGGCTGCTCACTGGGTGGCGGCCATGATGTTAAAGAATTCTCTCCCCGCGGATTGGATTGATGCCCCACCCCCCGAGTTAAAGCCTTCCCTTTTGAATGATTGTAACCAGAATTTTCCAACTTAATGTTGATTGTTCAAAAAAAAAAAAAAGAAATTTTCAATTCCTAATTCTGTTTTACTAAAACAGGAAAACTAAAGAGAAATCGTCTTTCATTTAGCTTTTAATATCTGCAACAAACAGTTATAATGCTACCAATTCTTAGAAATTCCTCATCAACCAAGTTTTCTGGTAAAGAAAAAAGAACAATATGCATCCAAAACACAACCCAATACGTATAGAGCACTAAAAAATATAAACAGTGATACAGATCAAATCTGATTAAACACAGATTTTTGTATAGTCTAGAACTTACAGAAGAACTGGAAGTCTCCTCAAATATGTACCGTACCGGCCGAACAACACTCTCAGTCACTGGACTCCGATCCCAACTTTTTCGCTTCCAATCCAAACTCAAATATCTCCTCAATTCTTCGTTCACCTTAGGTTTTGTTTCCATTTTCTTCAGCTCCGTCTTGGGCTTCCAGCACGTATTTGCAGCGAATCGATCGAAATCAAACCATTCCAACGCACGGCCGCTTCTCCGGCATCGGGGAAGCCCGTGTTTTGATGGAAGGCGATACATTAAGCCAGATTATTTATAATTGAGAGGGAATAGATTAATTCAAAATTTGGTTTAAAAATTTAATTGATATGGATGATATAGTTTAAAAGTTATTTATGTGATTTTATACTAATTAGCAATGTAGGGTTGTTGATAAAGAGCATAACGGCCCTGACCCACTTTCGACATTCCCCATCCATTCTGATGCACAGATTCTACTTCTACCAGCCCTAACTCAGCTGAGAGCTTTAAAAATAAATTTATATCTTTCGGGGGCAAAATATTATTTGCCCTAAAATAAGCTATCAATCTGGGCGATACCAAATTAATAAAAACAGGGCAATACCGAATGACAGCCACAATAGAATGAGGTCGAAAATGGTGGTTAACATTTCAATACCATGCCAAAAATAATTTATAACTCACGAATTAGTTCATTTGCAACCATTAATCGTGAAAATAACAAAATAAAGTGAAATAAAAAAGAATAAGAAAATTCCACGCCCATCTCAGTGTAGAGAAGAAGAAAATTTGGTACAATAGTCGATACAAAAAACCTAAGCACCCCATTAGAGTTGACATTATCGCCTTACATC
>CM042191.1:5103914-5132237 GCA_023539305.1 Ilex asprella
AAAAATTCTTACACAATTGTCAAAATTCAAAAAAATTGGCTTAAAAATATTCATATCAATTCTTCTTTTAAAATGACTCAAAATATATCGGCGACCATACCTTTCATATTAATAGAACTATTGTAAAAATATATAAAAACTCTTCAAAACAACACTATATATATAAATGCCTCCACGAAAAAAAATACTAACATAACCCACTAAAATTTTCAATCTTTAAGTAATAAACAATTTTTTTTTCATTTATAAAATTAATGAATTTATCACCTCTCGCACCACTAAATCCAATAACAAAATATAATTATAAACTCAATCACTATATTTTCAATCCACTCTATCCCCATATAATAAATATCTCTAGCAAAAAAAAAAAATACTAATGAAACACAATTAAATTCACAATCTTTAAGAGATAAATAAAATCAACTAAAGCTTACTCATTTATAAAACTCACGAATTTATCACCATTGTCATCATTCAACCCCAAAAGGACACAATAAAATTATAAATTTAATTACCAAATGTCCAATCCTTCACATATTTATATATAAACATAGAAAAGACACAATAAAAATATACACAAAAACACATTGTCACACATTTATTTTTTTAGCTACCAACAAACTTTCCTAACCAACAAATGTTTTTATTAGAAATATAATAATTCAAGTTTCTAAGATAAAATATTTTTTAATTAAGATTTAATTAAAAAATATGGTAAACTATTGATTTTTCCTGTGTTTTGACAATATTATGCACATACCTCCTGATATTTTTATAAATAACACTGAGATCCCTGAAGTTTAAAATTTATTACACAAAGACCCTCTATGTCTCTCTTCTGTCAATGTTCCTAATGGAAAGTGATGATTTCATTCTAAAAAAAAATATTATTTTTATAATTGTCTTTCTCCAACTTTAGTACTCAAAAAAATTAATAAAATGAACCAAGATTTGATTTAGTGCCTAAAAAATTGATGTACTTTAGAATCCCAAAAAATTAATTAAATAAATTTTAATATTAATTTGATAACAGTAAAAATTAATTTTATATTAATTCAACAAAGTTGAATATAAATTGGACAAAATTAAATGTCAATTTTTGATAAAATTATATATTAATTTATAATTTAGGGTTCAATTCATATTGAATATTATTTGGTATTGATTAAACCAACATGAAATTGACTTTAAATTATAATTTTTTTGTTGTATATAAATTTAAAATTTTGTATTTTAACCCATAAAATTTAAATATAAATTTTTTCATAGCATAACGTCTTCCCTCTTACTATATTATTTGATAATTTTTTTTGTCAAGATTTGACTACACATACTTAATTAAACCAATTGTTTACCTCCATTTTTTTTAAGAGAATTACTCATATCTACTTGCTAAACTCACAAAAATATTTGCTTCACATGAAAATACGTGAAAGTAAATTAAAAAGTTAATACAAAATTTTGAAAAATTTATAGTTTGAAAAAATTTAGTACCAAAATTATAACAAATAGAGCAAACATTAAAAAAATTATAAAAAAAATCTATATAAAAATCATTTTCAATGAGAATTTTAGAGGAATTTAGGTCCTAAATCAATAAGATCTAATTTCATGCAAAGATGTGAAACTCAAATAAAAAAGTCGTCAAATCATAAAAAATATGTGTTATTTTTCATTTACATTAAGTGTTATTTACAAATGAAGAAGTAAATGGCAAAATACATGTCATTAGATATATAAAACTTTTGAATTAATTTCATGGAATAAATAATTGTATAACATGTAGTTTCATATGTTTTATGAAAAAAAATAAGTTAATAATATAAGAGAGAGAAAGAGAGTATAAAGATAGATATAGATAGAGTTATATAAGAGATAGGAGTCTTAACAAAAGTTGGAATGAGAACCGCTAAATCAATAATTGTCAAGCGATTTAAGCCGCGAAAAGTTAAAGATAAAGAAATTTAGTTACTTTATTATATAGATATACATAGAGAGAGAGGGGAGATGGGATAATGTGTTTAAAACGTTTAAGAGATAAGAGAGAGAGAGAGAGAGTTATATAAGAGATAAGAGTGTTAGAGTTAAGTTCAATTACGATCGTCGGATCAACAATTTTAAAATGATCTGAACCGTCTTTTATGTTGGGATTAAGTTGTCCGTTGGATGTGTTTATGTTTTGTCTCAAAACGATCTGGACCTCTCTTTGTCTTCAAAATTCAAACTCAGCTCTACTTTATTATATAGATTTTATTGTTAGACTAAGGAAGATAGATGAGAAATTCATCAACTCATATAAATCGACAAAAGACAATACATTTGCTATTTAATATACTTCCTTGTACTTTTAAAAAAATAATTATATATGTAGTTGTCTCTAATTCATGCTTTGTAAATTAATGGCTCGAAACATAGTAACACATTAATAGATATAGCAAATGATAAAATGTGCTACCTAAAAGTGTTTATGCCTTTTAAAAACATCAATTTCTTAACAAGATTAAAAGAAATTGTTTGGAAATATCTTTTAGAATTGATCAATTATAGACGATTATTGGAATTTAAAATATAATCGTCGTGTTTTTACTTAATATACGACTGAGTTAAAATGTGTAATAAAAATATTATTATTTTTGTTTGTTCATATTAAATTAATTTGTTTTAATTTTTATTCAGTAATTAAGTCTTTGATGTTAACATATTTCTCATGTTGAACTAAGGAATTTTTTGTGTGAAATATGCACCAAATTTAGTCATTATTAATGAAGATGCGGATTTTTTTTTCATACAAGCTGATTATATTTTTTATTCATGATTTTGCCCCCATTAGGATAGAATTCTTGCTCTGCTCATAGTTTGAGTGTTCTTTAAACCACTATTTTGTGATCGAGTGAACCTGACACGATATAATTAATAAACGAATTGAGTATAAGAGAAATCAATCAGAAAAAATACACAACACGACCCATTTTCAATTCTTCTACGACACAAATCCGATATGACACGAATAAATGAATTTGAAATAAATGAAATATTTTTTGACACTAATCACTAAAACCCGACACAAACTCATCTCAACCGACACGGTTAATAAGATAAGCTTCGTGTTCGGTACATTCACACACTGACCCATTGGCCCAAACAAATTTTAGGGGAACTTTGAGTTTCATCTCTCTCTCTGTCTCTCTCTCTCTCACTCACAGACACACACATATGAGGGTGCTGATTGCAGGATTTGAGCGGTTAGAGAATATTGAGCACATGCATTACTACACAGCCCTAAAGGGAATCCAAAGTTTGATTTTTGTTGGCCTTTGTTTAAATTTCCTTTGTGTAATGCTTTTACTTTTGCCTATTACATAAAAGCTCTACTGGAAACAGAACTGATTCCACTGCTTTTATCCACACATTACCTCCCCCAACTAACTTGATGAAGAAGACTTCTTCTGTTCTTGACTGTTTGTTAGCCCTAAAGTCATAATAGGTTTGCTTATATTAATTAGATCTGTGAGGTCAAGCATCATCAACAAAACCCGTCAAGATAGTTCAGATGATAGAAAAACAGTGGATAATATCAACAGTGTTCGAAGCTCAAATCTGACAAAAGAAGTATTATAATGAGTCTTGCAGGCATGCTTTAACGGTGATTTTATATTGAAAATGTTTGATATGATATGAGTGTAACTTGTAAGTAGCAGATTTTTAGGGTGTTTACAAATGGGTAGTGCTATGGGAATTCTTCACTGATTTGCCACTAATGACCATTAAATTGGTTGAAAAAGAGCACAATAATTATATACATGCATATCATTTTACTAAAGCAATTTGTTAACCCAATCTATTATTGCCGTTCAATTAGTAGCTCTACTACAACAATATGAAGAAAAAACAATCAACATTTGAAAAACGACTAATGACACTTTGCACCTTGAAAGATTTTTACATTCTTAGTTCACACCCTTAAAAAAAGTAAACTTCTCCTACTGCACCTTCAATCAGATGAAAAGGTAGCAATGCAATCCATTTCAAAAATTGAGCACAAAATTTTCGTTGGAAACACTTAAAATTAAGTATTATATAAATAATTATGTATCCATATATAGAATAATATGCAAATACAACAATTGATTTTGGACTACATTGCCACAAACACACTCATTGTAGGTGTAATGTGAGAGTTTTATGCCTTGTTTAGTTTACATCTCAAAAACTGTTTTTGAAATAAAAAACTAATTTTTGGAAAAAAAATTGTTTGGTTAATTGTTTTTTGTTTTTATTTTTTTGAAAACTAAAAATAAAAATTGAGTACATTTAGAGAACAAGTGATGTCGGACAAAATAACGATGATTCTGCAAGCTAGTTTCAACAGATAATTCACAGTGAAGAACACAAGAGAATCGCCCAAAAAACTAACTAAGCAACCACAATTTTTATAAAATCAGAATAATAAGAGTTTTTCATAAAACACATGAAAACATGATTTAAATACTAAATAATAAGCTGGAAATCCTAATTACACAAAGAATAATTAAATTACGAAAAAATTCAAATAAATTCAAAACTGGAAAAACTTCGGAAGGCTCAAACACATGTTTTCAGGCCTTTTTTGGGCTTTTAACGGCATCCATCACGACCTAAGGCCATAAGTCTTGTAGGGCTTGTCGTAAGTTTCAACTCGATTAATTATGAGCCCCGTAATTCCAAACGGATAAAAAATTATGGCCAAAACAGTGTCAACCCTTCTTAGACTTGGGTCTGCCATCTTTGTGCTGATCTGCTAACACAAGATATCTCAGCACCATCAACATGTCATCTGATAACTCAGTATCATCCGACTCGAATACTTCTGCATCAACAAATTAGATATGTTTTGTGTGTTTTTGGAAACAATCTTTCTAGAATTTAAAAAACACCACCACCAACAACAACCTTCCACCACCACCACCACATTTCTGTTTTTCATTATTTTCTGGATTACTATCCAAACAAATTTTAATGTTTTCTATGTCACAGAACTATTTTTGGAATCATATAACTAAACAAGTTCAACGACATAAAAAACACTAAAAACAATTTTTTTAAACTCTTCAAAAAAATAGTTTTCCAATAATATTTTTTAGAGATACAAACTAAATAGGGCCTTAATCTTCTAAGGGTAAATTAAAATTTTGAGAATCTTTCAGGGTACTAAATGTCATTCACCCTTTGAAAAATTAAGACAGCTACTCTTACAATATGGATGAGAATATGAATTGCATTGACAAGAATGGATCTAAGCCACTTGATGTCTTTTTTTTTTTCCTGCTTTATTCTTGATTCTCATGAAATAGTACTTTCTCAACAAGCTCTGACCTCTACTATCCTTGCCCACTCCCATGCTTGTAGCTTTTGATGTCAACCTAAATATGCCTCTCTTTTTAATAATTTTCTCATAAAAATTTGGACCACAGAAAGCTAACAACTAAAAGGGTACCAAAAAATGCTTGTCAAGGAAGTGTAGAGAACCATTAGATCATCATCTAATGGTGGTCAATGAATTCCCTTTTTTTCCCTTCACACCCCTCTAGAAATATATATTTTTACAAAATTTTCAGATAAATTTATGTGAAAGAACAAAAATGAAGCTTTTATAAAAGCAAACAGAAAATAGTTTGATAAAGATGAAGAAAAAAAAAGCAAAGTGGAAAAGAAAAAGCATATTATGAGATGCTCTCTCTTTCCCCAATTCCCAGAACCATTAAGTTTAGCTTTATTGGAGTGCAAATTGCAAAATTGTAAAATGGCATAGCTGCTTAAAGGAAACCTTTGGCTAGAAAGATTATATTCTTTGGAACAATTCAATTAATTTCTACAAAATTTGATAAATCATTTATAGCAGAACAAAAAAAAAACACAAATTAATGCATTGATGTGTATTACTTTTTTTAAGTACTGTTATTTAAAATATTATTTTGTAAAAACAGAAAAAAAAAAATGAGGAAGAAATCTAGATACAAAACAAGCAAAATTGGAAAACAACCATTATTATATTTGGAAAAAAAAAACTTGAGAAAGCATCTTCAAAGTTTTAGTCATGCATTCATATGAAGTTTTCACAGATAATTATGTGTATTCAAAATTTACGTTTGTCATAATACATATCAATGAGTTGCGCAAATGGGACAATTCTTCCTTGACTAATGTTATTGAAATTTAAAAGCCTCATCTAATTTATTGAGTTCTATCAAGAGACAGAGTACCAAGGAAAAATATCAACACGAGTAATGTTACTAGAATATCATTTCTTGATATAATGATGTGTCAAGTGATGGAGTCTTAACGAAGAAATTTTAGAGTTATAGTCATAATAATACTATTAAATCACGTTATTGTCACATGATTAGATCAAATATAAGTTAGATCATTTTTTAGATAATTGTAACATAACTCAACACAAAAAAAACAAGGGTCCGATTTTCGATGCAAGTAAATCCAAAAATCAAAGCTAACAATTCAGAGTGATATTGATAGCCATGGACCCAAATGATACACTAAGTTCTGGGGAACATAATAAGGACTTGGGAGGTTAGGACATTGTTTATTTTGTCATCATAAGCTACTGATGATGAGTAAATTAGTTATTCGAAAGAACATTCTTTTACATCAAATTAAAGACCCCATCTTAAGACAACAAAAAGATAAAGTAGGAAATAAAGATAGTAAACAAAGCAATTCACAAAGCAAAAGCTCCCTGTCTTCATGTCTTCGTGCCTTGGCGCCTTTGTCCACTGCCCACACCTTCACCTAAACAATGGACATATCTCCATATTTTCCCCTCTCCCTCTCCCTCTCCCTCTCCCTCTCATACAAACAAGATAGAAACTTGATAAGATAACGGACAAAAAAATGACAAAACACATTAACACGAGATAAATAAGTTGAAATATAATTAAAAGTAAAAAATAAAATTTAAATTTCTTATTTGTTTTTTAAAATTTTACGAGTTGTTTTAGAAGTAAACCGTTTTACTAATCCAAATATGCAGCTCTAGAAGCACTAAGGGTATGTTTGATATGTTTTTTGAGATGAGTTTGAATTGGTTTGTCTAAACTCGGGTTTGACTAAAAAATGGAATTCAACATTCAATGTTGTTCATACTCATGTTTGATATGCGCAGAGATATATGATTATTATGATAATATATTATATATAAATGACTATTTTATCTCTTAACTAATTTATTTCAAACATGGATGTAGGTATATAAGGATATAAATATCATTTAAGATTAATGCTACACTGACAAAATTTTGGGACCAAATTTAGAGCTCAAATGACATGGCAGTTGAGTTGAGCTTCTGTATTTGGTATCATATCATTTGGGTCCCAATAAAAACTTCAAATGATATGCTGACACATCTTTTGGGCTTTAAATTTGGTACCAAAATTTGGTCAATGTAATATTACTCATCATTTAAATATAAAACCTCAAACCCACATATAAAACCCATCATCCCATAGGTTTCATGAAACCCATGAACTTGGGTATCATGACTGGGCCATGACAAGACCAGATTTCAAATTTTAAGTTTAATATTTAGTTATTAAACATAGATTTAAGAAAATTTAGTCCTAACCCATATTTCCAAATCCCCCAAACTCCCATACCGATATCTCAATTCTTCAACTTCTACCCCGCTCGCTTTTCAACCTTATGTTCCAACTGCACATGCAATAGCACTTCCATCTGCTGAGTCATGTCGATCTGCTTTTACATAGTTTATCAGTAAAGAAAAATTGAATGAAAAATAAGACTTACGGCACAAAAATGACACAATTAAACGATATCTCTATCTAATCTAATCTTGACTTGATTAGGAAATAAGCATGAACATTAGAAGTTTGGAACAACCTTGACCTTCGTACTTGTGCCTTACACATCAGAACCAAGGATGGACTCCAAATCTCCAATCCTTCTTCATATGGAGAAAAAGCAAAAGTAGTTAAGACAAGTGTGCTTCATCTTTACCTTTATCTTTCTGCTGCTTTTTCTCTCTCCCCAAACAGTGACTTTAGATCTTTTTTTCTGTCTTATATCCAAACCCATTCACCCAAAGTCCCACTAAAACCATCACTACCTCTTTTTTGTTTGTCTTCTTCTCTCTCTCTATAAAACCCTAATCACACAGACAGAGACAAACCCACAATTCACCACCAAAATCCCACTAAAACCCTCACCACCTCTCTTTCTGTCTTCTTCTCTCTCTATAAAACCCTCCACACCACTGACAGAGACAAACCCACAATTCACCACCACCCTCCTCCGCCATGGAAATACTATCCCAAATGTGGTCTCTCTTAGGCCTCCTCACAGTTATCCAAAACATCTTACCCACACAGCTTCTCTCTCTCCTACACTCCTTCTACGAGTCCCTCCAAGACTTCCTCAGCCCTTACTCCTACTTCGAAATCCCAGAATTTAACGGCTACTGTGGGGTTGACATCAACGACCTCTACCGCCATGTCCACCTCTACCTCAACTCCGTCAACCCCGCCACCACCTGCAGCCGCCTCACTCTCTCCCGCTCCAAGTCCTCCAACCGCATTTCCTTCACTGTCGCGCCGAACCATACCGTCCACGACACGTTCTCCGGCCACTGCCTGTCGTGGACCCACCACGCCGAGACCGTCCAAGACTCCCTCGATGAAAAACGTAGCTTCACTCTAAAACTCCCCAAGCGCCACCGCCTCACCCTCCTCTCACCCTATCTCCAACACGTCACAGCCCGAGCGGAAGAATTTGAGAGGGTGTCCAGAGAGCGTAGACTCTTTACCAACAACGGACACGGCTCGTACGAGTCCGGTTGGTCCTCTGTTCCGTTCCGACACCATTCCACGTTCGATACTCTAGCTCTCGAGCCAGAATTGAAGAAACAACTCATGGATGATCTCACTGCATTTTCTGAAGGAAAAGAGTTCTACCACAAGATTGGACGAGCATGGAAGCGTGGGTATTTATTATATGGCCCTCCTGGTTCAGGAAAATCAAGTCTCATCGCTGCCATGGCCAATTATCTCTGCTACGACGTTTACGATCTTGAGCTGAGCAAAGTTTCAGACAATTCTGAACTGAGAGCTCTCTTGATTCAGACTACTAATCGCTCAATCATAGTCATTGAAGATATTGACTGCTCTGTTGATCTGACCGGTGACAGAGTAACAAAGATGAGAAAACCATCGCCGGAAAGTCACAAGAAGGGTCGCCGCCGGAGGGTTATGGACGCCGGAGAAGACAACGGGAGGGTGACATTGTCGGGGCTCTTGAACTTCACCGATGGGCTATGGTCTTGTTGTGGGGAGGAGAGGATCGTAGTGTTCACTACAAACCATAGGGACACTGTCGACCCGGCGCTTGTTAGATGTGGGCGCATGGACGTGCACGTTAGCCTAGACACGTGCGGTATGCATGCGTTCAAGTCACTTGTGAAGAACTACTTGGGTGTGGACTCGCACGTGCTGTACGACGTGGTGGAGAGCTGTATGAGGGCAGGTGGGGCCCTCACGCCAGCTCACGTTGGGGAGATCTTGCTGAGGAATAGGAAAGATGCTGACGTGGCCGTTAAAGCCGTCGTGTCAGCAATGCAGGCCAAAATTTTAGGTACCGACATGGATGTCGGAGATGGTGGGAAGGATTACGATGATGGGACGAGGACGCCGGAGAGTATGGAGAGGAGGTTAGTTGAGTCACCGGAGAATTGGGAGGGGTCGCCGGAGAAATTTGGAGGGAAGAAGAGGAGAGAGGGGTGTAGTTGGGAGAGGAAGGTTAAGTTGTTTGTTAGGCTCAAGTCTTTGACCAAATCGGATTCTGGAAGAAAGGGTGTGTAACTTGTAACTGAATCTTTGGTGACTGTAGTCTAAGGGTTGTTTTTAAATTGTTAATTTGTGAGTAGATGTAATTTCTAATGCTAATTAATTAATCTTGACAATGAAAGTTTTGGATTAATCTCAATACAAAACTCAAGTGATAACAAAGACGAGTTGTAATTATAAACTTCTTGAGTATGAATGTTGACAATTTTTTGGGGTTAGATTATGATGAATATTTATCATAAATGCCTAAATTTTGGCGTGGATAACTTGTCTTTCACTTGACTAGAGAAGGAATTAGTTAATGTACGCGTTAGTTAACTAAACACTCTTGACTATTGAATAATAAAAAAAAAAATTTGTATTACTCAAATAAATTAAACAATTTGAATCTTTTCTAATATTTTTGTTTATAAGTGATAGATAATCAGCCATAAATTTATATGAACTTGTTTAGAATATCACTAGGATAATCAATGTTTCAAGGAACGGTGCAATGTGAATGATTTTGAGAGCGATATTAATAATCGTTGAATGAGTCTATTTGAAACTGTCAAATAAACTTATTAAAATTTATTTTATTTTATATTATAAATTTTAGCCCATTTTAATTATAGATGATTATTGTTACTTCCATATACGATTGTCACTAATTATTGGGATTCCCTAGTGTCTCTATGTTCATAATTCTTGAGAATATGATTGTGTATGTGTTAACTCACGTATTTTGAAGTGAAATTAAATGTCTTTATTTACAATTGTTAATGGATATTATAAATTTTTTATATATAGTTGAATCAGTTATAATTATATTCCTATGTAGTCAAATTTGTATTTTGTTGAATGTGTTGTTTTAATTTAGTTAGTATCATGTTTAGTGGAGTTTGTTTTAAAAAATCAGGATTAAGAATATAACAATGTTATTGTGACTTAATTTACTGATATAATTTGTTCACTTAATTCATTACGATCTTTGGATTGACTATGAGCTACATCAAATATTGAAACTTAGTGTTGATCAAATAGTTTCACTAAAAATCACATCATTATGTCAACAAATTAAGTCATATTTTTAGGTCCAATAATGACATGATGTTACCGTTACATCCAATATTTTTTTGAGAAGAGGAGGAGAAAAAAAAAAGAAAAAGAGAGTATTGCAGCAACACGTCGCCTGAGAGATTCGAACTCTCGCGGGGAAACCCCATGTACTTAGCAGGCACACGCCTTAACCACTCGGCCAAAGCGACGATGTTTACAATGTTACTAAATTTTATATAAATTATAAATTAGAGTGGATTTGTTGTGATTTTTCCCATCCACCCGAAAGCATCCACGGGAAAGAAATCTGACACAAATAGCTACCACCATGGAACGTCAGACATTCGAAGGCCACAAGAGCGTCTTTCTCCTTTCCTCCTCCCTTAGCACCACCACCTTCAGCTGTCCTCTCCACCAACTTTCGCGTGTTATAAAACTAAACTTATGTGATGCATAAATTAATTGTAACTAAACTTCATTATTTATAAAATTCAATACGATATATAATTAGAAAATATAGTCTCTAGTATAAGAAGCCTTACTATGCCCATTATGGTATAAAGGAGACTTTGCATGTAATTTTTTTTTTTTTTTGCTATTTAACAAGTTGGTCAGGGACAACCACATATAATAACCCCTTCAAGATGTTATCTTAAAGTTTTCACCCACCGTAGAATATTCGGTTTGAGTTATAGCTACTGATAAAAAATGATTGAATCCATCACCACAATATAAACTGGACATTCAACTTCTCAAATAATATCTGATTCACACATATTACTACCGCAAGTGGGTTCGAAACCCTGACGACTGGAAGAGGGTGAAATACTGAAAGCCAACTTGGTTACCTCAATGGTACTCTACAAGCAATTTTTTTCGTTCATTTCTCCACATCGTCTTCTTTCTCGTCATTTTTACTTTGCTTCAATTCCAACCTAGCAACATGGCCATGGAGATTCCTGGGAGATGTTATTGAAGGTGTTCTTGTTTTTGTTCTAGTCCAAGCTCTCCTTTATCTCATTGTATATCAATCATCCCACATCTCAAACACCCCAAGGAGGTCTTTCAGTTAAAAAACCAGCTCACTTGGTTAGCAGTCTTCCAATCGCTGCCACCTCCGACTCCCAAGGACTTGAAGTCGGCCACCCAACAACAGTACTTATATACCCATAATCATCTGATGCTACTTAAATTTGACTTAATGCATCACAACTTCCAGTCACGAAAACAGTCTTTTTGCACACGGCATAAAATTATATACATTTGACTCTTCTGGCAAACTAAATGTCATTTACCTAGTAGAGAAGTGCATAATAATATGCAGTTGTAATCTTAGAGATTCTTTTGTAAACGAATGGATTCAGAAATTGCAATTATGTAGTTTGGTCATATACAAGCTAGTGTCTGTGAAGACAAAGTGTAGCATTTGTTAATAGCATTCTCATTTCTTTGCTTTTCTTTTTGTCCACTTGTGTGTGTGTTTGTGCCTAAAAAATTGAGAACAAACTGTCAAAATATCAACAGGTGCACATCTGCTCTGCATTAGCAAGTAACGCGTCCAAGGACCTGAAAGAAAATGCAAACGAAATCATCACTCTTCTCACTTAAAAAAATGAACACAACTGCACGAAAAAATGGAGAAAAAAAAAACGCAAAAGAGAAAGTTAGAAACTTAGGATAACAGGAGTATTTTTTAGATCTTTATCATTAAACATGAGCCACAAATTACAAGAGGTCTGTTAATGTCAGTCTTCTTACACTTAAAGTAGCACACACACACACACACAAAAAAAAAGCAGGCATTGTAAGAAGTATCATAAAGTGCAGAAACATTAACGACAACAGATTTCTGGCAAAATTTTAGGGTTCAATGGCAATCTTAGAGAAACATCATGTTTTCCTAGAAACTTCAAAAAGCAATTCCACCAGAACTCTCAATTCAGGTAGCAAGTCGCACTAATCTCTAGGGATCTAAGACACCTATCTAAGGATATTGCATTATTCTAACAATATAATCTCCATATAATAAATTCGAATACTACCTGTAATTACAATTTTTGACAGCAATTCTTAAATTAGGACTCTTTCTATTTAAAGATAATTTGAGGATGACCAAACATTGCTAGCCAAGAGGGCATATTGGAAAAATGGACATACTCAATATTTTGTCATCCCAAATATTTGTACATTCTGTGATCATAATGTTAGACCCTGTGATCCACACTCATAAGGCAAAACTCAACTCAATCACTTAGTACTGCAGTTCTACATATAGTGGAGAACAAGGCAGGAATTTCAATTTTAAGCATGGAATAAGAACGCAAAGCAGAGATTATCTTAGAACAGCTAAATGTTAAACTAAGAACGTACAGAATTTTAGAGAGCTGACGAGCCCTAGCCGCCTATGTGTATCATTGGCCTATTTGGTGTCTTTGCAATGTCAAACATTCCAGCATGAGCAGCCTTCTTCCTCTTGACCTGAAGCAAACAAAAATTTAGAAGTCATAAATCTCGCCTCATTTGCAAGAAAATGATACAAGGTAAGCAAGTAGATGAAAGTATTTATAATCATTGTGCTGGGATGACATCATTGTCCGTTCAATTTCCGAGACATCATTGTCTGTCCATTGGTCATACGACCCAATAATAGGCGATGCTTTAAGTTTAACCATCCAAGATATAACAAAGTTGATGGCATGCAACAAACTAAATGGACAAGAAGCCTCAACATTTTCAACATATAAGGTGTTTGCATCCTAGGTCACCACAAGAAATAGGAAAGACATACTGCTGCCCCAATAATTTCCTTGAGTTCATCATCATCGACACCATGACGAAGGGGATCCCTCAAGCTAACCTGCAAGAAATAAAATTCAATAAGATTCAACGATGACAGGAAGCGTTTCAAAGTGTAACAAAAATCCATTTATATTACTTCAATAAGCTGTCAGAGGAAGAAAAGTTCCTCCAAGGGCTCCTTACATGGAAAACAAGCACCAGTAGAACCTCAACTCAACTCTTTCCTTTTGGGAGTGTCCAACAAAAAGTTAATTTGCTGAACAATCTAAGCCATATTTGTTAACGCTTATTTTAAGCAACTTACAGCTTTCAGCTTAAAGAAACCATGCTGACATGTTTGCTGCAGCTAATTTAAGCTATGCTAAACACAGCTTATGTAAGCTAAAAAAAGCTACTTTTAAGAAGCCAGGAATGAGATACTTTTGAAAAGTTTTTTCAGCTTAGGTCATATTTCTGCATCTTTTTAAAACCTAAAACAACTTTAAGCTGCCTTTCGAAAACATCTCCTGAATAACTTCCTAAAAGCAGCTTTTATGGCTTATTTGAGCTATTTGCAGCTTAAGTTGGATAAGTTGCAGGCTTGCATAAAAAATGTCAACAAAGGTCTTTAAAACTTATAGCTATAAGTTACCCAAAATAAGTTAACATAGACCCTTTTAGATTGGTTTAGATTTATGTAAATAAACTCTGCGATCAACACGGTCCTAGTAATGCACAAAACACTTAATTTTAAACTTAAGATAATCCCAGAATTCAAGGCTTCACAAGCACATTCAATCCCTATCCTGTCCAACAGTAGGAAGGGGATTATGTACATGAAGCCAAAGTTTCCTAATGCATCCTATTCCTACTTGTTCACAAGAAGAGAGTAGACTCCATAATTCAATAGATTGATAAAGGGATGCTTTCAAATAAGCAATTTGAAGAGCAGCCACCCCACCGACCGTGTAAAGAATGTAACTTGAACAGAAATAAAGAATAGCAGTCTTATCAATCTGTGCATTGTTCTTCACTCAAGCAGTATTGTTCAAGTTTTGTCATAATAGAAGCATTCATCCCAAGAACTCTCACCTAAGATCAGTGGCTGATGATGGGCCATTGTTACTACTTACTAGGATGGTAGATACCACAAATGTCCCACGAATCAGGACCCGAAACAGAGTAGGGTTACGACCAGGATTGCCCAAATTCCCGATCCCAAATTGTTATCCTAACTAGTTATTTCTTTTGGTACACATACGTAAACACTAGCTTTTACTGTTCACAATCATTGGCTGGTATGTCGTCCTGAATTGTGCTTCAGCTTGGTTTGGAACTCTTGTCAAAAATACACCCATAAATTTTTGTGGACTATGTGTATATGGATGTAAAATTATGCATAATTTCAAATGATAAAGAAAGCAAACCATGACACAAAACTGCATAGCAACTAAGTCTACCCCACCACATCACATAATGAAGTATCATGGGTCACAATCTAGATAACATTGGGATGGACCACATTGTCAAAAGCAAAGTGGATGATGATGTTTGAAGTAGGCCGCTGTGAGAGGGCTACAGTAAAAAAGTCCCAATGATATGATAACTAGACTCTGGATATTATAAGCTAGAGTAGATGTAAGTTAATGCCTTACTCGCTCCAAGCCGCTGCAACAATGTTTAATACTCACATAGCTCATGTTAATGTTTAAATTTGGGCAATGGAATACATGCTTACCCAGCTAATCAGATTTGAAAGCCAGAAGGTCAAAGATCTAGACTGAAAGGGTATTGGTCTAAGATTGGATGATGGTCTTGGCATTTATGAGAACTGGTAGTTTATCCCTAAAAGAAGGGACACAGCCACTCACATCAACAACCATCCTGCTTCAGTACTAGCAATTCCAATTGATCATATGTAAGCCGGCTGTCAAAGAAATGATGCGTACAAACTGGTTCATTAATGGAGTGAACTTTCTACTTACATTGTTCTAGGTCTTGGCATGTTTGTTTATCTTTGTAAGTTGAATTGATCCAACCTCTTGATTGGAAATTATGAAGTCCTTGTTTTATAAGGCAGTTAGAAGGACAATTCTGAGTCCAGGTGGGCTCTAGCATGCTTAGTGAGTAAAAGAGCCGAACAAATACAAATTGAGATTTGAAGAAAAACATGGAGTTGGGTGCATTGATGAACAAGATATTATCTTTTTTACCATATCAATATCTTAGTGAAAACGTCCATGAGAATAGGAAACGTTCAAGTATTGAGTACATAGTAAAAGGTGTTTAGGGCACACAATTTATACAATCTAGGAAACAATGAGTTCAATCAAAAAAGTATATCACGTGCTGAAAACTAACTGCAAATTGACTCGTTATATGCAATAAAAACCAATGATTGCACAAGCAGGGTGGACATGGCTTGAGTTGAGGCACTACGACATGGGACATAGCAAATGAAACATGATCAAGGTTGTGAAATACATGATGCCTAATGGGTGGGGTCGTTACCTTTGTGATCTTTGTTTCCACGTCTTTATCACTTATCCGGTTTTCATGGTGTATCATTTCTTCCATGATTTAGGTCTTTTCATCGTCCTTATTCTAGGGACTTGGGTTTTCGCAGAAGTCTTGATGTCTCTTCTTGCTACTATTGATGACATTTTGTTATCTCAATTCTAGAGTTATGTGACAAAAGGAGATGGGTGCTTGAGTCTGTGCTTTTCCCACTAAATCCTTCTATGATTCTTTGGTTGTCGGTTGTCCATTTATCATGTCCTCCATTTATTCTAGCTACAATGATTTGGTAAGCAAAAGTGTCTATTAAAGGGAAAGTTTTTGCATGGAGTGTTGCACATGGAAAGATTAATACTAATGCTATGTTTCATAAATGGAGGCCTATTCCTTATCTATCCCCTTAGTGGTGTGTGATGTGTAAAAGTGGTTAAGAAAGAATTGATCATTTGTTTTTACATTGCCCTATTACTTTAACATTGTGGCATAAGTTGTTTAACTTGGTGAGCTTTCCTAAATCATCCATATCTTTGTTTGTTGAGGATGTGAAAGGCTTAGGGTCTCTTGATAAGGGAGTAACCCTATGAAATTGTGCTATAATTGTAACTTTTTAGGTTATATGGAAGGAGAGAAACATACAAAATTTTTATGACAGAGGTGACTATATTTGGATGACTTATCGGACTGGATTCATTTCTTAGTATTTTTTTGGGATTCGATTTCAAAGGAGTTTAGAGAGATTCCACTTTTTGCTATACTTTTAGGATGGAGAGCTTCATGTGATTTATAGGCTTTTTGCTTTTCACTATTTTTTTGTAGTTGGATTCCTTATCCAGCATTCTTCATATTTTTCTGATTTTTAATATAAGAAGTATGTTCCCTATCCAAAAAAAAAAAATGATGACTAATGAATGATGGGAAGATATATCCCTCCACTTAGCAAAATGGTACAGAAGGATTACTGTGCAGTATCCCACATAATTGCAATAGCTTATATCAAGTTGACTTAAGTGATAAAAATCCTCCATTCTGCATAGAAGTGTACATCTGGGATTTGATGAGGTGAACCGGGGGGGGGGGGGTTCAGCCCGGTGTCATGCAAAAGCATCAATGACTAAATTAAGCGGAGGTATTAAGCATATAAGAACATAGGCATTCTCAAGTGAGTAAAAAACAAATGAAGACATGAACCAAGTACTGTATTGTAGGCGAGTAGAGAATTCACCTCTGAGGGACCAAAGAGGCATACTTTAAAGTTCCCATCGGCCAAAAGTCGCAACCTATTGCAACCAGCACAAAAATGCTCAGTCATGGATGTGATGAAAGAAACTGTACCCTGATGTCCATCTATTCTGAAATTCTTTGCTGTCTCTGTGGGATGATCACCAATCCTCTGAAGCCCTGTAAACCGTTTGCCCTGTTCAGTGTTAATGAGGGATTTAGGATGTCGAAATAAATGACATTCAGAAATCTAAACATGTGACTTTACACCTGAGTTCTACGGTTCTACCTTACCACTCTGTCCAACATTTCAGAGTAGGATACAAGTTTCTTGACATTCCACACATTTCCGTCAAAAGGCATAAATTCAATAAACCGGACATTGATTGGTTTCTCACGGGTCAACTCTACAAAATCACAGATTTCATCGTCATTGAATCCACGAATTACAACACAGTTCACCTGAGATATGGCACATGAGAAAGACATGTCAGTTGTGAATTTAAACGAAACTTTGACATTGAACAAGAAGTAATCAGAAGCTTATCCTAAAACATATAGCGACAATATATTACCACAACTAATTTTTTTTTTAAAAACGAAGAACTTAATACATGAACCAAGAATAAATGGCAAAACAGAAAAATGAAACGCACTATTAAAAAGTTGGATAGAACATACTTTAACAGGATTGTATCCAAGGTCTATTGCAGCATCAATTGATTCCATCACTTTGTTATGTCCTTTACGCCTGGTGATGAATTCAAATTTTGCTGGGACCAACGTGTCTAAGCTAATATTAACCAAACTAAGTCCACATTCTTTCAACTTGGGAAGTTTCCTTGCCAGAGAAATTCCATTTGTAGTCATCGCCAGGGTTTTTAGTCCCTTCAAGTTAGACAGCTGTAAGCATATTTCTTCAATGTCCTTCCTAATTGTTGGCTCTCCACCAGTCAGACGGATTTTATCCACCCCAGAGCTGACAAACAGATTACCTAAACGAACAATCTCATTCACTGAGAGAAGTTGAGGACTAGGAGTAAGCTCCACACCCTCAGCTGGCATACAGTACTGGCAACGTAAATTGCAACGCTCAGTCAATGAGATCCTCAAGTAAGTGTGTAGCCTTCCAAAAGAATCAACTAACATATCAGAAACAGGACTATCTTTTGGAGCATCTTCCGCCAACTTTTCACATGAAGTTGCAAACATCCTTGACAACGATCCGTCCATATGACCACTTATCAAACCTTGGCCATTATTATTTCCAGATTGGAAGTATGATTTAATTTTACAGTTGGCCTGGTTATGAAATAGGAACAGAATTAGCCACTTACATTCTAACAAGTCTATTGCAGATAAAGTAGACCCACCAGCAAGCTATGTATCAATCTAATTCAAATCTTGGACAAGTTTCAGTAGCCAACTAAACCAATAGAATTCATTTAGATTCAATTATTGCCGTGGAAAGCGAGAAATCTGGTTGTTACAATGCGGGTGGAAAAAAGGAAGAACAAAAGGGAACTATTATTAGATTCAGTCAATCAGGAGTATACAGCAATACATGTACTCAATCATGTATGTATGACAATACAAAATTTGACCTCAATGATTTTCTTTGATTTATTTATTTGTCGATCAATATGAACTCAATGTATGTATGACTATAGTGTCATTTATAAAGGACTTCTTTTTGGGATGGTGGGGTGGGTTGGAGCGGGGCAGATGCATGCTACACTATTATTGTCATCTATGATCTGCATCTATCCTCAATGCAACTAATGAAGTATCGTTGTTCCCATTTGGATGGTGGCAAGGTTCATATAATTTTCTTTTCTTTCCTTTTGGGTTTAACACAATAATGTAATTGGAGAGCAAAAATAAAATAAATAAAACTGATGGCTTGGGATTATGAACAGCTAATTATTGATATAGTGACAAAAAGTTATTGAATGACCTCGTAGAACAAAATTATTGGCTACGGCACTGCTCAGCCTCCTTTATTGTAAAACCTAGTTCCGTCCTTAGAGCATCCTCAATCCTTACTTTTTTTAAACTCAAATTTAAATTTAGGTAAAAAAACTCTTAAAACCCTTCTTCAATGCTAGACCCATACCCATATCAAATGAAGGGAGACTCATTTTTTTCCTCTAATCAATGGAGACTCAAATCTATACCCAAATATTTAATGGTAAGATTACACCCTTATTTAAAGATCTAATGGTCATATTTTACCCTCTTTTAAATTTGAATTTGTCCTCATTTAAATTTAAATTTTTCTTCCTTTAAATTTGAATTTCTCCATTAGAGAGGTCTATATCAAGTTTTTTACCATTTTTTTTAACTTAAATTTGGGTAAGTGTTTAGGTTTCCATTGGAGATAGCCTTACATCGAGGGAACCACGCAAATTTTTTGTGCCTTGCTTGCAGTTTGATTTGATTACCTACTTTAATTTTTTGTTGATTGGTTTTGGTGCATCTCGTTTTCAATTTGCATAAAGAGGGGTAAAAAATTAATTTGGCTATTTTTGTGAGTTCACCCTATTCAGTATGAGCATAATCCATGCAGAAAAAAAAAAACTATCAAAGTAAAAATCCAACCATGCCAAGGTCAACTCCCATAATAACCAGAAACTGAATTTCAAAATTCTACATTAAAAATCCAAGAACATTCAATTTGGGCAATTAGTTATATAAATTATGATGATTAATTACCACATGCATGAGGATAAACACAGGGCAAAAAAAATCAAAAATCATACATAGGCATAGAACGGATAAAATTGGAACATACCGAGTTAAATCTACGGAACCCCAAAGGCCATTCTGGAACGGTGGACATAAAGCGCGGCATGTTCTCAGCTGAACCGATAAATTAACACCGAAGCCAAACCAAATCAAAAGCTTTAGAAATCTACGAGCTTTGAGTTGGCTGAGACCCCTTACAATTCAAAATAAAAAAGGGGAAACTGCTCCAACGGTTAAAAAAGGAGGGAGAGAGAGAGAGAGAGAGAAAGAGAGAAAGAGAGAGGGATGGCGGCTAACTTCGGTGGCGATAATGAGGAAGGACGGAAAGAAACATATCTTTTTTGTCTGTGCGTGCGTGTGTGTGTGAGAGAGAGGTTCACATGACAGCCGTCGTTTGCGAAGCTCTCTGGCTCCCGCGTGCACTAAAAAGGCAAAAGCCAAACGTTTATTTTAGGTTGAATGACATTTTTGTACCATAACACAAGTTTGAATTTTCAATTTATACCTATAAAAGTAACAATGTAGTTTTAAAATAAATATTTGTTGTTTTCTGAAAAATACTTTTGTTGTATTTGTCATATTATTTTACTAGTAATAATCTCGTATCTGAAGTCATTGTACAATACCAAAAATTGAGCATTAATTACATAATTAGCCATATTTAAATTTTTTAGGTATATTTCTATGCATAATTATGTTCATAATACTCATTTTTAAAATGTTTTTAATAAAAATTTAGTATTTAATTTTTTTTAAGTGGAATGTTGTTGCTTTTTGATTTAATTGAAAGTGTAATATGAAAATTTTAATTTTTTACAATATAAATTGAGAATACGAATATCTATTGGGATATAAAGTGCCATTTGCCTTTTTATTTGTTAACTTTACTAATTATTTATCAACCCACATAATCTTTATCCATTATATCTGATTCTAATTTTATGAAAAATTAACTATAAATTATAATCTCATCCCTTTCGATTTTAATAATATGAAAAAATTTCTAGTTAATAATGTGAAAGATTTTTTTTGAGCAAATTACACAAATAACCTTTAAATTATGACTCTTGTGTCAATTAAGTCCTTAAACTAATTTTCATATCAATTGACCCCCTAAATTCTAAAATTTTAGCTTGCGATCGGCTTCGTTTAATGGGTATGAAAGAGGTTTAGGTTTAGGGTTTTGGTTAATGGTTTTAAGGAAAGAGGTTCTTCGTCTAATAAATTTTGAATGAAGAATCTAAAGTACCTCAAATCTATTGTCCATTTGGTGAACACGTGAGACATTTTGTCTAAAAATATAACAGCTATTGACATAAAGGCTTAATTGCTAAAATTTTAAAATTTAAGGGTTCAATTAACACAAAAATTAGTTCATAGGGCTTAATTATTAAAATTTTAGAATTTAAGAACTTAATTGATACAAAAATTAATTTACGGGCTTAATTAGCACAAGAGCCATAGTTTAAGGGCCGATTGTGTAGTTTACTCTCTTTTTTTGGTGGTGTTGGCGTGTGTTTTTGCAGTGTTCTATGTACATCTGGTCATTAATTATATACTATCATAAATTGCTACTCCAGATATTACCCATCTACCAGGGGAGTTTAGGGTTTATAAACAAATACAAATCTTTGGTATCATCCTCGAGGCTGCCAATTGTATTCTGGGTTTGCAAAATGTTGCTGTAAATATGTCAACAATAGCAAGTAAGAAAACAATGTCAGCGCAATGCATTTCTTCAATCACAAACCTAACAAGCAGAAGTTATTGTACATTCCATACTGATGGAGACGAAAGCATCACCCACCATAATTCGATTGATGATCTTCACACATAATAGTCAAAGTGAAACTTGGCGTGGCGAGGGAATGAGAATTATGCTGATCACGGAACAAGATTATTTTTTTTTGCCTTCCTTTTTTTTTTGGGGAGATGGGGTGTAACTACAACGGGATTGTAAGAACTACTCAGAATTTTCGCCTTTCACTTCATGAATATCTTCTCGGACTGATGCAGTGAAATTACGCCTTTCATCCGAAGTAGCAGTGATAACTGGCATCCATACATCAGCAGTACTACACAAGAGAGACTGCACTTGTGGATCTGCAGCCATAGCAGATGATATCATCTCATCCACATTGTCCAGCTTTGCTGATAATTTATCCAACTCCTTAGCTATCTCCATCTAATTTGACAACCATTAATACATCAACAAGAAATAAACAATTACTAAACATTATTTCTCTGAATATGGAAAGTGTGGAGACAGTAGAAAGCATAATTTCAGTATTGAATCAAAATGGCTCCAAGTGAATCTCAAACTACCTCATCAAGGTGTTGTACAGACTTTGAAGGAACTTTTGTAACCTCTAAGCCGAGGGCTTCAATCTTGGCTCGTAATTCAACTTCCTCTTGGTTGGTCAATGATTCCACCTACATGAATTAACTGTTAAAAACCTTACCAGAAAGACCAGCTATGGTCTATAGATTCACGGAAAAGGTCTTTTGGGAGATGATGACCAGTACTTATACTATTCAATGTTTTAAACAAACTGGGCTCACTCCTTGTTTATAAGTACTTTGCTCCTTTTAAGATCTTATCTACTCGAGCAATTACAGATACATGAGCCTTGGAAAATCAAGAACACAGTCCACACCAGCAATTGCATTCTTTCACAGAATATTTGCCACTAATTTCCTTCATCGCATGTTAGTAGAGGGTGTAAATTGAAAATACATATATTCAACCTCTGACCCATCAGGGGAAAAAGTTTTTCCTCCGTCCATGAAAACAAATGCACAATTCAAGCCTGCAAACCTGTATGTTTCATGAGTGTGATGCTTGCAATGCCTGGGAAAGTGTAACACCACATAATCATGACAATTAATATATATCTTTTGCATTTTCTTTCTTTTTTTTTTTTTGGGGGGGGGGAGGGGAAGGCAGTCTACCGCCAAGTTTTGAAAAATTTCTTAATCTCATATGGAATTTATTTTTTGCCCCCTCCTCCTAAACATTTTTGTATTTCCCTCAATGCTCCTTAAAGACCTCTTGGAAATCCTAGATCTGTCCCTGTTTTGAGTTGAAGAAAGCTCGGAGGGTCCAACCAACTTGACCACTTAGACTAAGTACATAAGCACAAGCATCGTTTCATTTCATTAGGATGCACTCTGAGATCAATGCTTGTCATGATGTCACCTCCATCAGTTAACACTGGATAAGGTATCTATTTTGGAACGTTAGCCCATCACGATGAGGAACATAGCCATTGCTGGGCATATAAACTTTATGAAAAGTTACATTTATCTGTGCTGATTTCATCAGTTTGGAAAATTAAAAGGGGCAGACTAAATGAATATTTCTGATCCAGAAAAGGGGGGGCAGACTAGGAACCGAGTGCATAATTAAGCTCTGGCTTAGCATTATTCATATTCCCAAGCTCGACAGATCAAGCTCTTCCACAGTAAGGTGTATGCTAACAAATAAGATGTCTTTGAATAATTAGCAATTCTTTTCACATGATTCCTGAAGTTCAATTTGCCCAGACATTGAAAATTGGATGAGACGGGTATTAGTGCAACAACAGTACGGCTAGGCGCCACAAAGACAGGAAAACAGAAATCAATTGCACATACTCAAGTCCAAATCATCTCATTGTGGTGTAGGTATAAGCATGACCATATCAACTACTACCTTGACATCTCAAATCATACTGGACATTGTCAAAAAGCATTAAAAGAATAGGACAAAGCATTCAAAAGATAATGTGTCTACATAAGTTTTGAATCATAGGGGCCATTACTTTGTTCAATGGTACTATGGATAATGGTTTTTTTATAATTCGAATCATCCGGTTAATTTCACTGCTCTTCAAGGGGAATTCAATCCATCTCAGATATCCCTCAATCAAACAAAACCCATATTAAACCAATAGCAAGATCAAAAATTCAAATTTGCCCCCGAACAAGTAAATCCCCATTCAATTCTCAAACATACGGAAAACCAAACTATAAAACCAATCAATTGAAATACCCAGATCAGAAATTGCATCAACAAATTCAAAAATTAATCGAAACTTCTTTAATTTTACGTACTCTACCTGCACATAAACCGACCGACAAAACAAGGTTGTGAAGAAATGTTGTTGTACCTGCTGGAGAAGACTAGAGAGGAGCCCAAAGAGTTGAGCGTCCGGTGGCGGTGCTTTGCTTTCTTCAGCCATTTGATTCTTAGATGATTCCTTAATTGTTTTGCTGGGTTGGGTCTGACTTGATCTGCACTTTCTATCCTCTTTTTCTTCTGTCAATATACATGGGAAAGGAAGAATTTGGCGCGTCACTCTCACGCACCTTCAGTTGCGATATCTTGGGAAAATAATTTGGGGGTAAATGGCACTTTGCCCCTTCAAAGTTTATAAATTTTTATTTTGGCCTCTCGGATGAAACTATTTTCAGATCCAGTTGACACCAGCTTCCTTAATGTTCCATTTAATCTCAATCTCAGCCACAATTTTCAGATTTCAGTTGAGATATACCTACGGTGTCAGCTCTGACCTATTGATACGAGTCCGACACGAATTTGACACAAATAATTATAAAATGAACACGATTATTAAATATGCATAATAAATAATTTAAACTAATATTTAATATTTAGAACACATTAAATAAATATTTTTTTTCTCATGGATTTAGACACGAACACAACAAGAATTACAATGACACGACACGAATAACACGACTCGTGAATCTCACGAATAGGACACGATTGACACCACCCACTTTATGTCAAAGTACAAAACTTAATATCTTTGAGTAAGGTTGGTAATGGCTTTTGCGTGTGTAACGATAAAATTTGGTCAATCTATATTTAACTTTATTTATAATGTTGTACAATCGATTTCGTATTTTATTTAGTTGAATTCAAATTAATCCATTAATTTAATGGGTCTAGCGAATCTACTTGTTTATCGTCTAAACTATTGTTCCGTGTATTTTTTGTGTTAGTTTTGTGAATCATATCTACAAGAGAAAATTATAGATTATCGCCTTGTGTTTTGCCTCGTTTATACATTGTCTAAAGTTTTAAAACCTACATATAACCTGTTTTGGACTTAATTAACTATTATTTAGCAATAGAAATAATAGGGTGAATGTTTAATTAAAAAAATATGAATTACATTTTTATGTCTTGCAACCTACTCACATCGATCAGGTAGTAGAAGTGGCAGCCATGAGCCAACACATGCCTCGAAAATATGGTAAAAGCTTTCTGTTTGTTGTACATGTGGGTGTAGGGCTGTCAATTTTTGACACGACACGTTAACACGACACGAACCGAACACGAAATAAATGGGTTGAACACAAAATTAAATGGATCAATGGATAAAAATGGGTCAACACGTATAAACACGAAAAAAAGTAGGTTGAGTTCATGTCGAAATCAGGTCAACCCGATTTTGACCTGATTAACCCGTATATTTTAAATAGGTTAATATAATTCGACCCGAACCCGACATATCCATTTCATACCCGTTTAACCCATTTATCCAAATATATAAAAATAACAAAATCATGTTTTTTTCTTCATGTTTTTGATGGATTAAATCCATTTAATTGGAAATGGATGTTAAGAATTGGTTTCTTTTTGCTTCTTGTAATTCTTTAAATTTTATTCAATAAAATATTTTGATTTTTTTAAAGTTGTTAAAAAAATAGAATTTGATATGTGGGTTAAACAGATCGGGTTAAACAGGTTAAACATGTTAACATGTCGTGTTATGTGTTAACTCAAACCTGACATGTTTATTAAACGTGTTAAACATGTCAGGTTCGGGTAACACGTTTAATAGCCAGGTCAGGTTAGTGTTTACACATTTCGACACGTTTATTAAACATGTCAGGTTTGTGTTTAAGAATTTTTGACACAAACCCGAAACAAACCCGACACGAAATGACACGACACGACACGTTTGACACCCCTATGTGGGTGAGAGCCATAGGTGGAAAGCTTTTTTATTTAAGGTGGACTAAAAGCGCGAATTTATACCGAATTTTCTCTTAATTCTAGAATTTACAGTCTGAGTGATGAAGCGTGAGGGTTAAGTGAGGAATTGTGTGACTTAGAACCCAACCCTAAACATTGTTCTCCAAATGACCCAACACTTCCAGTCTCCTTTTAGTACCTATCTTGTTTTATTCTCCTCTATCATCTCACCTGCTGTCTCTTTTCCTCTGCTGATCACAAGTTCACAGTTTTTTTTCTTTTGATTGGATTACTTTGCTAGCTGCATGAGTACATTTTTATTGGGACTATGTAGGTCTCCAGAATTTTTTGATAAATAAATTAGAGCTGTGTGTTGTAATCTATGTATGATGCATGTATGGGTTTGCAGCTCTTATGTGAGAAACAGACATGTGTGAGAAGCCTATGTGTTGGAGGAGAGAGAAACATGGTAGTGAGAGAGAGCAAGAGTGCGTAGTTGGTGGGTCTATTGGAAGAAATGAAGCCATTCACAACTGTGTTGAGGTTTTGATGTAAATTGAGAGGGAGAGAGAGGGAGAGAGAGAGAGAGAGAGAGAGTGTTTCATATGTGGATATGTGAATGAATGTAAGACATATGAGAGATGGATTCATATACCCCATACAAGTGTAGAGAAGGAGAGGGAGTGTGTGTGTCGCATGTGTGGGACGCACAGACACACACACACACACACATAGAGAGAGAGAGAGAGAGCTGCAAGTGCAAATTGTGTATGAATCTGTGTCTGAATCTTAAAGACAGTAGAGGAGGTGAAAAGTAAAGAAAATGAAATGGTTTGGTTATGAGTACAGTTTTGTTCAATTCATGAATAAGAATTTTTTTTTTGTGCCCAAATGAAGAATGTAGGGGCAGTTTGGATGAAGGATACATGAGTTATTTTCACATGTTCCGTTAAGTTGGATGAAAATTTTGAAGCTTCCATTTTTGGTTCAAAACTTTAAAGGGTTATGTGTAGGTTTTAAATTTAAAAGGAGATAATGTATGAATGAGGTAAACTACAACGGGATAATTTATAATTTGTCTGATCTAGAATTATGACAAAGGGTTCCATTGTCCATAATTCTAATTGTGCAATTGGAGCCCTCTTATCTTTTATTTTCCTCTCAGGTACTTACGATTGGCCTATGGACTATACTAATTATAGAACTTTATCTTGATTGGGATCTCGACCATCTACCAAATCCTTGGCTGTATTCATATGTTCCAATAAGTTGCAATTGGATTTGGTACATCTTTAACCAAAACTCTGAAATGTCTTGCTCACTGCCTGAGCGAAAGATTTCATCCTCCTTCACTGAAATGTTTCATCTCTGTCTCTCTCTCTATGTGTGTGTGGCAGCCATTATGCCAACCACTAACCTCCTCTCAGTTGACTAGACATGGTCTGCAAGTTCTTGCATGTAACTGTGTGGGAAGGTTCAGTTCATCAATTTATTAATATATCATTGGACACAGAGAGAGAGAGTTGACTTCAAATATTTTGATCTCTCCCTGCCTTCCCAGCAATCTTGCAGTATCAACACAAAATTGTCAAAAATGAAAGCATAAAGGAAGGGTCCAACTATGAAAATTAATTATGCATTAGACGTGTAAATTTTGTTATTTTTAATAATATCGTAGGTATATCCTAAAGTAAGGTGACAACAATAAACAATAAGTTTTGGTAAGTACATTTTTTCTTTCTTTCTTGTTTTTTGGGAGGTGGATCGAGCCCCTCTTCTATGTTTTTTTTTCCATTTATCTCAATGACAAATCACATAATCTCAATGGCACCCATTTAATTTTAGTAGCTAGGTTTCTCTAGAGCTGAGAATGAATTATCTTTCAATGAAAAAACAGAAGAACACACTAACTCAGTTTTATAACTTACAATAATCAAACTTCATAAGACCCTCAGGAAATATTTTTTTGAATGCACAACCTAACACTGTCAACCCATAGCAACAAAGTAAATCCCAGTGGGAGGAAAATCAAGGGAAAGAGAAAACATCAACCAAATCATGAGTTTGACAAGAACAGTTATATATGTGTTTGTAAAAAAAATTCAATGATTTTTTTTCCACTCAAGAATTCTTGTAGAGAGAGAAGTGAAAGAGAAAGAGATGAGTTTATTTTAGAGAAAAAAAAA
>CM042191.1:5140697-5153319 GCA_023539305.1 Ilex asprella
TTTTTTTTTATTTCTCTCTCTCTCCCCCTCTAGGAGAGAATTGAAATACGAATTTCATCCCTTTTTTATTTCTCTCTCTATATATATATCGGTTGATTTGGGTTGTGTAGGTTCATGGAAACAACATGTGTATCAACAATGTTCTTTCAATATAATTTGTTGATATAATTTATTGATTTAATTCATCATAATTATTGAATTAATTGCGAGTTCAAATGCTCAAAAAAGAAGCAAATAAGTCCAGGACGGCCCGATATATTTGGGGTCTAAAAAAAAATAATAAATAAGTTTTTTTAACATTAATAATAATTTTTAAAAAATTTTTTAACATACAAAAATATTAATTATGGCTTTATATTTAAGTTTTGTTATCATAGTTGAACTTACGAGAGAAAGGGAGAGAGAAGGTGATTAAAAATTAGAGAGAATTACACCAAGACCTCCTAAAATTTGTTACTTAATCACTAAAAATTTTTGACATTTGAAATATTATACACAAGTCACTGAGGTTTGTACGGCCGTAAAACTTAAGCCCTTACCGACAATGTCTGTTAGTATATCCGTTAATAAATTACACTCAGATCCCTTGAAATTTGTAAGCTCGTAATACTTACACCTCTCAAGTTTAAAATGTTATACGTCGATAAAAAATATTCCAATCAAATATAGAATATCAAATATTTTAAATTTTACAACCAAAATTCATGTTCTATTATAATATTTATTGAAAAAAAATCAAAAATAAAAATCTAATTTTTTTCTTAAAAAAATCAAAATTAGTGTACAATTATACTATTTATTGGAATTTAATTGAGTCATTTAAACGACTAAATTACCCCAATTAAGATTAGAAGATATTGTGTTTATTACAGTTTGAATCCTTGTTTGATTTTTTTAATTTTATTCCAATAGATAATATAATTGTATACTTATTCTGATTTTTTAAGAAAAAAATAGATTTTTATTTTTGAGTTTATTTCAATAAATGATATAATAGAACATGAATTTTGGTTGTAAAATTTATTTTCTATTATGAATGACTTAGACCCCTTATTTCATTTTTTAATTTTATTATAATAGATAGTATAATTATATATTAATTACGATTTTTTAAGAAAAAATTAAAATTTCATTTTTGATTTTATTTTAATAAATTATACAATAGAACATGAATTTTGGTTGTAAAATTTAAAATATTTGATGTTCTATCTTTTATTGGAGTTTTTGTAGTTTAAGTATAACATTTTAAATTTGAAGGATCTAAGATTATGTGCTTACAAATTTCAATGGGTATGAATATAATTTATTAACAGATATAATAACCAACATTGATGACGAACATTGACGACAATGGTCTAAGTGTTACGTGTGTACAAACCTCAAGAGGTCTGTGTGTAATATTTCAAATATCAAATGGTCTGAGTAATTAAGTAACAAACCTCAAAAAGTCTGAGTGTAATTCTTCCTAAAAATTATGAGGGTAAATTTGATTTTTTTTAATATAATAATAACCAAAAAAATTTACTTTTTTGGGTTTAAGATTTTTAATAGTTTTAGTTTTACTGTTAATATTTTTTTGAAAAAATTAAATTTTAAAACCTTTTAATTTTTTTGGGGTTAACATCGTTGATGCTCTTTTGATTGAAAGAATTACAACATTTTTACTTAAAATATCGTTGATGCTCTTTGAATGGTTTAAAGTAAAGCTTCTCCTGCAATCGAGGGACATTGGCGTGTGCATGGAGGCAAGGCTAAAGTGGAGGCAGCTAGATTTTAAAAAATTGATGATTACTTGGATTCTTTGCCATGGGACCTACGTTGAAAGCTACCAGCAAGATTTCTTTGGAAAAATTATTCTTTTGACAGTTATATTGACAAAATTTTGTGATTAAATTTAGAGTCTTAAAAATATGACAGTTGATTTTAACTTTTTTATTTGATATCATATCATTTGAGCCCTAATAAAGACTTTAAATAGTAAACTGTCATGTTATTTGACTTTAAATTTAATTCTATAATTTGATCAGTATAGTATTACTCTTCTTTTCATTTACGATAGACCCACCATGTGAAAGTAATATTGGGCATGAATGAATTTCAAATGAGACCTATCACTTTATTTTGTTTTTAATGTAACCTCTTAGGGTGTGTTTGGTATGGGGGTTTGGGAACATGGGTTAGGGAGTAAACCCCCTTAAACCCATGTTTAGTATGTGTAAAGTAGGGAAAGGATTTCAAACCCGGCCCGGTCATGACCGGGTCATAAAAACCCTCATTCATGGGTTTCATGAAACCCAAGAGGGGGGTGAGTTTCATATATGGGTTTGGGTGTTTAACATACAAATGACATTTATACCCTTATATATCCTATATACCTCATATGTACAAATTGAGTAAAGGGTAAAATAGTCATTTATATACAAATATATTACCATAATAATCATATATCCCTGCGCATATCAAACATGGGTATAGATAACATTAAAATGTTGAATCTCATCTTTGAATCCTATCTTTGGGTCAAACCTGGATTTGGACAATCCAATCCAAACCCCTCCCAAAAAATATACCAAATACACCCTTAAAGTTCTTTTATAAGGTGTAAGGTTTATGTCCTTAAAGGACTCTCTTTATAATTTTGTTTTTTTAATAAAATTTGTCCAATATGAGTTTAATTAAAAAAAAATGTAAAGTACAAAACTTAATACCTTTGAGTAGGGTTGGTAATGGCCTGCGCCTTGTCAGATTTGCGCGGCGTTAAAATTGATCAATCTATATTCAATTTATTTGTATTCTTGTATAGTCAAGTTTTTATTTTATTTAGTTGAATTCATATCAGTCCATTAATTAGATGGGTATAATGAATCTACTCATTTATCGCCTAAACTATCGCTACACATGCTTGTGTTAGTTTTGTGAATCATATCTAAAAGAAAAAATTATGATTATCTCTTGTTGTTTGTCTCGTTTATACATTACCTCTTTATAGTTTTAAAATATACATATAACCCGCTGATGTTTTGGACTTATGTAAAATCCAACCCTGAACATTGTTCTCCAAAAGACCCAACAATTCCTGTCTCCTTCCAGTACCCATCTTCTTTTATTCTCCTCTATAATCTCTGATGTTCTCTCTTTTCATCTTCTCATTTGGAGCACCTTGTCTTTTATTTTCCTCTCAGGTAGTTAGGATTGGCCTATGGACTGTAGTAATGATAGAATTTCATCTTGATTGGGATCTTGGCCATATACCAAATCTTTGGCTGTATTCATATGTTCCAATAAGTTGCAATTGGACTTGGTACAATGTCTTGCTCACAGCCTGAGCAAATATTTCATCCTCCTTCACTGAAATGTTTCATCTCTCTCTCTCTCTCTGTCTGTGTGTATGTGTGTGAGTGTGTGTGGCAGCCATTAGACCAATTGTTAACTCCCCTCTCTCTTTCTCTCTCTCTCTCTCTCTCTATATGTATATGCGTGTGTATGTGTGTGTGGCAGCCATTAGGCCAATCGCTAAACTCCTGTGAGTTGACTAGACATGGCTTGCAAGTTCTTGTAATTGTGTGGGAAGGTTAAGTTAATCCATTTATGAATATTATCATTGCAAAGTCAGCTGATTTATTCCAACTATTTCTTGGCACCACTACTGCAAAAACAAGGAGAGAGAGAGAGTTGACTTCAAATATTTTGATCACTCCCTGCCTTCCCGGCAATCTTGCAGTATCCACACAAAATTGTCAAATGAAAGCATAAAGGAAGGGTCCAACTATGAAAATTAACTATGCATTAGACGTGTAAATTTTGTTATTTTTAATTATACCGTAGATATATCCTAAAATAAGGTGACAACAATAAATGATAAGTTTTTGGAAAGTACTTTTTTTTTTCTTTTTTTTTCTGGGAGGGACATCAAGCTCCACTTTTACATTTTTATTTCAATGACAAATCACATAATCTCAATCGCACCCATTTAATTTTAGAAGTTAGGTTTCAGCGAAAATACAGAAGAATGCACAAATTCAGTTTTACAACTTACAATAATCAAACTTCATAAGATACTCAGAAAATATTTATTTGAATGTACAACGTACCACTATCAACCCATAACAACAAAGTAAATCCCAATGGAGGAAAATCAAGGGAAAGAGAAAACAAACCAAATCATGAGCTTGACAAAAACAATTCTACATGTTTCTAAAAAATTTCAATGCTTTTTTTCCACTCAAGAATTCTTGCAGAGAGAAAAGTGATAGAGAAAGAGATGAGTTTATTTTAGAGAAAAAAAAACTTATGATGGTAAATTTTTTGTTCAAAACCATAAAATGTCGCGAGGTTTAAAAAAATGCTGAAGTGTTTTGAACCAAAACCATAAGCCGATGAAAAAATAGTTTACCCAATTAAACTGAGGATAGATTGTGCCGTTTGGAGACGCATTTGCGCTAGAAGTTGAATTGTTTCCAATTCGATTTGAGCTTCACGTATCGAATCCTCTTCTGATTGTTGAATAGGGCTTTCTTCATCATTAACACAATCCAAATGAGTATTGTAATTACACTTGTGACAATGATAGACCCAAGAGATTTCATGAATAGCTTGATGACAAACATCACACAAGACAAGTGAATCTTCTTCTTCTTCTTCTGCAACATTTTTGTGTTGAGAGGAATAGAGGAGAGCTAATGGGTGTTCATGATCTTCTCTTGTCACAGTTTCAGGCAAGCTTACACAATCAACATGGAGGTCAAATGTGCAGATTGAGCAGTTGTAGGTGAAAGCTCCGCCATTTTTGAGGCAGGCATTGCAGGTGAACTCACCATCTTCTTTGTAAGGTGGGGATGAGAGAAGGGTGAGAGGGTGATCAAGATGAGATTTGTGTTGGATCTTTCTTGGCAGTTTGAAGCATGACTTGTGGAGAGAAAAAGTGCAGTGAGACTCGGTGCAAATGTAGGCCATATCCGAGAGGTTTTTCTCACACCCAGAACATGTTTTTGCACCATTCTCTTCAAATTTTGATAGCTTCAAGGTATGGTCATGGCTGAAATGCTTCCTCTCTCTTCTTTGTTCTTGACTCTCCACCATGCCCGTAACTGGCGTAGCCTCGTTAGAGTCGGACCTTGAGGGTATCTCAGTCCACGAGGCACCTACTCGGCCATTGAAAATTGACACACTTTCAGTAGGTTTAGAGAAAATTGAAGTAGGAACATTTTGAACAAACTCAAATATTGAAGCTTGAGGCTGGTAAGGTGTCCCAGTGCATGAGGCACCCACTTTGCCATTGAAAATGAACCCGCTTCCATTGGGTTTAGAGACAATCGGAGTAGAAACATTTTGAACATGCTCAAAGATTGAAGCGTGAGACAGGTAAGGAGGTTGAGCTTGAGCATTAAAACTTGGCCTCTCACTAGGGAGAGAATTATTTAGATAAGGGTCATTACAGTTAGTTTCAAAGGTGGTGGTTTTGGTCATGTAGGCACAATGTACATGAAGATCAAACTCACAATCAGAACAAGTGTAGGAAAAGCCAGTTCCAATTTGGTTGCAGGAATTGCAGAAAAAGGAAGTGGTGGGGTAAGTTGGATAGGGGACTAGGGTTAGAGGGTGAAGGGGGTGAGATTGGTGTTTCATGGAGCGGCTGGCCTGGAAGCACTGTTCATGAAGGAAGAAGCTGCATTGGCCGCAAGCATACACGGTGCCGGTGCCGGTGCCGGTGCCGGTGCCGGAGAGGTTACAACCTGAGCAATGGATTTGGGTCCCTGGTGGCACTTGGTGGTGAATGAGGTTATGGGTGTGGCTGAAATGCTTGTACTCCATCTCTCTTTCTCTCTCTCAGCCAGCCAAGAAAACCAACTAATAATACATAGATATCACACTATTTGATCACAGGCAAGCAAGTTGAAGCTTTGAAATTTATGTTTTATTGGTCAACGGTCGGGGTTTCTCTCTCTCACAGACACACAGAGCCAGACCAGACAAGAAAACCATCTAATAATACATAGATATCACACTACTTGCTCACAGGCAAGCAAGTTGAAGATTTGAAATCTTTTATTTTTTTGTGAACAGTTAGGTATACAGTTAGGTATGTTGAAGTCAACTTATGCGTACTTCGATTAATTTTTTTTTAAGTCATTTTCGTTAATATTAGATGAAAGATAATTTTTCATAACCTGACCCTAAAGAATTGTCAAAATTTAAATTCAAGATATTTGAATTTATAATTACCAATTTTAGTTATTTTGGGTTTAGCTTTTAAATCTGATTGATTAGGATGCCAACTCATATGATTCCGACGCGTTTTTGACGTTATCTTTTTGCATTTTTAAGTTACTTGGAATTTCTAAATCATATACTTTGTTCGAGAGTTAAGCATGTCAATAGAATCTATCTCTGTAAATTGTAAACCCACTGCACATTGGATGGGTTGACAAGTTGACCTTTATTGTGTGGAATTTTTTCATTTGTTACTTTCATTTGACCAGTCAGCATAGGATGCTAGTCTTTATAGCAGGCAATGGAAATTTGTTACGATATTTCCTAAACACTTGGCTGTGCATGTATGGGAACTCGTAGACACGTTTTGACAAAACGACTTTTAAGGGTCAACTTCAACTCTTTTTGGACGAGACATGCAAAGAGTAACCTACATATATGGTAAATAAAAATGTGTTGGAATTATATATGGGTCTCTTGGGCATCCAAGCAAGCGGGTCTTCCGGGTCTTTTCCACTATACTTATGACTTTTAAGATAGCAGACTTTTTGCGCATTATTTGTTTGTGTGTGTTGGGAGAGAGTGAGAGAGAGAAGACTTGATAAATTACATATGTGTTGTTTTATTATCTTTATAGCAATTGTTTTATTATCTTTATAGCAAGTTGAATCAAATTACTTTAAAATAGCGTCATAGAGAATTTTACAAAGGATATATAATTCAGCTAAAATGACGTGAATTATTTGGGTTTCAACTTATATATTAAAGAGGAACAGTATGTCTTGGATGCACATGCATACATTAAGTATGAGTTTTTAGTCATACAATTCAATAGTTACGATAAATTATATCAATACATTATGTTACTAAATTAAATTCAAATAATATTCTTGTTAGCTTCTTCGATTATCTTAGGATGTTGGGTAAAATAGTAAAAAATTGTGTATTCTATCTTTACATGTTTATTGAAAAAAAAGGAATGAGCTTTGAAAAGAATGAGATCAAAGGGTGTTAATCGAGCTGAGCTGTAAAACCTCGACCTATTTCCATCATAATATTTCAGAGCGCTAATAGTCTCCAATTTGATTGTTAATGTGATTCTCATACCCCTAACTACCTAATATGCGCTAAACCTAACTTTTCTTATTGTGCATCCCGACTCATTTCTCTTCACTAATCACATTCCAACACCTAACTAACACCCTAATTATCACCAGAACACCTACACAGACACACACATTACCTACTATCAATTCATAGTCCGGTTGTTTGTTCTTCAAGCTCCTAATCGCACACGTACACTTGCTTCTATCCCAATTATATTAATCTCAAAGCATCATGTTGTTACTCGAACTTTGTGAGCTTGAGCCCGAACTTGTTGAGTTTGTTTTTTTAAACGAGCCTAAAAATTGTTCAAGCTCACCTTGTTTAAAAAATGAGTCGAGCCGGAGTAGGTCGACTATTCTACATATAAATAAGCCGAATCTTAGACTATTTTTCAAAACAAGTTTAAAAATTTTTTCAAACTCAACACGTTTAGAACATGATTCGAACTTGAGTTGAATTCTATCCAAACTGAGTTCAAATAACTTGTCTTGATTAATACCGTACCAGAATGTGCTTAGTGGCATGGTCTCATCCCATGCACCATCAATGCCCCTTTCTCAAAGAGTTGTAATAGAGCTTTTAGAGTACCAAACAAAGTGATTTTTTTTTTTTTTGGGTGAAGTGGACAAACAAGGTATGTGAAATTCATTGCAGAGTCTAATAGATAGGCAATGAAAAACCCAAATCAAAGAAAGAAAATGAACAAAAAAAACCCCAAGATCAAGAACAATATAACCTCCAATCACAAGATAAGGAACTGTAAAAAACCTAAACTAGGTTGGCCAAATTTTGTCCAAAGCTGGCCATCAATTGTGCATTGTGGGTAGCCATTTGCATCTGAATCTTAAGCCTTTGCAACTCCATCTGAGCTGCAAGAACTGAACCCATTTCTGATTTTCTTTCTGGGCGTTCCTCATGTGCTACACAATCCACATGAGTCCCATAATCACATTCTTTACACTTACAGCAATAAACCCAGCAACTTTCTTGGACAGTTCTATGACAAACATCACAGACAAAGATCAAGTTCTCTTTCCCTTCTTCCCCATTTTTGAAAGGAGAGGAAAACAGAAGAGTGAGTGGGTGTTCATGATCTTCACGGTTCATAGTCTCCGGCAAGGTGGCACAGTCGACGTGTAGGTCAAATTTGCAAATTGAGCAGTGGTAGACAAGATCAGTGCCAGTTTTGAAACAAGCATTGCAAGTGAAGGCACCGTCGTTTTTGTATGGTGGGGTTGGGAGGAGCACAAGAGGGTGGTTGGGATGAGATTTGTGCTGAATTTCTTCCGTCAAATTGTGGTGGTTCCACGGCTGCCCGGGGCGGCCGTTAGCCACCAAAGGGTCTTGTTCACCACCGGAAGAAACCTTCAAACCTTCCTTCACCTCTTCAGATGACATGAAGGAATGGTGATGACTGTGATTCTTTGTCTCATGTATCTTCATTTGATTGGTTTTATGGTAAAGAACATTCTCTGGCTGATTGGTCGGTAGCGGTGGTGGCATCTGAGGACTAGCAGCAAAGTCTGGGGCATTAACACTGGGCAGAGTTTGAGGCATGCAAGTATATTGAGCATTAAAAGTTGGTGTTTCATTGGGGATAGACTGATTTTGGTAAGGGCCATAGGGATGAGATTCGAGGATGGGCCTTAACGTCTCATTTTGGTTGTTCCATTGTGATTTAGGAGTTAATGGTAAGGCTGTGACTGCGTACATCTGAGGCTCCTCGGACCCTGGAGTAATAAGATCAGTCTCGTACACTGAGCCTCCATAGGGTTGAGATACATGGGGTATTGTTTGAGTCATGTAAGCACAATGGACATGGACATCAAACTCACATTCTGAACAGCTGTAAGAAAACCTAGTTCCAATTTGGCAGCAGGAATTACAGAAGAAGGAATTAGAGGGATAAGTTGGATATGGGACAAGAGTTAGAGGGTGGGTGGGGTGATATGGGTGTTTCATAGATCGGTTTGCTTGAAAGCACTGTTCATGAAGAAAGAAATTGCATTGCCAGCACACATAGACACATCCTGAACCAGAAGAGTTGCAACCTGAGCAATGGATTTCTAAACCTTGTGACATCTGGTGGAAAAGTAGGTCATGGGTGTGGCTGAAATGCTTGTACTGATCCATCTCTCTCTTTCTCCCTCAATCTCAATGTCAATATGTGTGTTGGGTACGTTTGATGGGAAAAAAACTATGTATCATATAGGTTCTCTAGCAAGGATAGGTATGCAAGTTGAAGCCTTGTATTCCACCAAAGGATCAACACTTTTTTTTTTAAGGGATAAGAGTGTTTAGGTTAATTTATGTGTACTTCAACTAATTTATTTTTTGATCTGATCAAAAAAAAATCATCCACGACAAGACTAGTATTCCACCGATGGGTCAACTCTCAAGAGGCCAATGTATAAGATTTTGCACCTCTTAGTGGTGTTTAATTTGACTTTATTATCCAGCAAAGAATAGCTGCCTGTATTCTTTGGAGTACTGCACAAAACTACAAGGCCTCTTCTTCCCGGAAATTCCCACAAAAAATGAAGATAAATCTCTAAGTTGATTGACAGCTATAAATTTTGGTACTGTTTAATTAATTTGTAATCATTATTATAAAAATATTTATATTATTTTAAATTCGAAACGATGTCATTTAGGGGAATAATACCCGTGTAGTATTGCAGAGGAACTTTACCCCTATCTCTCTCTGGCTTTTTTCTTTCTCTTTTTGGTTGTAAGTGGAAGAATAAACGTTTGACTTCCATTGCCTTCATTTTGTCTTTACTTTTAGTATTCTCTGTTGACTTTGTAGTATATGAAATTGTAGTTTGTAGAGAAATATTTTACCAATATAGTTCATGGTCAGAATTTTGATGGTGTTACAGGATAACAATAGGGTATGGTTTAAAAAAAAAAAAATAGGATGTGAGAGGTAGACCACCACTATGCTTATTTGATTGTTTTTAATTAATCAATCATACAATCTACTAATGATGGCGTAATCAAATATCTACATTTTAGAAACGGTCAAATTTTTTTTTTATTTTTAATGAGATCAAAATAATAAGTAATTGAATTGAAATTTTAATATTTCGAGATATTTTGAAATAGTTCAAGGTATGCTGAAAAATAAATTCAAAAATCTTTTAATGCATTTTCATTTTCATTCTTTTTCTAAAACAATTCTGAAATATTTTCAATTTTTTTTTACTTTTTTAAGTAACCAAAATAATGCATCAAAACATCCTAATAAGCTTTTGATTGACATCGAAGATGTGTTAAACTCACATAAAAATGAAGAAGGGTAGTTGAACCTTATTTTTTTTTTCGGAAAGTAAAAATTCAATAGAACAAAAAGAGAGAATACATTGAAAAAAAAATTTACGATAATTTTTTTTTGTCGTAAAAATAAATAATCAAAAATTAAAATAAAAGAAAAGAAAAAATTAATCAGCAACGTTTTATTTTCGTCACATAATATAAATTACAACCACATTTAAAGTTAAAATAAAATTAAAATATTAAATTACGACATTTTTATGTTTGTCGCTTAATATAATTTTTATAAAATTCAAAACGACATCGTTTTGGACATTTTTAAAAAATAACCTACCTAACTAAATCGAGATCCATTGCCTATCATTTTTTTCCTCATTCTCACTTACCCCATCTCTCCATCTTTGTTTATTTCAATCGACACACATAGTACTATCTCTCTCTCTCTTTCTCTCTCTATTTTCTCTGTTCTCCTCCCCTTATGAACCAGAGTGTTTCATGCCCTCAATCTCGAACCAGATCGTTTTGATTGGGACTGTGATTAGGAGAAGGCAGTAGAGGATAATTTCTTTGGATTTTTTGAGGCCATGTGGATTTAGAGCTAGATAATTTGGTGGATAGGATTGAGAAATTGGAGGAGGATTTACGGAGATTAAGGTTTTGTTGAGGTAGTTTGAGAAATTAGGGATTTGGTTTAGGGTCACCAGGAAGGGTTTGAAAGATCCCATTGGGGAATTACTCGGTGAGTTTTGGCATCTCCACATGAAAGTGTAGACACTTAATGCTTCTTGTGAGTCTCATATTTTATTTTATTTTTAACTTATTAAATATTTGCAATGACGTGGTTCAGTTCTTGGGATTAGTGGTTTTAGGTGCCTAATTTCTTGTTCTTTAACTATTACTCTATGGATTTGGATAATTTCTTTGTCTTCAGAGTCATTTTGGTAGATGTCAATGGAGAAAGTAGGGGCTTTTCTCTTAATTTTATTTTTTTCTTCTTTATTTTTTTACTTTTTTATTTTGTAGATTGAGCCAATCCCAAGTGAAAATCTGGCAAAGGTATTGGACAGACTGTGGGAGGAAGAATTATGGGAGGGACAGGTTTTGGTGATGTTGCTCAGTGAAAATATTTTTAGGGAAAATATTTTTCGTCGCAGAATATTAATTTTAATTATTAAAGTAAAAATAAAATAAAAATATTAATTGCGACGTTTTTTATAAGTTTGTCAATAATATTTATATAAATTTTATTTTTGTATTAAATAAAATTATTATTTCACAACATTTTTAGATTCGTCGCAGAATTTAAATTTTGTAATTTTAAATCAAAATTAAAATTTTAACTGCGACGTTTTATTTTTCAGTAATTCTATTGGGACATAGAAAGAAGACATAAAATAAGAACATACTGATGTGGATTTATCATGTCATTCAAATTCTGTCACCTATTTTTTTTTATGACTTTTCATTCTCCAACTTATTTAGGACTCCTTTTGCCCTCTTCCCATCACCATTGCATTCATCTCTGCCAACAAGACACGAAACTTTGGGCTCTTCAATACGCATCTTCAAATCACTCAAGGAACTCACAGTATATGGACTTAATGATTCTACCAACCTGCAACGGACTCCATTCAAGAAACTCTTCAGCTTAGCACTCGAGGAACCCAATCAACACCAATACAACGTCTTTGGCAACCCATTCCATTTGACTTTCCAATTACTTCATCTAATATCACGTCCAATGGCCAAAAAAAGTGAACATGTGGTGATCGAGATAAATGGTGAAAACTAGGTCGCCATGAACCAACACCATCTACAGTAAATTCTCAATTCTCGGATTTAAAACGTAAGAATGCACTGATGATCCACTATATGTTGGAGATTGAGATTAAACCAATCTATAGCATTAGTTATTATTTTACTATTAAACTTTTAGAATAATTTTTATTTTTATTATTTAGAAGTCTTTGACTTATGGGAGTTTGTTAGAAACTATGAAGACTTCTTAGTCTTGTTGAAGTTATTTGGC